>JAJHSJ010000005.1:5975075-6135075 GCA_021015155.1 Magnolia officinalis
TTCATGACAATAGATGAAAATAGAGTAAGCAGGTAGCTCATATGTGATGATAACAGAAAATGGAGTAAAGCATTGAGGACTGATTCCTGAAGAGAAGAAAACTGGATATATGATTGATTGCAATTGCATCTCTCCGTGGAATGTGTTCTGTAGAATCTGGCACCATACATTTCAAGCCTGCACTGGTACCACCAGCACGTATAGCAAAAATAATGTTATTCAACTCTACTCTTCTATCATTTAGTTTACATTTGTCAGTTACAAAAAGAAAAAAAAGTTATGATTCCACCTACTTCAACGTGAAGAATATCACGAAATAAGTAAATGCATATTCATTGTTTGCCCTTGAATACATTTTTGTAGGTTGGTGGATTCCTTCTAACGTCTCAATCCTTTTGTTTTCGTGTCATGACACTTCAATTAGATAATATTGTGGTGCAGGTCTCGATCTTTTGTTTTCTTATCATGACAATTCAATTGGATAATATTGTGTTGCACTTTGGTGTGGTTCTGTAATTGCTTCTTGTTGCAACAATTTCAAATCTTCTCAATTTAAATCATTTGGTGTTAATGGAGATACAGGTTACTCTTTTTTCTTTTTTTTTCTTTTTCTTTTTCTTTTTCTTTTTCTTTTTTTTTTTCTCATTTTAGTTACATTTACTCATTGCTCTTCCCTTGATTTTGAAATTCAACCTCTTATGCTTCTAATTTTTGAACTTCGTCTTTGATTTTCATTGATGGAGGCAATAAATACTTAATGGGTTGTGCTGCAAAGCATTGGAGCCTGCCTGGTACTATCTATTAGTGAACTCTTAAATTGCATACACTTTCTAAACAAGAGTTTTCATTGCCTAAAGAAACTATAGACCCTAGTATTTTTTTGGATGACAATTGTGTAAGTATTTTGGATTCAATGTCCTCATTGTGAGGTTCCTCTGTTTATATAGAAACTTTAGGCTAATTACAAGGTTGAATTGCAGCCATTAACATTAATCTAGGCTAACAAACAAGGAAACAATAACTGTACAAGATATATACAATCAGTAACTGTACAAGATTGACACAATCATTCCATAATTAGAGGACCTAATTATAGCTAAATATATGCTAATGTTGTCTTGATTATGCTGTCCTTGCTGTCCCTGCTAAATATATGCTGTTGTCCTGATTATGGCTAAATATATGTTGTCCCTGCTAAATATATGTTGTCCTGATTATGTTGTCCCTGCTAAATATATGTTGTTGTCCTGATTATGGCTAAATATATGCTGACCCTGCTAAATATATGTTGTCCTGATTGACATCCCCCCTCAAATCGATGTTGGTCGATTAAGAAGCATCAATTTGCCCACAAGGAACTGATGGCGCGGTCGTGTCCTGGCCTTGGTAAACATGTCAGCTATCTGAAGGTCAGTGGAAACACGAGGAAGAGAAATGATACGAGTGTCTAATGCTTCCCGAATAGAGTGACAGTCCACCTCAATGTGCTTCGTTCATTCATGGAAAATGGGATTAGCAGCAATTTGAATGGCACTAGTGTTATCAACATGGAGAGGTGTAGGATCAGACTGGAAAAAACCAAGCTCAGTCGGAAGCCCACGAAGCTAGACAATCTCAGAACAAGCAGCAGACATGTCACGGTATTCGGATTCAGTAGAAGATTTAGAAACACGAGGTTGTTTCTTACTCTTCCAAGAGATCAAGGAATCACTAAGAAACATGCACCAACCTGTGATGGACCGTCGAGTATTAGGACATCCGGCCCAATCCACATCACTATATGCAACAAGGCGAAGAGGAGAGCCAGTTGGGAAGAACAACCCACGGCTAGGGGATCCTCGAAGGTATCGGATGATACGACGAATATCAGCCAAATGTAGATGGGGTGGAGTCTGCATGAACTGGCTAACCTGCTGAACAGTGAAGAAAATATCGGGCCGAGTAATAGTCAAATAGTTCAAACTGCCTACCAGCTGTCGAAACAGAGTAGGATCATACAGGAGATCACCCTCCTCACGACAATACTTCGTGTTTACTTATAGAGGAGTATCCACAGAAGAAGTATCCTGAAGACCAGCTAAAGCAATCAAATCCTGTGTATACTTATGTTGATTCAGAATGATACCAAAAGGATCCGTGTGAACTTCCAACCCCAAGAAGTATGTAAGAGGACTAAGATCCTTCATATGAAATGAGGCTCGAAGATGCTGCTGTAGACAAGTGATCAAGTCTGAATCCGTCCCGGTGATAACAATATCATCAATGTAAACAAGAAGAAGAACAATACCAGCAGAGGTCTTACGAAGAAACAAAGAGGAGTCATATTGACTCTGCTCAAAGGAAAACTGAAGTAAGGTAGACTGGAACTTATCAAACCATGCCCGGGGAGCCTGTTTCTACCCATACAGAGATCGCTTCAATTTACATACATCAGAAGAGGAGGAGGAGGTCAAGCCAGGCGACAAGGCCATGTAAATTTCCTCTTTGAGATCACCATGAATATATGCATTTTTAACGTCCATTTGATGAAGTGGCCAGCCTTGGGATGCTGTAATAGAAATAACCATCCGCACCATAGTCATCTTGGCGACTGGAGCAAAGGTCTCCTCATAGTCTACCCCATATTTCTGTCTGTTACCAAGTGCAACCAACCGGGCCTTATAGCGATCCAGAGTACCATCAGAACGCAACTTAATCGAGTAAACCCATTTACAACCAATGACTTTAACATTCACCGGACAAGGAATAACTTCCCATGTGTGATTGTCCTGAAGAGCCGGAAGTTCTTCGGCCATCACCTCACGCCAACATTCATGCTTAACAGCCTCGGAATAACATGATGAAATTGAAATAGGGGACAAAGTAGCATGAAGAGATGTATGAGAAAAGCCATACCAATCAGAAGGACGAGAGACTCTAGTAGACCAGTGAGGAACAATGTCATAACCCGGATCAGCCGCAGAAGGAACAGGCTGAACAGGCTCAGATGTCGGGTCAAGCTCAGGAAGGGGCAAAGTCGATCGTCGGCGTTCATACATAAATCTAGGTTTGAATCGCTTAGGAATAGGAGTCAAGTCATCAAAATGAGGAAGAACATTAATCTCAGGCAAGGATGCAACATGAGTAGAAAACATAGACTGATTTTCAAAGAAAATAACATGACGAGAAATACGAAATCTGTTAGAGCATGGATCATAGCAAACATAACCTTTGTGTGAATTACTATAACCCATAAAAGCGCATTTAACAGATTAGGCAGAAAGTTTGTGTCGTTCATGTGATGGCAAATGAACAAAACAAACACAACCAAAGGTATGCATATCAAGATAGTTGGGAGCTGATGATGAAGATGATAATAGGGAGTTTCAAAATGCAAGACACTTGAATGCAATCTATTAATTAAATAAACTGTCGTGGATAAGGCTTCCACCCAAAATTTAGAAGGAACTGAAGATTCAAGCAATAACGTTCGAACAACCTCCAACAGGTGGCGATTCTTACGTTCAGCAACACCATTCTACTGAGGTGTATAAGGACAAGAATGCTCGGAAACAATTCCTTTCATCTTGAGAAAGGCATGAAATTCATGAGATATATATTCATCACCCGAATCGGACCTTAACACTTTAAGGCCTGAAGAGAATTGAGTTTCAATATAAGCCACAAATTTTTGAAACATAGAAAATACCTCAGATTTAGAACGAAGAAAATAAATCCAGGTATACCTACTATAATCATCAATGAACGTGACAAAATATTTATAATTTGCATGAGATATAATAGGAGTAATACCCCACACATCACTATGGATAAAATCAAAACAGCTTTCAGCACGACTACCATGAGCAGGAAAGGAAAGAGATTTACTCTTACTTAATCTACATTTTGAGCAATCAAAAGAGAAATGAGAGGAAAATTGATCTTTATTACTCAACAAACCAGAGTTTAGAGTTAGGATGACCCAAACGTTTGTGCCATACTTCACCCTTATTGTTTACAGTAGTACAAGCCAAAGAAATGCAAGAAGGAATGAAAAAATGTAGAGGAAACTATCGTCCAACTTTAGGCCCCTTCGCGAGTATCTTCCCAGATACCTGATCCTGCAAAATACAACCATCACGAGAAAACCCAACATTACAGTTGTTATCAACCAATTGTCCGACGGAAATGAGACTAATAGAAAGCTCAGGAGATACAAAAACTTCTGTAACTAATGAATTAATATCCCCAACAGCATGAATAGGTAACTGACTACCATCAGCAATCTGAATGTACAATGAGCCATGATAATGCCGAACATTGGTAAGAGTGTTGGAGGAACTAGTCATATGATTAGACGCAGCAGAATCAACGAGCCAAGGTAAAGATGGTAGTGTACAGATTCATCCAAAGAGGGAGGAGGATCACGATTCATCAAATTGGAGCGAGTTGTCTCAAATTCCAGTCGTAACTTCATTAGAAACTGATCTCTCTTGCTCTGTTCATGAACCTCCTGAACAACAGCGAGAGATGCAGCTAGTATCTTAGCATAAATAATGTCAGCAAATTCACCCTGAGTGTAATTGGCGATCTCATATTCCAACTGAAAGCGTCTAGCTGTGTGGTCCTGATTGTAAACCTTCTTTAAATACTCCCACATATCTCGTGCAATCTTGTACGGCCTCAAATTTAGGACAATCAGAGGATCAACAGATCCTAAAACCATGTCATGACTCTAGCATCTTTCACTTTCCACTAAGCCAATTTAGACAGCTCAGTAGGAGCTAGATCACTTCCATCTATGTGACCCCATAACTCTTTCCCCAGGACAAATAGGCGAAATTGAAATTCCCAGGCAGAATAATTCTTGCCCGTGAAGCGCACACCAAAAGAATTTGAGTTGCTAGTAGACATGGTGCCCGGAACACAGTAATAAAGACTGATAATACTAAATCCACCTCACCCCTAGTCCAAAAACAAGCCTACAACCAGCAAGTCCAAAATAAAAGGAGACCAAAATGAGAGTTTTTAGCAAGAATTGGACACACTGACAGCCACTAATCACCACAAAATGAAAATTTCCAGCAAGAAAGAAACTTCCTACCCTCAACAGAAACTGCCGAACAGCAGTTTATAACCCACCAGAATTATCTACACCTTCCTTTGAAGGTATCGACAGCCAAGGAGACCAACAGATTAGTCCCAACTCAACCCAAAAATCTCAAAACAGGTAATAGAAGGCTCTGATACCATGCAAGTATTTTGGATTCAATGTCCTCATTGTGAGGTTCCTCTGTTTATATAGAAACTCTAGGCTAATTAAAAGGCCGAATTGCAACCATGAACATCAATCTAGGCTAACAAACAAGGAAACAATAACTGTACAAGATATATACAATCAGTAACTGTACAAGATTGACACAATCATGCCATAATTAGAGGACTTAATTATAGCTAAATATATGCTAATGCTGTCCTGATTATGCTGTCCCTGCTAAATATATGTTGTTGTCCTGATTATGGCTAAATATATGTTGTCCCTGTTGTCCCTGCTAAATATATGCTGTTATCCTGATTATGGCTAAATATATGCTGTCCCTGCTGTCCCTACTAAATATATGTTGTCCTGATTGACAAATTGAGGATCCAAATTATACAATTGTTATTTCCATATTTTTGTATTGCAACTTATATAACTTGGATTTGCAGTGTGTGGCATGATACAGCTATCCCATTTAAAGAAATGCTTCAGGAGTTTGAGATTTGGATAACTCATCATCGCTTGTGGAAAGAAGAACTGGGAGGATCTCTTCATCGAGCAGCATTTGTAACTTGGTTAGTTGATAAATCTTTATATAAATAGTTAATTGGCCTATGCACACAAATTTCAGATCAACATCTATCTTGTATTATGTCTTAACGATGTTAGCAATGTGTTGCAACCTTTTCTTTTCCATATTTTTCAAGGTTGATCTATTTGCAACTATTGCAGCCAGATCAGAACTTCTCAGTGCTAGCTTTATGTGTGTCACAATTGTACAATAACTTGATTCGTTCAATGAGGAGCAATTGTCCCTAATATTCAGTGCACATGAGGAATAGTGCCATCCATGCACATGCATCACATGTTTTAAATGTGCTGCATGTGTGACCATCCGAGTTCATGCACCTCACATTTGCATGTGTGCCACCATTAATCTTCAAGGTGCACGTGTCAATGTGCACATGCACACATTTCAATGTGCCCCCGGTCAGAGCAAGCCCCCACATGTGCCAAAATCTATCCTTACTCATTCCAGGGTATTTGACAAACAACATATGGAATGACTAGTCGCAACAGCATGTTCATGAACAATTAGTCCTGATATGTGCATGCTAGCTTGTCATGACACTACTTTGCCTGAATCCAAACAGCCCATAGTATAGAACAGCAAACATAACACCAAAAGGAAGATTTAACAGCCTGTTATGATCAGCCACGTCCTGACAGTATCACCTGTGCGGGTGCAGCCAGTCTAAGGCTGCGACATCCCTGTACCAAAAGGTCACACAATCCACAACATGCAAGTTCATTTCCTTCCAAGTAACAATATAAAGCCATAAAAAGAACATAACTTAGCAAAGCAGAATTATGCGGAAGGTAATACCCAGCAAAAGAAAACTAACACAAAGGCAAAAGCAAGGTCCCAAAACTCTCTATTATTCACTCTGGTAGAGCATCAAAGATCCTCATTTGTATAATAACTGATCTGTTCAAGCTACTGTTACTTTGGTTGTTGTAATCGGATCAGCTACTTTGATGAGTTGAATTAACTTTCGATATTCTTACAAGTTCAGTTTGTTTGTGCAAGACCCATTTTAGGGGATCCAGGAAATTTACATGTTTTGTTCCCCATGAACTTCAAAAAAAAAAAAAAAAAAAGGGAGGAAAAAATCTAATAAGATTAGCTTTACATATATAGAGCAAATTATGTTTATGATTTTCCCAGAAGACAGGAATTGATACCCTCAGAGTCACTTACATTAAAAGATCAGGCTAAGTTTATTACATTTACACGCTATTATTTTGTTCCCCCATCCTCTCAATGTGATTTGTTCAAATGGGAAGAGAAAAATACTTGAATGGTTGTATATTGAGTTTGCATAGGGTGCACTATGGAGCATGATTTTAAATATCGACAGACCAAAATGTAGGGCCTGTTCTGACTCAGTGAGAGGCAGTTCCAACTTGCTCAGAACCAATGCATATTTCCCTGTGCACGCTTGTGTGTGCGAGAGGGGGGGGGGGGGGGGGGGGGGGGGGGGGGGGGGGGTGTGTTGAGCAACCAAGCTTGCTGCTGGGATGATGCCGATTGCATATAACAGTCACCAACTATTAGGTTAAATGGCTCTTGACAGACTGACATGCCTAGCTAATTAAGTTCATCCACGTATCATATCTGTTTTTATGGAACTGGATGGTGGTTAGAGTGGATGTCATCAACACATCATCGTGGGGTTCTCGTTTATTTATCTGGCGACAATGAGTCAACCTGTTGTTGGATGATATTTAATCCTGCTGCAAATTTGTTGCAAACAGCCAAACTTGCTGCTGGGATGATGCCGATTGCCAATAACAGTCACCAACTATTAGGTTAAACGACTATTGACGGAGTTGGTCTTCGCCTCTTGTAGACTGACATGCCTAGCTAATTAAGTTAATCCAGGTATCATACCTGTTTTTATGGAATTGGATGGTGGTTAGAGTGGATGTCATCAACACATCATGGTAGGGTTCACAGAGGTCGTTTGCACCACAATTTTGCAGTTAATCATTTTTCATATATATGTATGTATGTATGTATGAATAGGTGAAATTTTATGGAAGACGAGAATCAGAAGGTAAAAATTGTAAGCTCTGTAGAAAACAATTGTAGTACAAGGTTAATCAGGACACGCATCCCAACAGGCTACCCTACTCGAGCCCGGTGTGAAAATGCCCCTGCATTAATCACCCCCGGTGAGGAGTCTCAAACACGAGACCTCCCGCTTTGATACCAATTTGATGCAGGACAATTAACCACTTGTTCTAAAAGCTCGAACTGTTAGAGTATGGCAAATTAATCCCTTTATCTCATAGCCCAGGCCCCACATCTCATGGGTTAGGACCTCGGCCGAACCCCCCTCATGGGCCCCAAATCACATGGGTCACCCACCCCGAGTGTGTCCCCGCATCCCACAGGCTACCCCACTCGAGCCCGGTGTGAAATTCGCATTAATCACCCCCGGTGAGGAGTCTTGAACACGAGACCTCCCCCTGGACTCCAAATAGCATGGGTCACCCACCCCGAGCATGTCCCTGCATCCCACTGGCTACCCCACTCGAGCCCGGTGTGAAAATGCCCCTGCATTAAAGGTTTGCTAGCTAGGCCTAGAGCATGTCTAGTGTGGTCACAAATGTTGCTCCAGTGGCCATCACATAGACAGGCCACATTCATGTATCCCAATAATCACTGCCACTTGACCATGTGAGTCATTGCATCATTTGCCTGCACATTGAATGTTGAGCAGTTGCCCACATTCAAGGGGCAAACATTTACACTTCGACAATTTTTAGAATGGTCAAACCTCTGTTATTTTGGGCAATGGCTGGTTGGGGCGGCAGCCTACCAGGTCAACTGTCCTGATCACCCACAACATGTGCAACCTGTATGGTGAAGTTGCCAGAGATGGGCTTGCACTAATGCATTTACCTTGATGGTGTGATCAAATGATAAATAACTCAGAGCAGTAGAGCACCCCATGTAAAACCATTGGGCTAATGACTAGAATGTCTTCCTTCCAGCTTATTATTGATTACATCTGATCTGATTCCAAATCTGTAAAAAATCAATGTCCTTCTTTTTTTTTTTTTTTTTTTGCTAATTTAAGATGCTTTTGTGCTTTGTTAGTGGTAATTGGGATTTGAAGACCAAGGTTCCTCAGCAGTGCAGGGTCGCAAGGGTCAAGATGCCTCCCTACTTCATGGAGTGGATCAATTTGAAAGACGTCTATCTCAACTTTTACCAGAGGAGGGTCAGTATGTTTCCTTCAGCAAAATTGCTTGATTTCAGAAACTTCAGTTTCTTGAATGTTCTCCTGATGTCACCACATGGGATTCAAAACAGCAGGTGAATGGCTGAGATGTAAGACCTCGTGTTGGTCCCAGAGTCTCTGACCTCTATTCACATTTTTTCCCCCTGTTATGCATATCAGGCAACAGGGATGATGACCATGATGAAGGAGCTGGGGATTCCATTGGTGGGCAGTCATCATCTTGGTATAGACGATGCTAAAAACATCTCAAGGGTCCTGCAGCGCATGCTTGCTGATGGTGCTGTCCTGCAGATTACTGCAAGGAGGAATCCGACAGCTCCTGGCGACGTTGAATTCCTTTTCAAGAATCGGATTCGGTGACTGGGTGAGCCATGCACAACAGAGGATTTCTCCAGTTTATGGATGTGCAGTTTTGTCATTTTGATCAGTCAGTTGATTGGAATAGATCATCATCAGCTGAATGGAGTCTCTTTCGAGACTGCACCCAACCTGCAATATAGCTGGTCGTTATGTTTTGTATGTTAGTATAATTGTGCCATTTTATGTTCTTTGGCTTGGTAAATGGCTACAGGTACCTGATCAATTGCCAGCCATCACGACCAATGGTGCTTTATACACCACAAACTGTTGCACCTTCCACAGTATAAAAATAGGAGGTTTGCTAATTCCACATGAGTGTAGCATCCACATGTTGGCACATGAGAAAATATGAAACATGTGTGTAAGATCTGAGCTTTCCACAAGGTTGTAAACTAATGCTTAAATGATCTGCATAAAAATCAGACAATGTAACTCTTCAGGTGGGGCCACATTGGACAAAGTAAATTGACGGTTTCTTTTCCTAGCCATTTGTTTGGATACGCTGGTGTGAAATGGCCTGATTTTTATGCAGGAAGGCAATGCTCAAAGCTTAAATCCCGTGCATGCGGATGTGTACGCCTCCTACATGGAATAAGCATGCCTCTCAATAAACAGATAGGATTTTGTAGGGGTCCTTTGGAGGGGAGTTGATGGAGGTAAATGGAAGGAAATGGAAGTAAATGGAGCTAAATGGCCTTTAAGTGTCTTTGGATGTGAGTAAATGCATAGAAATGAAATGAATTGGGAGTAAATTGGCTGTAAATGAATTCCTCTCTTAGAGGAGAGATTTGGAACTAAATGGGGTGATATGCTTATTTGGGCTCCCTTGGAGAGTTGCATGAGTAAACAAAGGTGTCGCTATGTGCATGTCCACTGTACGCGTGGCATGCTGATGATACTCCAAAACAATTTAATTATCGGCTATATCACTAAAATTGTACTAACATAATGATCCAAACTGTTCCAAGGTTGGTTATTTAAATGGATGGTTAAAAAGTATTGGCAAGTTGCTTATTTGCTACCCTTACATTTGTGGCCTATATGAGGCTCAAAATTTCCCCATTAATTTTTTATTTTTTTATTTTTACAAAAGTATACAGCTTTATTACAATAATTCCGAGATGGGATATTAAAGCTGATTTGGTATATCACATATTTTCCTATGAATCTATTGAAAACTTCTAATACATTCCAATTCCTGCACAAATACATTTCTTTTACTCCCATCCAAATGTAACCAGTAAGTTGTTTACTACCAAATAATTTACCTCTAATTCTATTTTCTATTTGCCTCCATTTAATAGTTCCCAAATGAGCCCTAAAGTTTTAAGTATTTGTCATTAAATTTTTATGTGCCAGTTATGAAAGCACTTATTGCTTGATACGTACCTCACTGAAAGTTTTCCAGCCACTTGCCAGCGCGACGTGCGTTTTGGCTTGTGCGGTAGCCAATATAAGCTCCAGCTGATGAGTGATCCTGATCTCATAAGGGCATCCACCTATCCATTGGTTGTACAGCTTCTTCTAAGGCTTTGACTTTTGAGAATAAACTATTATACTCTACCAGTGTGCGATGGTTGATGTGCAGGCACATATAGCATATAAGCAGCTCAAGTTAAACCGTCCATACCATGGGCCCCCTATTTTGATAGATCATGGACCATAAGGTACACTAGATTTTCTAACCAAAGAGGTGGTAGACATTTAGTGGATGTTGAGATGCAAAGCATTCAATGTTGGGATTTCACAAACGTCCATTGAATCAAGTCTAGGATTGCTCAATAGGTCTAATTTTGAGTTACTGACCCATCAATTGTAGGTCTCTATGGCTGTCAACAGGTCAGGTTTGGATCAGGTCAAGAACATTCCAGACCCAGCCCTTTTAGTAAGACTCAGTCCAACTCGGGTCAAAAGGGATAGGCTCAGGCCTACCCCTGTAAGTTAATAGCAGTTATCGCCTTAAGCTTAGTCTTAGCCATAGTCTAAACCTATTAATTACTTATGGAATTGAAATACTTATTTAGAAGAAAATTAATTCCTATTAATAGTCATCTAAGAAAATATTAATTGCTATTGAAATTGAAATAGTCATTTTAAAAAATATTAATTAACTTTGAAAAGGAAAAAATCATCTAAAGGAATGTTCATTGTCATTATTAAATTCTCTAATTATCTAATTTAGATTATACATTAAATATTAAAAAAAAAGAGCTAAAATTTTAAATATACCTTTAGAAACTATAAATGCACAAGGCTTAGCTGGACTCAGGCTGGGACATGGGGCATTTATACACCACCCAAACTTGGCTTGAGTAATAAATAGGCCAGGCATGAGCTCGGTCCTCAGGTCGCATATGCAAGGCCAAGTTTAATACAAGGTGGGTCAAGCCCGAAGCTTGATAAGTAATAACACACGCATTCATAGATCAAGTGATAGACTGAGTGAAGATAACCTCATTTTAACACTAAGGTCTTGGTATCAATTCCCAAGTGGGGTGTGCACTAATAAGCTAAGCCGAGCTTGATAGGCCAACCTGAACTCACATCCACCGAAAAAGTGTGTAAACCCAGTCACTGGTGTGATCCCACCCTAATAAAAGATCAAGTCCGGGACGATTTTGGGTGGGGTTGGGCCACCTACTAGATCAGGAAGAATTGACCTATATTTAAAGAGAATACATCTAAAGATCGATGTTCTTGAGTTTTCAATCTATAGGATTTCTTCAGAAACATCCTATCCAGTATGGGACTTATCAAACTGACGGTTTGGATCACCTAACCCTGATCCCAAATATGCAGAACTGGAGGGGGTTAGCAAGCTGTACGTGTTTTGATGAGCAGGACCTGTAATTCTGTCCCAGTACGTGGCATGTAAACCGGTCCCGCGAGCTACGTTACCGGTCCAAGCTCCATGACCGAGATGCGATGTCCGCATCACCATCCACCCCGTGCGCACTTTAGCCCCAGCCGCTTCTCTGTGCTAGTATGCAGCGGGCGCTGCGCGGAAACTCCCATGCACTTCCATATTATAGGTCCACGTGTGAAAATATGTGGTGATCGGGATTGTTGATCTGGTGGCATACCTGTTGGATGGGTCACAGGACAAAATTTGTAGTGATTGGATCATCTGAACATCTAATTGTTTTTCAACCGTTCTTTTTAAAGGTCGATTATATGATGATTATGGAAGTCCAGTCCCATTTGATTCTTTGTATGTCGTCTATCCAGATGATGGCCCACCATAACAACAGTTCCAATCACCGAATTCTTGCCACATTTCCTGTGAAGGTGGTCGTGTTCGAAGTATTGTACACCCTGCGTCGCGGCATACGATCTGGCTTTTAAATAAAACGAGTACTACTACTTTGCAGGTCGTTTCATGAAAGTTTCATCCTCATAATAAATATATCTGGTGACACCGACTGTTGTTATGGTGGGCCATCCAGTGGATAGGCCATACTCCATAAATCAAGAGTATCGAATGGTAGAAATTACCAGATAAGTGGCCTGAAAACGGAACGGTTGCACGGAAATAGAACGTATTCAACGAACAAATCTAAAAAAAAAGATAGTCGGAGGTGTGCAATCACCTGAATTTTCAGCCTACGCCCCAAACACATGTTGGCCAGCCAGATCAACGGTTCCGATCACCGTAATTGTCAGGCGTGTGTACCGTGTGGAGTGAACGGTACGAAACTTTTATGCATAGCAATCCTCTATGGACTCTGGATCCCCTTCACGCTTCAACGCTTCGTAGGTTAAGCAACCTTAACCTACAACTCGATGCTTGGGTTGGGGCCCAACTGATGTTTGTATGACATCGCCCGTAAAAATGAGGTGATAAAATCAATCCTAAAACCTCAAAAATCATGTGGTGTGGCCCACCTGATTTGCAATGTCTATTCGTTTGGTGTCAATTCATCCTGGTGGGAAAAATCATATGAATGGATTGGATGTCATTCACCAAACACAATCTTCAAGGTTTCTAATGATATGCGTTCCTGTCCCAAAAGTGTGCTCCTACGCCCTACCTGAGTTTCGAATCGGCTCCAGAGAGAGAGAGAACATGGGGTGCACAAATAATAATGGACGGATTGGATGTCATGAACACATCACGGGTGGGTCCCACACCTTCGTACTGGTGGATGGTCTGGTCGTTTCCTCTTCTATGAAAAAGAAAAATGCAATGCATTTTATTTGCATTGGCGGTAACGTTTGGTGGGAGAACAGGAGAAAAACTTGTATTGACGAACGCGCCCTTTGTAAACATGCGCCTCTCCCTTCCTTTTTGTGAATAACGTATGTACTCTCCGCCCTAGCAGCAAGTAGAGGCGACGGAGAGCGAGAACCGAAAGCAGCTGATAAAGAAGGGGCAGAGCAAATTTCTTTTAAGGCATTTCGTCAGACACGTCTCTTGCAACTCCTCCTTCCCTCTCTTTTCCCTCTCCCTTCTCCGATCTTTCAGAACATCAGGTCAGTTTCCTTCTCCTTCTTCTTCCTCCGAGAGATTCCAACGTATCTGTAATACCTTGATCTTTCAATCGAAGAGAAATTCTCCTCTAGTCATGCGTTTCTCTCAAACGATGCCCTTCTCTCGCAATCGATTGAATATGTCGCCGCAGCAATCTCGAATGCCCGAAGCCCACCCCAATCGACTACGAACTAGAAAGAAGCATAAGAGACTCGATGCCATCCGTGACCATGTGATTGAACCTATCAAACCTGATGTGGGAGGGGTGGGGCCCAGCAGCTCTGACTCAGGCCTTCTCCGCCGTAGCTCTCGCCTCAGAAGAGCCACCCGTGTTGTTTCTGACCCCTCTCCTTCGCCCGTGAAGAAACAACCGAAAGTCAATAAAACCGTGCCTGCAGCCACCACTGATGTGAAAAAGAAGAATGAGGGCTCTGTTGATAGAAAAGGTGGAAAACGGAAACGGGAAAGCGCTTCGGAGAAGATTTTCGAATCTCCTGTTTCCGGAGGTTTGGAGGAAACAGGGAATTGGAGTTCGAGGCTCAGATCTAGGGCTAGGAATGTCCGTATCCCAATGAAGGAAAAGGGCTCTCCCGCCAAAAGAAAGCTTTTCCAAGACTTGGATGGATTTATAGAAGAAGATACAAAATCGGATGGTGGGGTTGGAGGCTCAGTTTCTCTGGGGACAAAGTTTAGGAGGATGGATCAGGGCAAGAAATCTAAGGGTGCAAAGAGTGGAGATCAAATTACTGGGTTGTCTGATACCGGGGGAGACAGCAGTGACTGTCCACTGAAAGAATGGTTGTCGCCCACAAAAGATGAAGCCCTGCTGCCCTCAAATAACGTGATCGATGGTGGAAGTAAGAGAGCAGCGGATGATAGTTCCTTGAAAAGAATCGATCGAGAGGATAACAAAACTGCATGTGATTTACTGGCCACAGGGCAAGGCAATGATCAGCTGAAGCTACCCGGCTGTGAGCTGGCCGATGAAAAAATGGATGCCAATGAAGGTAATTCCAACCCTTTGAATGCGTTGGAGAATGACGGTTGTCACGACGATGTGGACGCCCACCATGATCACCTTGGCAGCAAGCCTTTGGAAGACAATGTTGTCAGAAAGGTGGATGAGTCGAATCCCGTTTCAGAAGGTAATAAGTTTGAACGGCCACGTGTGAGAGAAGGACGGAGATGTGGGTTGTGTGGAGGTGGAATGGATGGCAAACCGCCAAAGAGGCTTGTTCGGGATTTCATTGAGAGTGATAATGAGGTTTATGGAGGGTCGTCGGCTTCAGAGGAGCCTAACTATGACGTGTGGGATGGTTTTGGCGATGAATCCAGTTGGCTTGGACGTCTCTTGGGTCCTATACATGACCGTTTCGGTATTGCTGGTGTTTGGGTTCATCAACATTGTGCTGTGTGGAGTCCAGAGGTGTGGTTCAATGACTTAGTTGCTTTTATTAGTATGCTTTATATGCTTCTTGTTTATGTATGGAAGCCTTTGGTGTATGAGGTTTTTATTGTATTTCTAGAAATAAATGGGTCAGTTATTAGTGCATGGACATACACTTTCTGTTTTTAGCTCTTCACTTTTTGTTTCTTGAAATGGTGTGACTAATCTCTTTACAAGGTTTTTTTTTTTTTTTTTTTTTTTTTTTTTTGTTTAAATGCCACACGAACTTTCCATGCATGTGAATTTGGATGTAATCAGACTCAACAGAAAGAACCAAATTGCTCTTTAAGCCCAAGTACCAAAATTTTGCTGCAAATGATCACCATCGACAACTTCAAGGCTCCAAGATAATTTTAAAAAATAATGATAAAATAGGCTCCACCCAAACCCAGGGCCTCACACCCTAGGTTTTTCTAATGGCATCTCACCATAGAGAAAGTATCCATTTCACGAAAACACAATAAACATTAACTTCTATCCAAGATGTTCTTCATAGTGTAATGATTATGCCCCTACGACCCATTTATAGGGATCCATATGTAGTTCCATTTTTGAGTTCAACTACCATACCTGAATACTGACCATTGTGGACTCTATTAAAGAGCAAATAAAGATGCCTTCTAATAACACGGAATAACTAAAACTATCCAGTACTTATTGATATTACCTGTGTATGGTTCATACAACCGTATACATTTGTGTTATATGACTGTGCATACAGCTGTCTAAACCAACTTTATGGTTTATATTTGGATAAATTTTCCAAGGTTATTCCATACACATGCTAACTTTAGCATAGAATCTGATTGTTCATGAAATTTGACGCGTGTGATCAAGTGGGATGTGTTATGAACCTCTTCTTATACGCACGTGTAGAATGAGGGCTATCTGCATTAATTCCCCTAGCTTCGAAAGAACTTGTTCTTGAGTTTGGAGTCTGTGTCAGTCTCTAAATCTGATGCGCTTCAATCATGTCCTCTGTCACTTTGGTGGAAGATGATGGTGAATGCCTCCATGTCAACATGGTGCTTCATCAATCAGATCATGTTTTGTCTATGTTTTACTGTCCTCTGATCAAGGTATTCGAAATCGGTTACATAACGGTAACGACCATTACGTAACGGTAACGGTCATAACTGTTACGCGTTATGGGGTCGAAATGGCCACAACGGCCATTACAGAAAAAACAGGTCGTAAAGGCCCTGAAACGGTCTCATAACGGCCTTGTAACGGTCCTGTAACAATTTTTTCAAAAAATTAAAAAAGGGCCGTAACGGCCAATACGAGGGCCGTACTGGCCGTTACGGCCCGTATCATAATGGTAACGGTGGTGGCCGTTACAACCATCATTATTGTTTTGGAACACCTTGCCTTTGATACGAGCCTCTTCCTAACATTTCTCCTTCATCAACAATAATTGAGTTACTTGCTTTGCTCACTTCGAGACATTTGGAGGCCTTCCCGATTTGTTGGAGGGGATATCAATGTAGTCATATTCTCATTTGAGAAGTAAAATGGTAGCTGGTTTACTCGAACTATGAGAGAGTTCTTAGATTAGGTGCTTAATAATGAGTTGGTGGATTTTCCAATGGGAGAGGTGGAATTCATGTGTACAAATGGGCAGGAAAGGGCAGCGAAGTTGAAGCTGGACTGGTTCATGGCCTCTCTAGATTGGATGGAAAAATTTCCTCTGACTCACCAAAAGGGAGCTATTAAGACCCATCTCCAATCATACCATATTGCGCCGAAGATGGATGATGATAACTATGGCCTGAGGTCCGTTAGATTTGAGTTGAAGCCTGAAGTGGTGGTCTTCCCTTAGGCTTGAGGGACATGCCGGCTTTATCCTGTTCCAGAAACTCAAACTCCTTAAAGGTAAAATTAATGTGTGGAAAGAAAGAAGTTTTTGGCAGTCGGGAGCTCTAAGTGGAAGACATGCTAAGCAAGACTCCAACATTGGATATTAAGGAGGGAATGGAGTTGACAGTGGAGGAAAAAAATCTCTAGGGATAAACTTGCGACAGAATATAAAAAGAGGCTGAAGGAAGAGGAAATCAAATGGCTTCAAAATCCTAGAGCTACATGGCTGAAAGAAGGAGATGAGAATACAAAATTCTTTCATGGTATAGCTAGTGCTTGGGTTAGGGACAATAAGATTAATTATGTGGGGGCGGATGGGTTGAGGTTGGAGGAAAATTTGCAAGTTTACGAGGTGGTTATCAAATTCTATATGGATTTCCTTGAAGATGAGATATGGAAGAGGCCTCGATTAGATGATCTTGCTTTTGATCAATCTCGGAGGAGGCAAAATTTCTTAAAAAAGCCTTCTCAAAGGCGAAAATCAAGGCGGTGGTGGATGCCCTAGGAAGTGACAAGGCTCCAGGCTTAGATAGCTTTCTAATGGCATTTTATCAGTTTTTATTTATTTATTTACAGATAACTGGAGATTTATTGAAAAGGAGAAAGGGATACAAAAGAGAGAAGAAGTCTGCTGAGGAGGCAGACAACTAGCGACCTAGAAAAAGCAAATCAAAGTCCTTAAGCCCGTTTATAATGCCAACCCATTCATAGATCAGGTTTTTAACTCTGGACCAGACATGTTGGGCCGAAGTAGATTTGTCGTTGCAGCATCTGTTGTTCCTTTCCTCCCATACTGACCACTATACGGTGAGAATTACCATTCTCCAAATCCGCGTGATAGGCTTACCTATTTTGATCCTGTGCCAAGCCGAAAGCAAATTGCAGGAAGACATCGGATTACACCAGCTAATATTGAATCGAGTGACAAATTCGGCCCAGATCTTGAGAGATGAAAGGGCAGTGGACAAGGAGGTGATCCATTGATTCTTCTTCGCCAGCGCTTGCTGGGCATCGGAGTTAGGTGCGTCATTCATTGCCATTATTCTAAAGAAAGAATGGTAGAAATCTTGAAGGGCTTTAGACCCGTTTGCCTTGCGTGGGGGCCTTCAAAATTTTCACATAGATTTTCTCTTCTAGATTTTGTCTTGTGTTGGGGAAAGTCATATCTAAAGCCCAATGGGCGTTTGTGGCTAGGAGACAAATTTTGGATAGCGCCTTACTTGCCCATGAATTGATTGACTATTGACACAGGGGTAAAGAAAAGGAAAGGAACTATTTGTAAATTGGATTTAGAAAAGGTGTATGATCACGTGGACAAGGAATTTTCAGATTGTTTGCTGGGTTGTCTAGGTTGTAGGTAGAAATGGCAAAGTTGGGTGCAAGAGTGCATGCTATTGGCTAAATTCTTAGTGCTCGTGAACTGGTCTCTTAAATGGCTCTTTAAGGTTTCAAGGGTAATGCAGAGGCATTTTCACACAGGGCTTGAGTGAGGTTGCCTGTGGGATGTAGGGGCACACTCGGGGTGGGTGGCCCGTGTGAGGCGGGTGACTCCTGTGAGGCAGTGCTTATGTGATTTGGGGCCCATGAGGGGGGTTCGGCCGAGGTCCTAATCCATGAAATGTGGGGTCCATGAGGGGGTTTCGGCCGAGGTACTAACTCATGAGATGTGGGGCCTGGGCTATGAGATAAAGGGATTGATCGCCATGCTCTAATAGTTCGAGCTTTTAGAGCAAGTGGTTAATTATCCTGCATCAAATTGGTATCAGAGTGGGAGGTCTCGTGTTCGAGACTCTTCATTGGGGGTGATTAATGCAGGGACATTTTCACACCGGGCTTGAGTGGGGTTGCCTGTGGGATATAGGGGTACACTTGAGGTGGGTGGCCCGTGTGAGGCGGGTGGCTCAGTGAGGTGGTACCCATGTGATTTGGGGCCCACGAGGGGGGTTCGGCCGATGTCCTAACCCATGAGATGTGGGGCCTGGGCTATGAGATAAAGTGATTGATTCGTCATGCTCTAACAGTTCAAGTTTTTAGAGCAAGTGGTTAATTGTCCTGCATCAAAGGGTCTTCGACAAGACAAGGGGACCTGCTCTCCCCCTTTCTTTTTGTGATGGTTACGGAAACATTGAGCAAGATGTTGGACAAAGGAGGGTGGGCCTATTAGTGGGTTTAAAGTGGATAAAGATGGCTTTCAAATATCTCATTCTCAGTTTGTCGATGATACCATTCTCTTCTGCGATGCGACAATATTTGAGGTGGATAATTTGAGAAAAATAATTAGATGCTCCGAGGTAATGCCAGGGTTGAAGGTGAATATCTCCAAAAGTGAACTGTTAGGGATGGGATGGCTTCTCTGTCAATCTGAGCAAATCATGGAATGCATTGGGATCAAAGTTATCGGCATAGTCTTCGATCCTGACCTTCATACGTCTCATCAGATGCTCAATGTGTGAGGGCCCACATGGTAATTTTGATACTAATGATGATGGGACATAGGCACCCTTTGACCTTGCTGTGGGCATCCGGGTTGCTGATATCCCGAGCAGGGTTCATGTTCACATCCTTAATTACGTGAATGTCTACCCTGTGAGTGTGGATCAGGTCTTTGTCTAGGAGAGGCATTATTTGATTCCATGTACCCCTATGGATTGGAATCTTCTTTAGAAGTTGCATTGACATGTGGGTCAGAATGGTCCTTGTTACACCAATAAGAAAAAGGAATGGTCCTTGCTTTTCTCCTCTAGGGCAGTCATCTAGTTATTCACCTCGCCATTTTTTTTTTCAAACCAGCCTCCATCTGCTCCATCATCTCCAAAAGTTGATGGAGCATCTTCAGCACATTATGTTAGTTCTCTTGCCATTTTAAGACTGTAGGAAGTCCGGCTTTGCATGAGCGTCAGCAATCGGTGCCAAAGAGAGGATCAACTAGCAGGGATGTGTTTCATGGAATAACCTGTTGGACAGAATATTGGTTGTTACTGGATGGTTTTGGGTTTGATTGGGGACAGTTAAATGACCAGTTTGTGAGCAGGTAGAGGGTTGGCTGATGATAGAAAGATTCTAGGCATAATTTCATTGAAAGTGGGGACTGGTTTTGGGCTGAATCAGTCAGTTTGTACCAGGTTTATGGCAGATTTTCTGAACAGAACGGGTTTGAGTCCTGGAAGTGGACAGATAAGAGGGCAGTTAGGAAGGCATTGGAGACAGGTAAGCTGGGTTTATGTTAAACTCCTAAGATCATAGAAGCATTGCTGCAGAAAAAGAAGGTTTGTTGCAATGCAGCTGACAGCTCCATAGGAACCATATATAGAAACCTCATTTACTCTTCAGGAGGCGTCTGCCCCATAGTAGGCTGGCAGTGAACAAGGTTTGGGTAATGTGGTACTCAGGTTGGGTTCGAGGGTGAATCTCCTGTACAGATTATGCAGACGGAACATAGGCTGGAATTTGGTTGCAGAGAAGGTTGTTAAGGCTGTTTAGAGGAAGGGGCGAGAGCTGAAATTGTGGTATGGTGTTTTGGAAGGCGGCTATGGTTGGAGTTTTGGGTGAAAGGTGACTACTGTTGGGTTTTCTAGGAATGTCAGGACTGTCAGTTGAGGGAGATTGGTGTACAGGGGCCAGGGAGCTAATTTCAGGTGGTTTATTGGGTTTATAGTGTGTGGATTGGTTGGGGCTTGGATAGTAGGGCTTTTTGGTTACGGGATTGAGGTATGGGAGGGCTGCTATTGGTGTTATGGCCTGTAAACTGGGTTTAGGCCTGGGATTTGGGTTTTAATGGGAATAGTGCTTGGGTTGCAGCGGGACTTGTACACAAACTGGAATTTGAGATTTAGGGCCTGTTTGGATACTACCAAATAAGTAGCTTTTTTAACTTGCATAAGTTAATAAGTTACTTTTCTTAAATAAGTAAGTTTGGTTATTAAACTTAAATAAGTAGTTTTTTTAGAAAAAAAGTAACTTATTTTTATGAGTTATTTTTTTTTTATTGCTTTTCAACTTCCAAAAGCAACTTATTTCCTTCATTTTCATTAGTGACAGAGCAACTTGGGAAATTATTTAGGGAATATGCTCTCTATGGCCATGAACCTCCTTTAGGCTCAAGAGATTGGAAAATCATCCAATGAATGGGTAGATGATATAATGCCCATGACGATGGCCCATATTGAGGTGGCCCCACATGATGGACGATCCACATCAAAGGTCCGCCCCTAATGATGAATTGCCCACATCCAAGGTGAGCCCCGCATGATGGGCAACCCACTTTGAAGGTAGGGCCCACATGATGGGCAATCCACATCAAAGGTGGGCTCCACATGATGGGCAATTAATAATGGTGGGCCCCACGTGATGGATGATCCACATCAAGGTGGGCCCCACATGATGGACAATCCACATCAAAGGTTGGCCTAATGATGAGTGGCCCATATCCAAGGCAGGTCTTGCATGATGGACGGCCTACATGATGGACGGTCCACATCAAAGGTGGGCTCTACATGATGGGTAGTGGATATTGAAGACGGGCTCCACATGATGGACAAAAGCATTGATGTTGGGCCCCACATGATGGATGACTAACATCAAAGGTGGGCTGTACCTAATGAACTGTGCACATTAAAGGTTGGCCCCTAATGATGAATCCCACAACCAAGGTAGGCCCTGTATGATGGACGGCCCACATCAAAGATGGGGCCCACACAATGAACGATCCACATCAAAGTTGGTCCCACATGATGGGCGGTGGATGTGAGGGGAACCAAACAGACTTTCGGGATAATTACTTATGATGTTGGAAACCAACTATGCTTTCTAATTTTTGGGTGATAAGTATGTTGTTTACCAAACATACTTATTTGCTGTTTAAGTAGAGACCAAGATAAGCTACTTATGGCATAAGTAGCTTATCTAAAGTAACTTACGGTCCAAACACCCCCTTAGTAGCTGCGTTTGGGAAATTTTGAAGGGGAAAGGGTGTTGTTGGATTTCAAGATATAGAGTGATAAGGGTTATGAAGGTAACTGAAGGTGTATTAGGGTTGTGTGTCACGGGTGTGGAGGCTCACCCATGGACTTAGCCATTTTTGACACTTATTGTACATATACAAAGAGAGGTTTGTACGCATTAGAAGAGTGTAGAGAATTCTAGAGTGGACTAGAAGCATGTGGAGTAGTGTAAGATCTCTGGAATGTTCTAGATTTCTCTAGTGGGTTCTTGTAGCTAGATTTGTGTAGAACGGATCATATGATGTTCATGTTATGAACAAATCATCTGATGTTCCTCTCGTTTGTGGTTTGTTAATTCAGTTAGCATTTTATTAGTTAGTAGTTAGTACTATTGATTAGTAAATAATAGCAATAATTTTAACCAATGTAGTTACTTTTGGGCTTGAATTTGTTATTTTTTCCTTTTTTCTTGTGGTCCACTTTTTGAGTACCAAACGATGTTTGAATGACATGAAATTGATCCAATTTGAAGGCTTTTGAGTTACCTTCTTAAATGCTTCATGGAGTGAGTTATGAGCCATTTATGGAAGTCCCATATCAGTTTGATGGGATTTAGGGCAGTTTGTTCATTTCAATAGTTTATTAAAGTAGATATTTATGCTTTACTTGATGAATGCTGTTAGGATTTTTTTTTTTTTTTTTTTTTTTTTTTTTTTTTTTTGAATGGTTGATGAAAAATTGTAATTATGCATGGCGAAATTCTCTTGCTTTGCGGGAGCTATTTCTCAAAACCTATCGAGTCTGTTGTTCAATACTAGCATGGTTTGTGGTTTGCTTATACAAGGTATGATACTTTGTCTTTGGTTGTTGTGATGTTAACCTTATCAAGGTACAAATGATAAATATGCATTTCTGATGTTTAATAGTGTTCTTTTTGTTAGTTGTGGTTCATCATACTGCGTCACCTGCTAGCTCATTTACTTGTTGGTCAGTGATATGTATCTTTATTGTTCTGCGCAGATTTATCAGTCCCTAATTAAGATTTTATCATGTACAAGTTTGAAGTTACTGGTGCTGAACTTTTTTGGCCATTTTTTTTTTTTTTTTCGTTTTTTTCTGGTTTTTTTCTGGTTTTTTTTTTTGTTTTTTTGTTTTTGTTTTCTTTGAATCTTCTTACATGCCTTTTGGCAATCCTTTTCACATGCCAAAGTTGTCATTTTAAATCCGTTGCCATGAATACTTTTGACTTTTCAGGTTTATTTTGCTGGTTTGGGTCGCCTGAAAAATGTTAGAGCAGCACTTTGCAGGGGAAGGGCATTGAAATGTAGCCGCTGTGGGAGGCCTGGAGCAACTATTGGGTGTCGTGTTGATCGATGCCCTAAGACTTACCACTTGGTCGTATGATGTGCTTTTCCTAATTTCAAATCATTTCATTTTCTTACTTCTATTCCTGTAGCCACTATTTCACTTCTGCTTACATTCAACCTTTTTTGCTGCAGCCTTGTGCGCGAGCTGAGGGTTGCATTTTTGATCATCGTAAATTTCTCATAGCTTGCACAGACCATCGGCATCTTTTCCAACCCCAAGGGAATCACTATTTGCGGCGGATTAAAAAACTAAAGGCTAGGAAGATGAAGTTTGATATGAGGAAGCTGTCTACTGATGCTTGGCGGAAGGATGTTGAGGCAGAAGAAAAGTGGTTGGAAAATTGTGGTGAGGATGAGGAGTTCTTGAGACGTGAAGGCAAGAGGCTTCATCGAGATATCTCAAGAATTGCACCTGTGTACATTGGAGGTTCATCTTCTGACAGCGAAAAATCATATCAGGGTTGGGAATCAGTGGCTGGGCTGAAGGATGTCATCCAGTGCATGAAGGAGGTGGTCATATTACCCCTTCTATACCCGGAGTTCTTTAGTAATCTTGGGCTAACACCTCCTAGAGGAGTTCTGTTGCATGGTTATCCTGGGACAGGTAAGACTCTAGTAGTGCGGGCATTAATCGGTGCATGCTCTCGTGGTGATAAGCGGATAGCATACTTTGCTCGTAAAGGTGCAGACTGTTTAGGAAAATATGTTGGTGATGCTGAGCGCCAGCTAAGATTGCTGTTTCAGGTTGCTGAGAGATCTCAACCATCTATAATATTTTTTGATGAGATTGATGGTTTAGCACCAAGCCGCTCTAGGCAGCAAGACCAAACTCATAGTTCGGTTGTGTCAACTTTACTTGCCCTACTGGATGGTCTAAAATCTCGAGGTTCAGTTATTGTAATTGGTGCAACAAATCGACCTGAGGCTATTGATCCTGCTTTGAGGCGACCCGGGAGATTTGATAGGGAGATTTACTTTCCTCTGCCATCAGTTAATGATCGATCTGCTATTCTCTCACTCCATACGCAAAGGTGGCCAAAACCCATCTCTGGATCCTTGCTCAAGTGGATTGCTGAACAAACTGGTGGTTTTGCTGGTGCCGATCTGCAGGCTCTTTGCACTCAAGCAGCAATGATTGCTTTGAAGAGGAACTGTGCCCTGCAAGAACTACTGTCTGCTGCTGAGAAGTATCCAAATCATGGAAAACGTGTTTCTCTTCCATCTTTTGTGGTGGAGGAAAGGGATTGGTTGGCTGCTCTTGCATGTGTTCCTCCTCCATGCTCTCGCAGAGAAGCAGGAATGGCTGCAAATGATGTAGTTTCTTCACCTCTTCAAGCCCATCTTGTTCCATGTCTTCTGCAACCAATATCACACTTGCTTATTTCCCTGTACCTGGATGAACGCATCCAATTGCCCCCTTCTCTTTATAAAGCTGCAAAGCTAACCAACAGTGTGGTTATTTCTGCCTTGGAACAGAAGAAAATCCCTGTTGTTTCATGGTCGACCCATCTTCATTGTTTGATACGGGAACCAGATGTTTCAAGGGAGCTAGAGAGAAATCTGTCTCGTGCTGGCCTATTAAGCAGCACTTCTTCTTTTTCTAATTCTGATCTTTTAGATGATGATCGTGGTGGTCATGAGAAGTTTGAATTTGGAAGATTGAATCCTGCTGGTGCTCATGGACGCAGCAGTTTGATACGGAACTTGTCCCATTCACAGGGCAATGCATCAGGATTTCGATTATTGATTACTGGAAGTCCCAGATCCGGCCAACAGCATCTTGCAGCTTGTCTTCTCCATGGTTTTGCAGGCCATGTTGAACTCCAGAAAGTTAATTTGGCTACTATTTCCCAAGAAGGACGTGGAGATCTAGTTCAAGGGATAACACGCATTCTATGTACGTATTCTTTGGTTTCTTCGTTTTCTTTTCCTTTCCTTTTTTCCCCTTTCAAGTAAATGTTAACTTGGTTTTAATTTTCTCATCTTTCCATTACCTTTCAAAAAAAGAAAAAAGAAAAAATGGAAATATGTTGGTGATCTAATTTGATAGATCATGCATGGTCTGAAACCCCACCACTGAACTGGGTGTTTAAGCATGGTATCTAAATAGAAGCTCATGTCACCTGGACTTGGTTCTCATTTATATAAAAACTTGGAAGTGAAGAAAAGAAAAGAAAAGAGGAGAAAAGGGGAGAGAGAAGAGGGAGAAGGGCTGCTCAATTTGTTCACGTGCCCACTCACCTCTTTATTATTATATTAGGGCTTTCATTACTAAAGAGAAAATTACAGAACTGCCCCTCTTTACTTTAATATTGCATAAACTAACCCTATGGGCTTAAACTCTAACCCAACAGATATTTTAGCCCAATAATTACAAGAGACCACACGTGAGACCAAGCTGGTTCACTTGAGTGATCACAACGGTTCATTTAACACTTGCCCTCAAGCTGGAGTAGTATGGACTAGAAATTTCTTTATGAGAAACCTTATCACGAATGAAGTGACAGTCGATCTGTATGTATTTTGTTCTTTCATGAAATAAAGGATTGTTAGTTGTATGCATAGCAGCTTGACTATCACAGTATAAAAACATCAAAACTTGGACTGCAAATCCTAACTTTTTCAAAAGTGATTTCAGCTAGACGAGTTCACAAGTTGTATGTGCCATAAGTCTATATTCTGCTTCAGCACTAGACCTCGTAACAACGTTATGCCTCTTGCTTTTTTTAGGTAACTAAATTACCACCAAGAAATGTACAGTAACCTGTATTCAATCGTCTATCTTGACCTGACATAATTTGCATCAGAGTACTCTGCTATTTTAAGATGGCCATGATATCTACATAATATATCTTTTCCAAGTGTACACTTTAAGCATATACGATTCCTTATAACTGCAGCTAAATGTGGAGCTATGGAATATTGCATAAATTGGCTAATCATACTCACATAAAATGCAATAACATGCTTAGTAATAGTTAAATAAATGAGTTTGCTGACGAGTCTTCCATACAGTCCAGGGGCTGTCAATAACTCTCATTCTTCTAGATCAAGCCTGAGATGAGGATCCATATGTGCATCTTGTGGGTTTGGCACCCAACACAGTTCTCTTTTAACAAATCACAAACATATTTCTTTTAGCATAAATATATCCCAACTTTGATTTCCCCACTACTATACTCAGAAAATGGCGAAGTCATGGTCTTTAATCTGGAACTGGGAATGAAGATACGGCTTCAGTTTGTCAATACCCACCAAGTAATCACCTGTAATTATCATGCCAACTATGCATACAACAAGCACAATATAACCCAATGTAGCATTCCGAGAGAAAACTGAGTGATCTACTTTTGAAACTATATGATATTACTGTATTGTTGAGTTTCTCAAACCAGGCTCTAGGTGATTGTTTTTACCCATAGATAGATTTGTTTAATCTGCATAAGTTAGAGGACCTTTTTGAGCAACATACTCAGGAGTTTGCTCCATATATACCTCTTCTTGCAAATCCCTATGCAGAAAAGCGTGCTTCACGTCAAGATGAAAAAGAGGCTAATCTCGATTGCCATATTTAGAAATAACAACTTGAACTGAATTAAGTTTAGCCAGTGAGAAGAAAAGTATTTGGATAATTTACTCCATAAACTTGGGTGTAGCCCTTGGCTACTAACCTAGCTTAGTAACGCTCACTGGAACCATCAAGCAAAAATTTAATTGTATAAACCAATGTTTTCAATATCGATGATATCGGCCGATATATCCCACGATATGTCATGTATCCCACCTAGGCGATATGAAACCCCAAGGTAGTATTTGAAATTCTTTGTATTGTAGAAGATATCGCATGATATTGCAATGTGTCACATAATATCGCAGATATCACGAGATATTACGACCAATCATTTTTATAAAATTCTCGATATCGATAATATTGGTCGACCAATATTGCACAAAAATGTGGGAAGTCCAGGGCTTTCTTTGGAAAATTCGAAAAAAACTCATTCTAAATCCCTTTTTCTTGATTCCTCTCCACTTCTAACTAGATTTATTGTGGATTTCGACCCTTCATCTTGAATCCCTTTGAAGAAAAACATAAATTTCAAGTTGGAATCAAGATCCAAGTCGATTGGAGGCCATTTTTGGTCCGATATGCATTTTTTATCCATTGTTTTTTCTTTTTGCTGTAAAATCATGTGAAATTATTGTCAAAATGGTTGGAAATCCATGATTTTCATGTTATACATGAAAAATCATGGATTTGGAGCGCTTCGATTTTGAGATTTGGGTGAGATGGGCCAATTTACTAAAAAAGGGAAAAATTGAAATTCTCCTTTCTCCTAAATTGGTTGCAATCTTACCGTTCAAACGCGAAATCAAACATGTAACCTGATCTAGTGATTCTTGGTAATTTGGAGATTTTTCAGAAAAAAATATACATTTTTTTATCAAAATTTTATATCGATTAGCTGTCAATTGGTCCCCATTTCAGAGTATTTATGAGTGTTTGATGAAATCACCATCACATACGCTCCAATTTTGGAATTTTGGGGAATATTGACTGATTTGCGGAAAATTCAAAAAATTTCCAAATCTGTTGCAATCTTAGCGTCCAAACATGGAATCAAACATGTATGTAACTTGATCTAGTGATTCTTGGTAATTTGGGGATTTTTTTTTTTGGAAAAAAATTAATTGTTTAATTGAATATATATATATATATATATATATATATATATATTCAAAATTCCACTTCGATCAGCGATCAATTGGCCCTCATTTTAGAACTTTTTTTTTTTTTTTTTTTCAAAATTCCACTCATAATGTATGCACAATTCTATGTGGGTATAAGCCACAACCACACATAATTTATGGTTATATTTCTAGTTTTCTACTTTTTCTTTTGCTTTTGAATGTATTGCTTGTGTTTCCATACATGTTTTCTTACATTCGTAAATTATATTAACTGACTTTGAACTTGCATCAGTTTAGATAGATAACACATAGATTAGGACCCTATATTAAGGAAACCTATTACATGCACTTGTTTTTTGTGATGTTTTGATTTCTAGGTGTGTATTAATGTATTTTTTTAAAACAATCCTTGAAGCTCCTTTGAAAAATTCGACCAATTCCCTCCAAAGAACAATGATACATCATGCGATACAACTGATATATCCTATGCAATAACCGATATGTATCCGTATCCCAAGGGTGCGATACATTACACGATAATGGTATGGAAAACATTGGTATAAACCACCTACACTTTTGGTATCTTATGAGATGGAAGATCAATTAACTCCATCTCTCTCTTACAAAAAAAGATCAGTTAACTCCCATGTATCATTGGAATACATGGCATTCATCTGCTCATTGATAGCCATTGTTTAGTTTTTTATTTTATTTTAAGTGAAGCCCTTTTCTAGTTTTTATCCAATAATGCATCCCAAATTGACCCAAGGATAGAGATAGAAAATAAGACAAGGGCAAGCTGTTGGTAATTGGTGGATAAGTGATTAAATGAAACAAAGTTTGAAATAAAATGTGAAGTATAAGAGCGGTTTCCTTTACAAATGACATTTGGCAGACAATCAACAACCTCGGTAAACACAGGAGATGCTGGAATCTCAATAGGAGTAGGGGGCGAAGGTGTAGTGTGAGAGGGAATAGTTTGAAATACTTGGTCCTTTTTTTTTTTTCCCTTTCCTGTAATTGGTTTGTAGAAATCTTTCTTAGGTGGTGACTTTTGTAACAAGAATTGCTAGGAATCATTAAGTAGCGGAACTTCTAGAGGGGTGGCTTTTGCGACATGCTTAGTTTTAGAATAAAATCAGACATTTTAAAAGAAGGTTATATCAACTGTCACAAAGTACCTTTGAAGTGAAGGACAATAGCATCCATAACCTTTTTGAGTATGAAAATACAAAAAGAAACAGAACATTTAACAGAACATGGAGCAAGTTTATCTTTTGGAGGAACAAAAGGATTGGGTTATCAGGAAACAATAACGAGAATTATGTTTTTCCATTCAAAATAGGAGAAGGCATTTAATTTATCAAATAGCATGCATTAAGTACTACATCACTTGGGAAAACAGTGGAACATTTATTTCCAAGAGTAAACCATGGATGCCTATTCTTGTGCTCTGCCACCCCGTTTGCTGAGGTGTGTAAGCACAAGAAGTTTGATAAAGAATATCATAACATTGCAAAGAGGGCTGAAAATCACGAGATAAATTCCAATGCATTATCATATCTAAGTATGCAAAAAGTTAAGCCAAACTGAGTTTTTATTTCACTATGAAAATCCTAAAATATAGAAGAAAATTTGACCGATTTTTCATAAGATATAATTAGGTCATTCTAGAATAGTCATCGATACAAAGAACAAAATACTGGAAACCTAACATATTAGGAACTCAAGCTGGTCCCCATACATCGCAGTGAACTAACTTAAATGGAATAGTGCTTCGTTCATCTATTTTAAGAAGAAAAGGTACTATATGGTGTTTCCTCAGGTGACGTTTCGCAATCTAAATTTGATAATTTCGAAAGGTACCAAACAATACTCTATAGTTTTCAAGGGACGGATGGCTCAAATGATGATGCCACTGGATAGCAGGATCCTTAGGTAGTAGTGCAATGCTTACTGATTCTCTCTCCAAATAGTACAAGACCATTCCTCTCATGCCCTCCACCAATTGTCCTATTTGTCTTGAGTTTCTGAAAAACACAATGCGAAGGGAAGAAAGTGACAAAGTAGTTTAAAGACTTTGTTATCTTACTCACAAATAAACGATTGATAGGGAAATTTAGGGGCATATAAGGTAGAAAATAATGAAACAGATGCATTAGGCTGAGCAATATTAAGTCCAATAATGTTGGAAGAGGTACTATCAGCTAAGGTAACAGACATGCTGGAAGCAGTAGGACCATATGGGGAAAATAAATTATGATTGCAAGTATTATGATCAGAAGCCGTAGAAGTTATTATCCAGGGAGAGGAATGGGATGATAAGAGACTGTTCACCTAAATGAGCCAAAGTAACAATGTATGTGGAGGGTAAATTATTGGATGAAGGGCCATTGGAGAAGAGGAATCGCGTATATTCTTCTCATGATAATGTAACATTAACTTGATCACCACTAGCATTGGAAGCAGTAGAAGTAGCGGGTCTCCCATCTGCTGGAACATCATCAACAATCAGTGCTTAATCGACCCTCGAAGCTTTCCCAAGGTCTTAACAAAAAATCACAAAATGATTAGTTAGCCCATGATGAGTGCAGAGACGATCTCTTCTACCACTGTGATCACTTCTACCTGCCCTTGAAACTTTACTGCCTTTACCATCGCGAAAACCACCATGATTATTTTGTCCATTAAGACCTCCACGTATACCAGTGTAACCATATGAGGTAACCAAGGCCGATTTACCTGTACTATTTATCATAGTATTGCTGGAATAATTTCCAATGGAAACTCTTTAAAACTTTCGCAATTGAAGGAATTGAAACACCATCTAAAATCCGATCCTTCATGGATTGATACTCATTTGGCAAATTGGACCAGAGCTTTACCACTTTCACGTCTTCCATTTACTTATTCATAAATGTTACATCCAAAGTAATGGGATGATAGATCGGAAGTTCTTCCCATATTTCAATAAGCTTGGCAAAATACTCACCAAGAGATTTGTCTCCCTATTAAAGAGAGAAAATTTATTCGTACAACTGGTACACCTAAGAAATATTCTGTTTTGAGGTGTGCATCTTTCTAACTATATCCCATATATCTGTGGTACTACTTAAAAACACCAAGTTTGAATTGACTTCAAGTTTCATATTCAAGGTATTTCGTAACAGTAACGGTGGCCATAACCACCACTATCGTTACCTTTACGGTACGGGTTTTAATGGCCGTTACACTCTCTTTTATTTTTATTGAAAAAAAAAGAAGGAAAAATCTGTATCAGCCTTGTAATGGACTGTGTTACGAGACCATTATGGCCTTTACGGGGGGGCGTAATGGGCCGTTACAGGGATTGTAATGACCATTACGGGTCTTCTTTTTTTTTTTTTCCCTTTCCGTAACGGCTTTTATGGCCATTACGACCCTGTAATGTGTAACGGTTACCACCGTTACCTTTATGTAGCGGCCTTTACGTCCTCGTAGTGGCCATTACAGCACACCATGTTCATATTATTCCACAAACAAGACCTAATCAGGGCGTCGTTATGAATCCACTGTTTATATTTGGGATCGGATTCCTTAGGTTTGGTCTTCGTGAGGAGGTGATCCTTCTTATGGGCTAAAAGAAATACTTTAACAGATTTAGCCAGAGTAAGTAGTTCTGCTTATTGAGTTTTACATCATGTAATTGATGCGTTAAACGAGGAATTGAGATTCTCATTCAATGATGAAAAACCAATAACCACACCTTTAGGGTCCATAACCCACTTTTAATGAATTTGAAAAAACATAGTATTGAAAAATATTTATCTATAATCGTTCCACACTCAACTACATCCAAATTAGGTCATGGATAATAAGAATCTATAAAAAAAATTGCCTTTTACTGCAAAGTAATCAAGGGATGACAATTGCATATCACCTTGATATAAAAAATCATCAAACTTTCATCCTCCAAGTTCAATTTTTGCACTTCCTTTGCAAAAGACTGCACTCACCTTAAAACGATTGTGGAAGACATCATGTTTTCTGCAAAAAATGAAGCATGATCCTCTCTCTAGGGTTGGATCAACACTTGAGGGTTTTTGAGAAATCTCCCAAAATTGATTGATAGGTTAGGGTTTTGTGAAGATCTAGATTTGAATCACCTCTCAATGTGCTTTGATACCATGTAAAACCTTAAAAATAAAGAAAAGAGGAAAGAGAGAAAATGAGAGAGAAGAGGTAGAAGGGCTGCTCAATTTGTTCACATGCCTACTCACCCCTCTTATTATATTATGGCTTTCATTATTATAGAGGAAACTACAAAACTGCCCCTCTTTACTTAAGTATTATATAAACTATTCCCATGGGCCTGAACTGTACCGCAACAGATACTTTAGCCCAATAATTACAAGAGACCACACGTGAGACCAAGCCAGTCTACCCAAGTGATCACAAAAGTCCTTTTAACAATTTATATTTTGGCTGAAGTCATAATGTTGGGTGTCTTTCTGTCTACTTTGTCATTCTGCAAATGTCTGATTCAGTGTCTGTTTATATCCTAGTTACAAGTTCAAATTTGTTCTGACAACTAGATGATTGTTTGTTAGGTATTTAAATAATTGGGCAAGGCTGATCAATTCTGTAGTCATTGGTGTTTTTGCTCAATCCTTTGTTTTGTAAGTGCTGTCTGTTTTTGTTTCCATGAATATCCGTGACCTGCAAAAACAGAAGTAATTTTTCTTTTTCAATTGAAAGACAATCTTTATAATTCCCAATTTACTGAAATTTTTAGTGTTGCTACTGCTAACCCTTTACCTTTTTCTAGTTGAGTATATCTATTCCGTGTACTTTGCTTGAATTGCTTTGAACTCGAATGAACTTTAATACTTCATCCAACACGGACATGCAAATCATCACACATGTATTGATCGTTCTCATATCCCAATATCCCATTCTCTTCTTTGCCAGTGAAATGTCTGAGTGCGGGACGGTGCATGATTTACATGCCTAGGATTGATTTATGGGCTATGGATCATATATGGCATCATGCTACTGACAAGGAGTGTGACATCTGTCAAAAGACCTGCAAATCCACCGTGACACCTGGGTTTTGTGATGTTAATGGGAAGGCTTCACAGGCATGGAATTCATTTATGGAGCAGGTGGATTCCCTGTGTACGTCTGCATCCTTGATGATTTTGGTAAGATTGTTAATTTGTATATGGTTACAGTCTAGAATTGTTGACTTATTTAAATTCTTAGGGACACTGTACCCTTTTTTCTGATGCAAAATACATTCTTTTAGCTACCTAGCAGTTAAACTGAAGTTTTTCCCCCTTTGTTAAAGTCCCTGGATATACATTGATACACCATCCTCTAACAGCTCAAGCTTTTAGAGCAAGTGGTTATTTGACATGGTATCAGAGAGGAAGGTCAAGTGTTCGAAGCCTGTTTATGTTGTGAGTGTCCCTCCACCCTTTTCCAATATGTTCCTGTGCGGAGCTCCACCCTGCACGTGCGGAGTGTCAAAGTCCCTTGATATACATTGATACACCATCCTCTAACGACTCGAGCTTTTAGAGCAAGTGGTTATTTGACACCCTTCTGCCATGGGGAATCTTGACTATATACATGATTTATAATTTTTATCAAAGTTCAAATCATATGGGTGCATCATCCCCTTTCATTTATTTCCTTTCTTATCTGTTTTTCTATTTGTCCTCTGTTGCATGTGAAAATTGCCCACTTCCTTTGTAATCTAGCCTGCTTATACACTAAGGACTTTGAATTGTTCTTGACTCATATGTTTTATTAGTTCATGGCACAGGGAGGTGCCCGGTAGTCAGTGTTATGTACTGCAAGTTATTGCTGGTTATTAATAAAAAAGCAGCATGTTAGCTGCACACTGTCAGCTTTTCTTTTCTGCTTTTTTGAGTTCTCAAAAAAAGCAAAACAGAAAAGAGCCCACAACACCCAAATGCAAGGAAATCTAGGATCCCTATCCTTGATTAAAGGATCCTAATTCTTTTTTCTTTTTTGTATAGATATTTGACTAACATATAGAATAGTTTCAGTCTGGTAAGGTAAATGTTGACCCAAGCTATAGACAGGAGTTGGGGCCGCATTTTCTTTAATATTTTGCACTCTTTCTTGCATGATTGGTAGAATGTGAGAATTGAAAGCCACAGGTTGAAACTTGTACTGAAACTATCTATACCATATATAACATGACTAGCTTTTGGATATTTTTGCCCATGCAGATAGTTTCCTGGGTTGAGGAACTTTGAATATTTAAAGGTCTTGGAAAGACATTTTAAATCAAGTTGGGGGTATTTTGGCAACTAGAAAATGTGGCTGTTTTCTGTTGTATGGTTCAAATTACACTTGGAATAATACTTTAAACACCTAGATTTTACCCATGAAAACAACCGATTTCATGCGAATAGCCCGCTCTTCTCTTCCTTGCATATGGCCGCCTTGGCAATATTAGGGAGTTGTGCAACAAAGGCTGTCTGAGGCCCATCATGATGACTGTATGAAATCCACTCCGTACATCTATTGTGTTGGCTCATGCTAGGAAGGCAGCCCGAAAATGAGGTAGATCTAAAGCTTGAGTGGGCCACCAGAAAAGTGGGACGAGTCTCCCGTGATTGAAAACATTCCTCTGTTTGTGTGTGTGTGTGTAGCGTGCGGCTGCACTCTTTTCCTCTATGTCTCTCCACCACTCTCCCACCATTTGCATCGCACGTGCCATACCCCCTAGATCCTGTAAAATATTGAGCTGTATGTGTTGGTGTCTTGGTGCTAAAATTTTAAAGTTCACTTAAGCTCAAGAGCTTCTTTGATGTGGATGAATTGGTTGCACACATATTCGAGGGATAAGCATTGTACTCTTGTGATTGCTGGGAAACTCACCTTGCGTTTGGTTGTGCATGATCTTTGTTACTACTGTACTAGGTGTGAGGGTGGAGTTGAAAAATATCAATTGTTTACCATCATAGATTCGATGAAGTCTGTGAATCTCTCTGTTTGATGTAGGGATGGATTCTACTGGTTGCTGTAGTATGAGTAATTCAATACCTTTGCGTAAACAGTCAAACCTTGCTGCTTGATGAGCTCTAACTGGTTGAGTAGTGGTCAAACCTTGCAGTGCCCCAAAAAAAATCATAATTCTGGTCACATCTTGAATTGGTTCAACTTGTTCTTTCTCTAAAGGGTCGGTCATTTATTCTGGGTTACCTTGCCATTGATCTTGACAGAATTTCAAGTTAGCTCCCATAATATGCTGCCATTATGATGAGGTGAGGTGATCTTTTAGATGTCTTTCCTATTTTTCTTCTAATGAAACTCCAAGAGCCTTCTATGTCAAATTGTCAATGAGTTAAGGGACCTAGATTGTTCATTCATCATTTACATTTACAACCCCCTTTAAAACACATTAAATCCAAACTGTGGTTGGACTAGCATGCCTTATATTTATTGGCAGATTTGATAATTCTTAAGTTCAAAGGCACTCAAGATGCAACCAAAAAAAAAAAAAAAAAGGCACTCAAGATGCAACAGTAAAAATTTACTTATATGTTTCTATTCTAAAACTTGGCAGTTATTTTGATTCAGAGCTATTTGCTTTCCACAGAAGTCTGTAGTGTCAGCTTGCTTTCTTTGGGGCTGTTTGTTTTTCAGAAATTGCCTGTAAATACCTGTAAATAGGTAATCATTACTTACACTGGTAATTACATGGTGTAGCCTCCAGGTGACATTGACAGCTACAACTGTTTGGAATGCACTAAGGTAGAAACCAAGAAAAGAGGAAGGACAATTGGCATAAAATATGTGAGGTGCACCCTTATGTATGTATTTGATCCACACTGTCCATCCATTTTACCTGCTCATTTTAGGGCATGAGCCCAAAACGAGGGTTTTGGGCAGATCCAAAGCTCAAGTGGACCACACCACAAGAAACAAGGGGAATTTAATGTCAACCGTTGAAAGCTTCTTAGGGGTCACAGAAGTTTTGGATCAAGCTGATATTTGTGTTTACCCTTCATCTTTGTTTGTGTGACCTTATGGCCAAGTTGGATGACAGATACACATCCCCGTGAGCCCCATGCTCATTTTAAATTGCAATGGTGGACACCATTATCTCCCCTATTTTCTATAGTGTGGTCCACTTGAGCTTATAATCTGCCTAATTTTTTGGGTTTGTGCACTAAAATGAGTTGGTAAAATGGATGGATGGCATGGATCAGACACGTACATCATGGTGGGCCCCACACTTTTAATCAGATGAAATCCCTGTCCTGTTACATGCATAGAATCACGGTTTTCGAGGGGTAATTCCTGTCTAAAGTTAATCATTCCTTATTTACAATGTATTTACATTGTAAAAGAAAAAACGAACAGCCCCTTAGTGTAAGGGGATGTTCTCAAGTCTGCAGCTCCTAATGCTCGCTGGGTTTGGTATGCTTTAGAAATTGGTTTGTGATGCCCATGGCTATTATGTTTGCTCAATGTTATTACTGAGAAGTTCTTACTGTTTGATTAATTAGTTAGCATATTGTAAATTACTCATATTTTGATTCCTTTTCATTCTATTTCTACCCCACTAATCATTCTGTTGGAAGAAAATACCATTTGAGATTTTTTTGCATCCCTTGTATTTTGCAGGCTACTTGTGAGATGCCAAAGCATGTTGTCCCTCTTAGAATAAGGAAATTTTTTACGACTGATGTATTAAACTACACCAATTCAGCTCCTTCGGAACAAACAATCCCACGATATTTACTGCAGGTTGATGGGAAATTCAATCGTGATATGGTCCTTGATTCATCTGCAGCGAAATTATCACGGGATTTAGTTCAGCTGTATGTCCAATTGATTCATCAAAGAGGTCACATGGGTAATTCATGCAAGGAATTTAAAACGTGTGAATCCATGAAATCCAATTCGAAAGTTGAAAATCATATGAAAGAGAATGGAGCTAATAGTGAAGTAAAGGAGACATCTATGGATTCTGAAAGGGTAACTGTTCATGAAAGTGTTTCTTGTAATGGTAATCAAATTCCTATGGTGTCTAAAACAAATCTGCCAGAAGATGCGGTTTGGCCACAGTCTTGCAAAAATTCTGTTTCAAGAATACCTCCTAATAGAAATGTGAAAGGGAAATCTAATCTGCTGTTTGCAATAGCCACTTTTGGCTATCAGATTCTGCGATACCCTCATTTTGCGGAACTTTGTTGGGCAACGTCAAAATTGAAAGAGGGTCCCTGTACTAGCATTAATGGACGTTGGAAGGGTTGGCCATTTAATTCTTGCGTCATTCGTCCCACCAACTCAGTCGAAAAGGAAGCAGTAGGATGTTCTAGCAATCTCAAAAGCAGAGAACATTCTGGTGCAGTAAGAGGCCTTGTAGCTGTGGGCTTGTTAGCATACAAAGGTGTTTATACATCAGTCAGAGAAGTTTCTTCTGAAGTTCGAAAGGTTTTAGAGCTCTTAGTTGGGCAAATTAATATGAAAATTCAGGGTGGAAAAGATAGGTATCGGTTCCTTCGTCTTCTGTCACAAGTGGCTTATATGGAAGACATGGTCGACAGCTGGGCATATGGATTACGGAGGTATTACTGTTATCACCATTACTTTGTTTACCATTTCAGTTGTATTTACTTTTAAAACCAGATAATATTATGAACACTGTTTATATCTATACTTTCGCAGTTTTGAGACAGAGAGTCAGATTTCAGCATCACATGCTAGACCAGCGATTGCAGGAAGACTGGATACTGATGATAATGCATGCGGTAGCAACCTTGTTAAGAAGGATGCATGTGTGCCTAGCGTCTCTAACCAAACTCAGCAGGAGGTTGAAATGCTTGGGCAGGAAAAATGTCCCATGAGACATTCTAACGAGGATAGTGAATTTGGTGATCCCAACAAAGGAGACACTCATCTCGATTTGCCTAATTCTGTTGTGAGGCTCGTGATTGCAGGACCCTCTCAGGAGGTCTCCTTAGGTCCTCCTTCCCCTTGTCTGCTTCAAAAATCTACTCTGGTTGCGGGTTCAGTTGCCAGTAATAACACTTCAAAAGAAACACACAAAACTAATAATTTGGAACCTTGCAGATCAGAAGATCAAGTACCATGTACAGCGGTACCCAGGGGGTTTGTGTCCTTGAAACAGTCTAACGGTTTGGCAGTTGCTCTCCCTCCTATGGATGGCATTTCTAATGCAGATGAATCAGCTGTTATTATTGACCCTAAATGCAGAAAAGGCGGTGACCAGTGCAATGGTTTATCGGCAACCGAAGCTGTTCTCCCTTCTATCAATGGTGATTGCAGTCATGCTGAAGCAGTGCGAGCTATCAACTCTGATGTCAGAGAAGACAGCAGTCTTTCAGCCATCCCTGGGTCGTCGTGTCTCTATGAGTGTTGCGCTGAATGCTTACGTACTATTGAGGTTTTGATTCGGGAAATTCTTATTGATAGCTGGGAATCCAATGGCTGCTGCTCATCTGTAGGGGATGTCCACGATGTTGTCATAGCATGTTCTGTGAAGCTTTTGGTAGCAGTTCGAAATTTTTTTGTTGCCGAAAGCAGCACTGATGAAGAAGATTTATGTTGTAGGAAACTAAAACATGGAACTCAAGATAAACACTGTGCTTGTCAGTATGTGAGTAATATCCACCCTGAGAAGTTACCATGTTGGTCCAAGAGTCTGGGAAACAGAGATGCCATTCCAATGGAATGTGTTTGCCATTTGAAAAACAAGGACGTTACAGCAGCAACAAATTCTTCTCAGGATTCTCTTTTTGGGCCAGGATTAAAATTATTCTTCAGAGACAGTGCATTGGTGCCTTCAGATCTTTACAACGATGTGATATTTCATTGCAAATTTGAGAATTTGTGCATTTGTCATATTATCGAGAGGATATTAATGATCAAGCAGCCTGTGGATTGATGTGGGGAAGTCGGTTCGATTTTGGCCAAGTCAAGTTGGAGAAGTTATGGCATTTCCTGGTGTCACGGAAAAGTGAAACATGGACTTCCATTGAGGGATGCATACTGTAAAAGTTTAGCTTGCAATTCAACTAAATCCATTTCTTGTTGTCCAATGTGGCGTTGTTTCACTTTTATGCTTAACAGTCTGCCCAGTTTTGAAACTTCTGGGGTGGGAGATAATTTTATACCATGTAAGTATTCATCTGAGGTTTTCAATGATTTTTGGGAACTACATTCATTACTTTATCTTTGTGCTCTTGTAAATTCATTTCTTTGTATAGTAGTTTGAGCTTGTCTATGCATGTATATTTATTTTGTCCAGCCAGGTGATATGCACTGCTAACATCCACACCTTCATGTGGACTTTAACACATCCACACTTTCACGTGACACATTGATGCATGCTGTCCATTTGTGCTATACCGCTATTGGGTAGCCATGTTACAAAAATCACTCCGATTGTATGATTTAATCATTCTTCTCCTTTTCCTGGCTGGTTTGAGTAATGGCTTCACACACCCTGTTGAGGGTCTTTGGAATTGGTGCTAAGAGCCAACATTGTCAAAAACTATCCAAGCAATTGCATGAGAAGTGGACAGTCAAGATGGAGCAAAGAAAAAATAAAGGTAGATTCATCATCTTGAAACCCTGTCTTGTGTTTCTAAAGAAGAACTTCGGTTAGATAATGCTAACCATCTGATATATGGCTTGTTAAAAGAAGGATGTTTGTGGCAAAGTGACAAACATTTACAGGATTAGGATCATCTGATTAGTTTGGTTTTTGCATCATGGTGTGCCAATAGGTTATGAACAAACAGATAATTTGGATTGATGATTTTTGTCCACATGTCATTTAGAAGCTTTGGGAACATTGCTAAGATCCCATGAGGGTGGGGAATGTTGGCATTTCACACCTGCACAGGTGCACTCACCCATGCGAACCATTGCCCCCGAAGTGATATATCTTATCCTTCTAGTGTTAGGTATCTTGTGTAAAACCATTCTTTCACTTTTTGTGTTATGCAGGTAATGGCATGTGAATAGGCACGATGAAAAATGTTCTGGATGATAATCTTCAACAACAACCGAAAAAAAAAGTTCTGCATGATAAAAACTATTCTGTTGATCCGGAAATTGTTGAAAGAAAGGAACATTGATTTTCTGTTGAAAAGAAAAGAGCTCGCCCATCAAACCTATCATCAGGATAGCTCTACATAGTATCATGCCATTCCTATACTAGCACTTGGTGGTGGAATTAGATCAACAGGGATTTGCAATCATCAGTGATCAAAATTTAAATGGTTTAAGCAATACAAAATAAAGGAGTGCTTAGTTACGTGTTAGCATACCTTTCCACCATAGCAAGGATGCAATGCACTAGTAACTTGAAGACCTGATAGAAGCACATATATTTCTGCAGTTGATGCTCTGTAGGATCTTAGGCAAAACATAGTATAAACTTATTTATGTGTCCAAACCTATTATTGTTACTGATCCAATCATGCCTGCTCTCCTAGTGTTAAACCTTTCACACAACTATAAGGTCAAGTTGTATATAATCTGTATGAGTAGGATCCTATGATGACATCCCTTTAATATCTTCTCAGGTCATTGCTGTTGATAGTTTCCACGTTTCCTTGTCCATGGGTAATCCAAGTTCAGCAGCACCACTGAACTAAATAAACACATACATGGGCAGTGGCACTTTTTCTGAACTGATGTGACTGCAACTAAAAGGTTGCACTTTTAACCTATTTTCATTCCATGTATTAGAAAGGAACTCAATTCTAATGGAGATTTTGTTGCATCATGGACTATTGTGCATTTAAATACATATGTATGAACTTGGATTCATGTTGGAAGTTTTGGCACAAGTTTGGCAGCTGCCAACCTGACAAATTAATATGACATGCTGACCAAGAAGTTTCCCAAAATGACTAATTTCGATATATTGGGTAGATAATTCATGAGTGGAGAGATTGGGAAGGATGTTGCCCATAGAATTAAGCGGGGTGGAGGAAATGGAGATGCCTCTCGAGTTCTATGCAATTGTCATGTACCACTCAAACTGAAAGGGAAATTTTATAGGATGACTGTAAGACCAACCGTGCTTTATGGGACAAAATGTTGGGTTGTTAAGGAACAACATGTCCATAGGATGAGTTTAGCTGAAATGAGAATGTTGAGATGGATGAGTGGTAAGACAAGGATACAATTAGAGATGAATGCATTTGAGGGAATTTAGGACCAATGGGTAACAAGATGAGGGAAAGTAGACTTAGATGGTTTTGTCATGTGCAACAGAGACTAGGAACTGTTCCGTTAGGAGTGAGTTTGTACAACTTAAAGGCTTTAAAAAGGGCAAGGAGAAGGCCCAAAAGGACGTGGGTGGAGGTAGTAACTAAAGACTTGATGAACTATGGTCTAATTGCAGTTATGGGCCTTGATAGAGTGAATTGGCAGAAAAGATTAGTGCCTCTGACCCCAATTAGTTGGGGTAAAGCTTAGATGATGATGATGATTATGATGTATGAACTTGCACTTCTCCATTAATAGAGTCCATTGCATTGCAAATGCCCATGCATTTGAGTTGCTTGGGGTGCACTGTGATGTGTGAGTGCCACCGAACCCATCCATCAGTTGCATCATCCAATGGTAGGTCAGCTTGATCCAAAACACAGGTGGGCGACACCTCAAGGGACAATTGGGAACACTTCGTAGAGTGGGGCACCCACCATAGATACTTCCAAAATTTTTTCGCCTGGGCTCAACTGTGGTGTGTATATGCCATCCAAATTGTTAATCAGGTGTGCCACCATCAGGCTCAAGTGACGGTCCAAAAATCCCCTTGAACCAAAACTTAGGTGGGCTACACCATGTGAATTTAGAGGTTCTAGACATGATTTTACACTGCTTCCTGTGGTGCAGCTAACCTGAGTTTTGGATAGACCCCATTTTTGGGCTGTACAGTGAACATGGATGGACACATTTGATGAATGGAGTGGATGTCAGACACAAATCACGGTGGGCCCCAGAGAAGCATGAGTGTACCGCAAGTTGTGGTAATCTATCAGAATACTGCTCTCACATATACTAGTGAATATGGCATGTGCAATGCATGTAGAGAGTGGTTTGCAAGACATGGGGTAGAAGAGAAGTGGTTGGTTGTGAAAAAGGACACCTTATGGGTTTGCTACAATAGATTCTGACCTAATGGTATTTTTTTTTTTTGGTCGGTGAGGTATTTCTTGGATATTTGGTCATGTTTCAATGATCCGACCCATTTATATGACGGGTCTCATTGTTACAGTTTCAACCTTTTTTTTTTTTCTTTTCTTTTTTGGGTATAACCGATCCATGATATGGCCCATCATGTAAGTTTGGATCATTGCAGCATGACCCTAGATCCAAGTGCTACAGTGCCATCATAAAAAATAGCAACACTTGGGATGTATTGCAGCATGTTGTCAATGAGTGTCATTTATGAGAAGCTTTCACCTTTAATTACCTATGTGATATGTGTGTGACATCAAACCCGTCAAAAAGGTTCATCCCATATGTTGGCAGCTGCCCTAGATATCAGGTCAATCCATCCATCTGATGGGATGCACCATAGAAAATATTACAGAATCACCCAAAAACCTCCAAAGTGAAGTTTTGGGGCCCACCAGATGATTGAATTGGTCTGATTTTTTGGGGTGTCTCATCATGAGGTGGGGTACTGCACCTGTTGGATTTGGATGGGTTGGAGGTCATACACATGCAATGTGTGGCCCGTCACTTGACTTTGGGGGTATGTGGGTGGCTGTACATTGTTTACAGTGTGACCCACCTCATCAGGATGGCCCTACATGGGCATAGTAAAAAAAAAAAAGAAAAAAAAAAAAGAAAAAAGAAAAAATCCTTCTCAAGCAGGTTGATGTTTATGATGTTACTGACAAGACAGCTGCAGGTGTATGAAAGGATTTATCTACTGCCTTGTTGCATGGTGCACTCATAGCTCCCCAGGTACCGTGATTTAGGATTATTAGCTTCACCTGTTGTGTTTCTTGATGAGTGTTATATATTGGATACTCATTAACTAATATGCCATCTTATTTTTCAGTTACTTCATGTGTGGAACCATTCAAATGATTTACATGCAGCCATTTCTCATTCTTGTGGATAAATTGATATCATTAAGCATTCAGTTTTTAAAGCACTGTTTGCTGGTTGTACAGATGTACACTGATGAAGTAGCGTGAGAAGTTCTTGTCATTCTTCTTCCCATTGTTACATGCTGAACTCTCTCTCTCTCAGATGACCAGCTAAAATGAATGTTGCATATGTCCATGCCAAACTTATGAAAAAGTGAAGTTGTATATATTTGTTAAAATCAATTGTTTTGAAAGAAATTTGATTAGAGTTCCGAAAGCTGCAAACATGGGTGACATTTTATCCATTGCAGCGGCTTATGCTGCGAACCTCTCTAGCTGATTGATGATGATTATGATTTGAAAATATTGCCTACAATTGGATGACATCTGCTTTGGAAACTTTTACAGAAGTAGACCGTGAGTTCTATTTATGTAGACTTCATGAGATTATAAATGTTAACTTTTAGATTGCTCCAGTAATTTATTTGATTAGTGATCTAGATGAAATGTTATACCTCAGTTTTCTAAGGATGGATTGTTTGTAGGTAATGTATTATGAGGTCATATGTTATTTGGGGCACCAACATATTCCTTCTGTTATAAATGTCATATTTATATATGGATATTGGAATTATATTTTGCATCTTATTTCAGAATTTGAGATAGGATATCGAGGGTTTTGAAACCTGTTGAAACTGAAACTCAAATGACAATTCTACAGCTGTGGTAAAAAGAAGGTTTGATCCTAACATCTCTACCAATTGAAAGCCCTACACCTTGCTTTGCCTCCCGAGTCCCATCTTTTGGATAGAATGATACTTCTCATTTTTTCCCCTGTATTCTTTTGGAAATCCAGAATTTCTTCCATCAGTTCCTTTTCCAATTAGAAACTGTGAAACACTGCCAAACTGCCAGCGAAAATTTCAGAAAAAAAGAATATGATTTTTTTAATTTTTATTTTGAGCAAGTGACAAAAAGATTTTATTAAGAGAAACCAAAGAGGAACAGAATTCCTGATACAAAAATTGGAGTGGCTAGCATGTAGAACTGCTAAAACTGAGGCCTATGCATTAGGGCCTGACTTCTAGGGATTAAATGAGACATTATTCAAGAAGAACTGAATTTGGGGTGCAAGATCCACAAACTTAATGAAACTATCTTAGGATTTGATAACCGGTCCCAAACGCTGCCTAAATCCTTTGTCGACGATCCACTGAAAACAAAAATTGAGGAAGCTGGCCATTCCAAAATTGAACCTTTGCCTGTCTATTAATGCTTTTGTGCTCGATTCTGAATCTCTAAAGATTCCACTGTTCCATCCCTTCAATATCTCCCAGAAAATGGAGAAAGGGGTAAGGTTCCACAGGGTCTTGGTCCCTTGGATTTACTTTTACGAGGAATTCTGCACCAGCTACACATTTCCTGGACTGATGTGTTTTGGTCTACTTAACCTTGCATGCTGAGAGGAAATGACTCCAAACTTCTGTTGCTATGGGGCAGTGGAGGAAGTGGCGGCTGCCACTTTCCTTGCTTTTGCACATAATACAATGGTTCACAATTACCAATCCCCTGTGCTGCAGCTTGTCCACTGTTAGCTACTTCTCAATGGCCGCAACCCCGCAACCCACAAGAAGGCCAAAACTCTTGGGGGCATCGAAGATTTCCACAGCAGTTCACAGAAGAAACTTCTGCACGGGATCTCAAATTCAGGAAGAAAGACTTGGATGAGAATAGATCTGATGGTTTAGATCTTCCAAACCCTCGTGTTCATGATCGGGATTGTTTTGCACCTTTTCCAGAATTCCCAAGAGCTCAATGAAGTTTTCCATCTCCTCTTTCGGATTTCCTCTAAGGCTAATGATCCACACCCACTTGCCTCAGAACTTTGACCATTTGCCGACCACCACTTCTTTGTTGTTTGAAATCCTATACAGACGAGGGAAAGTGACTGAGAGAGGGTCATCACCTATCCATACGTCTTCTCAGAAACGAACAAAGTTAGCTTTGTTTACTAAGAACCTTAAACCGTCCTTTAGAGGTTTGCCCCATGGTTTTGCTTGATCACCTGCTACGGATATTCCTTTCCACATCTGAGATATTTGCCTTCTTGAAATGGGTCCCAGACAGTGTTGTGAGTAGCGTGCGTAGCCTAGCAAAATCGCTACGTAGCGCAGGAAATAGCGTATATCCCCTGTAGCGCACGCTACAGGGGTCGTAGCGTGCGCTACCTGTTCTGTTTTTTTTTTTTTTTTTTTTTTTTACTGTATTAAACAGTGGTGAACTCACACCACAAGCAACAACTTGAGTTAAAAAAAAAAAAAAAAAACCCTATTCGAAAGGGCTTCCAAGCGCAAACCGACGCTCCTCCTCTCCCCACTCTTCAATCTTAAGATCGAAAAGCTGCTTCTAGACACGAACCGATTGACTGTGGAGCTTCAACATTTGCAGTTTTCACTGATTCAATCTCATCTTGAGACAAAAATAGGTACGCTCGTTCTTTTTTTTTTTTTTTGAATTTTTTTCGATGTACAATGAAAATAACTTGGTATTTTCAAAATTTTCCTCATTTTTTCTTTTAAAATGCTAGTTATTGTCATTTTTTTGTTCTTTATACTTTTTTTCATTTCTTTTTCTGTGGTATGGCCCATGTGGGCCCCACTGAGGTGCGTGAAGGGGTGGATGTGCATTATTTTCTATGGTGTGGCCCACGTGGGGCCCACTGAGGTGCGTGAAGGGGTGGATGTGCATTGTTTTCTATGGTGTGGCCCACGTGGGGCCCACTATGGTGCGTGAAGGGGTGGATGTTCATTGTTTTCTATGGTGTGGCCCACGTGGGGTCCATCGAGGTGCTGATGCCGATGATGGAATATCTAATAGATCATCGTCGTTGTCGTCATCCTCATTCGCTTCGTCACCAGGTCTATGCCTTTCATCATCAGCATCAACATCTACTTCTGCATGTACATCATCCACACCATGAACACTCATTCCTATATCTCCTTTAGAGTTTAAACACTAGAGTCTAGAGACTAATTATTGAGAAATAGAGATATTGATTTTGAGGAATGTGACATTTGTATTGTACTTAATGCTCTTAACTTTGGGATTTTTATTTTGAAGAATGTGACATTTATATATTTTGCTTTTTTTCTTACTATTTAATATATATATATATATATATATATATATATATATATATATATAATATATATATATATATATATATATATATATTAAAAAATAGAAGTATTGTGTAGCTTACGCTACACGCTACGCTATTTCGCTACATGCTACGGAGGGTTGAACGCTATGCTACACGCTACCGCTATTTAAAACACTGGTCCCAGATTCCAGCCTCTGTTGGAACAGACATAACTTTTTTAAATATTACTTGTCCCCATAGAGCCTCTTTCGTGCCAAACCTCCACCATTTGTTAAGGAAGCTCAATTTCTCTCTCACCCTACCTGCACCTAGGGGACGGGTGGTAATGGGCCTGGTTTGGGCCGGGCCAGGCTAGGCCTGGGCTCGACTTGATATTTAAGACCTAAGGCCCGAGCCTGGCACAAGCCTTTTCGCACAACATGCCCAAGCCTGACCTGATCCAACCTGACCCAGCCCGAAATTGATAAAATCCCTATTTTGCCCTTGAATTTTCTTAATCTATCCATTCATCAAATGGGCCACACAATTTTTTTGTTGAGAGCTGAAATTTTATTAAAAAAGCCAAAAGAAAACTACAAGGGATGGGTGCTAAGAGGGCGTCAAGCCTAAACAAGAAAATCAAAACAACAATCCCCCAAGATATTAGAGCAAGAAACCCATTCAATAACGAGCACTCTTGCCCCGGAAGAAACAACATCCGTTGTTTTGGAGATATTGTTGAAACATCTAGCATTCCTTTCTTCCCACAAAGCCCAACACACTGCAATCAAAACCATCCTCCAAAGCCTTGTCTTACCCTTCTCGGACCGCATCCCATGCCAAGCCAATAATAAGGAATCGACGAAGCCTGGTAATGGCCACAAAGCACAGGAAGGAGAAAGGACATCGGCCCATATCGACCCCACAAAAGGGCAATGCACAAAAATATGGTCCACTGTTTCCTCATCATGCATACATAAGATGCAAATATTGGGCAACACCATACTCCTTTTACGAAGGTTATCAATAGTAAGGACTTTCTTCCTACCAACAAGCCAACCGAAAGCTGCATACTTAGGAGGGACATCATAGTTCCACACAACACCAGTCGGCCCCAGCTCATAAAAGGAATTACGGGCACGAGTGAAGGCATAAAAGGATATAACCGAGAATCGTCCTGAGCTCCCAGCCTTTAAGAAAATCTTATCCGCCATGTCAGTAAGAGTGAAAAGATGAATTCAGTCCAAAAAGCTTGCAAATTTGGAGACGTCATCATCCCTGAAGAAACTGCCTACAAGGGGGATCCTAGGAGGAATCATCGATGCATGAAAAGCACTCCACCACCATCACAGAAGGATTCAGAGCCAAGTGGAAAATCCGAGGGAAATCAAACTTCAAGAGGGATTCCCCAGCCCACGCATCTTCCCAAAACTTGATCTGTTACCGTTCCCCAAGGAGAAGGCCACTCCCCTCATAAAAGCCTCCTTCACAGAAAGAACCACTTTCCATAATGCAGAAGCTCTATACATTGAAGAGTCGCTAGTCCACCATTCCCCCTCTGAACATCCGTACGTAACTCTTGATAACATTTTTCCAAAGCGCGTCCCCTTCCTCTCCAAATGTTCACGACCATTTACCGAGGATTGCTTTGGTTTGTAGCTTTAAGCTCCTTTATGCTCGCGCCTCTTTCTTCATAAGGCTTGCACGCCTCTTCCCACTTAACCAAGTGGAATTTCTTTTTCACTTCCACCCCTTGCCATAAGAAATCCAATCTCAGCTTCTTGAGCCGATCAAGCACTGAAGCCGAATATTTGAAAAGAAACATGAAATACACTGGGAGATTGGACAAATATGCTTTGATAAGAGTAATACGCCCTCCAAGAGGCAAATATCTAGTTTTCCAATTCGCGAGCATCCTTTCAAACCTTTCAATGGCCTTATACTAAAGATGCTTAGCTGATTTTCCCACACAAAGGGGAAGCCCCACAAACTTAGTTGAAAGAGAACCAACGCACACCCAAAGGATCCAGCTAACTGTTCCACTTCCTCAAGATCCATCCGAATCCCATATATCTTACTCTTGGCAATGTTCACTTTGAGGCCAAACATCGCTTCAAAGCAACGAATAATGGTTCTTACCCTATCCACCATATCGTGAGAGGCATCGCAAAAGAGGTGATTGTCATCCGCAAACTGTAAATGCGATATGGGGTGAGAGAGGTTACCCTCCACTCTGAAGCCATTAAAGAATCCCTCCTCTTGGCCCTTGGCTAGAATCCCCCTAGGGCTTCCATCACCAGAAGAAAGGGTAATGGGGACAACAGATCTCCTTGGCGAAGGCCCCTAGAGCTTTTGAAAAAACCTTTTTGATACCCATTACCCACTAAGGAGAATCAAGAAACGAGTTGATCCTACATATTCTCAAATCTAGGAACACCACTTTGCACCACACCCCAGCCATTGCATCATATTACTAAGAAAGTACTAGTTAACATGATCATAGGGTTTCTTGATATCCAATTTACAAACTATTCCTTTCATGCCCCCTCTTATGTCTAGAATCCAGACATTCATGTGCTATAAGAGCATCATCCAAGATTTGCCTCTTCGGAACAAAAGTACTCTGGTTGTCAGAAATAACACTTCCAATCACCTTCTAGAGCCGAGAAGTGAAAACCTTTGCCAAGATTGTGTAGGGCCCTCCAACTAAGCTGGTAAACCTGTAGTCTCTTAGGGATTCTGCACCCGACACCTTGGGGACGAGGGCAATAAATGAGGTTCCAAACTTGCTCGACAACCGACCCCTCACATGAAATTCTGACAAAAATCGCATAATGTTGTCCTTCACCAAGAACCGATTGAAAGGCAAAAAGTACAATCTAGGTCTTCTCTAGTCCTTGGAGAGCAATTCCCTATAGAAGTGGGTAACCTCCTCCGAGAGTTGTCTGCCTTCCATTTGGACCTTGTTCACCATTAGGCTACTAATTCTGTTATTCCTAGCCCGAACACTTGAAATGCAGTGAAAAAACTTCACCCTCCTTGATCCACCTACTCCTAGAGCGTTGCCTCCACTTAATTTTATCTTCCTCACATGCATTGAGAAATAAGTATTTTAGAGGAAGGAAACCAACAGTCCGCATTCAACATAGATGGTTGCCTAATTGGAATATTATAATGACATATTTGTAGGCTATAACACGTACATACAAAGTTTGGTTGGGCCGAGCTGTTTTGGGTTGGGCTAAAATTACTTGAGGCCAAGCTCGACCCAAGCTGGGTTGGGCTCATCAAGTCGAGAAGGCTACCTGACCCATTGCCACCCTTTCCCACACCTAACCAAGGTATTCCATAAAGGTAACGGTGGTTGTGAATCGTTACCCCTCCCAAAAGAACCTGTTTCGGCTATGTTATGGGCCATTTTTCAGATATGGCCTAGTAATGTGCAGTGTTCGCATTGTCGACGAAATGTCGATAATATCGGTGTCGCTAGACTAGCGACACCGAAACCCCCGTTTTTCGTTTCTCTGGATTATCGGCGAAATATCGGTGATATCGTCAATAATTTTGGATTTTTTGCGATAAAATAGGTGAAAAGGAAAAAAACAAAAAAAAAAAAACCTTTGATTTCGGTAATACCTGGTCTGATGGTTGATCGGAACTTGGAAGAAAAGAATCTGGGCAGCAATCGACGGCTCTCGTCTTCGACGGAGGTAAAGGAATCTGAAATTTTCCCTTTTCCTCGTTCGATTGGAAGATTTTCGGCGAAAAATCATGGAATTTTGAAACCCAGTCGAAAATCCCCCCTCTGCCGAAAGCCTCTCTTCGCATACGAGAAAGCCTTTTTTTTTTTTTTCTTCTTCTTCTTTTTTCTTTTTTATGCCTTAGACTTACGGAAGCAGACCACGCATGGTGCGCTTCAGCGTACTGAGTAAACTCTCTGGGCCCACCGTGAATGTATGTGATTTATCCACGCTGTCTATTCATTTTTCTAGTTCATTTTAGGGGTAAATCCCAAAATTAAAGCATATCCACAGCTCCAGTAGACCACACCACAAGAAACAATGAGAATAATAATTTTCACCGTTGAAACATTCTTAGGCCCCACAGTGATGTTTATTTGTATCAAACCTTCCTGTAAATATAAAAAGGCATGGATGAAGGGTTAAAATAAATATCAGCTTGATTTAAAATTTCTGTGGCCATGAGGAAGTTTTTAATGATATGCGTTCAATTCACACAGTTTCCTGTGGTGTGGTCCATTGAAGATTTGAATCTGGTTCATTTTTCGTATCACGTACTAAAATAATCCATCATATACGATGGACGGTGCAGATGTAAGGTACATACTTTATAATGGGTCCCACAGTTTGGGATGCACAGGAAGCGGATAGGCTAGTGTACCTCACACCAGCTATAAAGCTGCTGTAAGTACGTGTCCTGCGAAGACGAGCACCGACGCTCCGTGAGCTCTGAGTTGTACGAACGATTCAAAGGAGATCAAAGTTATATTGGCCCCATAGTGATGTATTTATTATATCTACACCGTTCATCTGTTTTTAGAGTTCATTTTAAGCATTATCCAAAAAATGAACTATATCCAAAGATTATATGGACCACACCATAGATAGCAGTGGAGATAATGATTTTCAGCATTAAACAATTTGCAGGGCCCATCATAACGTTTATTTTGCATCCAATCTATTCATAAAAACACAAATATCTGTATGAAGAGGAAAAACAATTTTCATATTGATCCAAAACTTCCGTGACCCCAAAAAGGGTCCTGAGGGTTTCAATGCTAAACGTTCAATCCCCCACTGGTTTTTGCAGTGTGGTCCACTTGATAGTTATATCTGTCTTTATTTTCGTTTAAAACCTTAAGACGAGCTCTTCAAGTGAATGAACAATTTGGATATAAGACATACCTCATAATCAAACCAACAGAATTTACTGACGTCAATAGAACTTGATGACGTCAATAGCTGGTGCGATGTACACCAGCCATTCTGCCTCAAATTTTGGGATTCATAAAAACTGCAATGGAAGTGGATTGCATACTGAGTAAACTCAGTGGGCCCATCGTCATTACATATTTGATCGACTTTGTCCATCCATTTTATTAAATGATTTTAAGGCACAAGCCAAATAATGAAGCATATCCAAAGCTTAGGTGGACCACACATGAAACTATGTGAATGGAATGTTTATCATTGAAAAATTCTTGAGGGCCACAAAAGTTTTGTATCAACCTGATATTTTTGATTTTTATTCATCCATGTCCCTGTGATCTTATGAATAGTTTAGACGACAAATAAACATCACTGGGCCCTATGAAGATTTCCATGGTGGAAATCATTATTCCCACTATTTCATATGATGTGGTCCACTTGAAACTTAGATAAATTTATTTTGGTTATTATTAGAGTAATTTTGTATGGAAACGTAAGCTTTTTTGGCCCCATTAAATGAAAACTTATTATTTAATGTATTTTTTTACAAATTTTTAATTTTTAAATATATAAATATATATATATATATATTTAGGCATGTCCTGAAGTTTCATTAAAAAATTTCACCGTTATTTCTATGTTTTCGCATTTTTCTCAGCATTTCCGGTTATCGGCGATATTATCGGCGATAACGATATTATATCTTTATCTCTGGCCAGCGAAACTTGTAGCGATACCGACAACTTGAACACTGGTACTGTGTAATGGTTACCACCATTATCATTACATAACCGTCTTTTGAATACCTTGCACCTGAACCTTCTTCTTTGGCTTGCTTCCCATCTGACAAGATGGAATTTCTTTTTGTTTGCATCATTAGCCCATAAGAAACCCCTCAGCATTTTCTCGATCTTTGTAGCCACTCTCACTGGAATCTTGAAGAGGGAGACAAAATAAACAGCGAGATTTGCTAATTTTGACTTAATAAGAGTAATTCTTCCCCTGAAAGAAAGAAACAATTTTTCCCATGCCACCAATCTCTTCTTAATTCTCTGTAGCACCGGAGACCACATGGATTCAACCAAATGCATTTGAACCCAATGGGATGTCAAAATACTTGAAAGGAAAAGATTAAATTCTGCAACCTACCAACGAATCTAGAGAACATAATGCTTGGGACTCCACTTCGATCCCTACCATGCTTTTGCTTAGATTGACTCTCACTCTAGAGATTGCTTCAAAGCTTTTGAGAACATGCTTTAAATTGACCACCTTCTCCCTTACTGCTTTGCAAAAGACCAAGGTGTTGTTTGCGAACTGAAGGTGGGAGAAGGTGAGAGATCCCACTTCAAAGCCTTCAATGAAACCTTTTTGCTTCGTCGGGACAAATAGCCTGCTCAAACCTTCAACTGCAATGAGGGACATGAATGGGAATTTTGGGTCCCCGTCTTAAGCCTCTCAAAGTACTAAAAAATCTGCATGGTGAGCCAGTTATCCTCACTAAAAAGAAAACCAGTGAAATACATTCCTAGATCCATTTCCGCCACCCAGTTGCATCCCATTTTTTCAAGCATGTCCATGAGAAAATCCCAATCCACCCTGTTGTAAGCTTTTTCCATGTCGATCTTGCACACAACCGCTTGGATTTTTGCCACCATCCTGGAGTGAATGCATTCATTAATGATGCGGATGTGTCGAGGATTTGTCGATCCTCCATAAAAGCCCTTGGAATGGCGAAATTATTGACTTCATAGCTTCATTCTGTTAGCTAGGATCTTTGCAAGAATTTTACAAATGCTTCTAGCAGACTTATGGGTCTAAAGTCCATGTCCATGACTCCTTGATTTTTTGGGATCAAGCAGATGAACGTGGCATTCACACTCCTATTTAGCCTGGCTCTTTTGAAGAATTCCAACATGTTGCCTTTAACGAAATCCTAGCTTTTTCGGAAGAAGCCTAAAGAGACACCATATGCTCCAAGGGATTTATCGCTATCCATGCTTAAGACAAGCATCATTGACTTCTTTTTCTCCAGAAAGTCTTTCGAGAGTGGATGCTTGGTCCTCTGATAGACTTCTGAAAGCCATTCCATTGAGCTTGGGTCTGGAGATGATCCCTTTCGAGACTCGAGTAGATTTTCATAGAACCTACAATCTTATATCATCCTTGTCTTCGTACATCTTGCCCATCGATTGAAATTCTTGAGATTGCATTCTTGCGTTTTCTTGCATTTGCTAAACTGTTGAAGAAAGCTATATTGCAGTCGCTAGCTTTCCACCATAGAGCCCTCGGGCACTGTCTCAATGCAATCTCGTCTTGCCTTAGCCGATACTTCCATTCTCTTCTTAATTTGATCCCTTTTTCTGTTAGCATCCGAAATGCTAACATGACCTTCCTTTTTGTTGATTTCCTAGATCTTGAGAAGGATTTGTTCCAATCTCATTCCTTCCTTAAATCTACTCTTCCCTGGCCCACACTTTTAGCTTAAGTTTGATTTGTTGTGACTTCTTGCTTTGTACCCTGCCCATACTTCGAGTGCTGTTTCCTCCCACCAGCTCTTTATCATCTCTATGAAACTCAGGTGAGAGAGCCATTTGTTTTTTAATTTAAAAGGCCTAGGACCCCAATATTTGTCTTCAACCTCCAAAAGGATAGGTTTTTGGTTGGAGATTGGCTTGGGGAGGATCTCCCGCCTCTAGAGAGGAAGTGCTGCAATCAGTCACTGTCCACCAAGAACCGGTCCAAACTGTACGTAGCTGGTGAGCTGTATAATCCCTAACTTGGTTAGTTAAGCCCTAAAATTATCCTTTCCCAAGCCATGAGATGCTTCCAAGTGTCTCAATCTTAGCCACACAATTCCAGAGCCTTTAGAAGCCTTTTGGAGCCGTCTGTATATCCTAACCGCTGTTTTAAATAGCGAATAGTGTGTAAAGTACTCCTCTGAAGCGTGAGGTGTAAGGTACATAGCCTGCAATCAAATGCAACCTAAAGTAATAAGAAAGGTCAATGATGAAGTATGGAGGTAAAGAAAGAGTGACAAAACTGATTAATATTGCTACTTGTATTATTTTACTAAAAGCATTGAAAAGATTAGCTAATGTTAATTGAAATAGAAAAATGCAACAAATCATGTGAGCAATGTAGTGTTTAACATAGTCTATGTAGCATGTATATGCAAATTATCATGTAGCATAGGCCATGTGTGACTTAAGCTATTTCCATGAGCTACGTAGCGTTAAGGCTAAGCTACGGTGCATCACATAAGCTACAACTAAATAGCATAGCTATTTAAAACACTGATACTGACAACCCCTGGATTTCCTCAATTTACACCCAAACCAACCATTTGACCCCTAGAATCCCGCCACTTGTGAATCATCCACACTTCTCCTACCCTTTAGAACACTCCCCAACCTCTCTTCAAATTACAGGCTTGGACCCTTCTCCTCTATAAATAGACACCTCTTACTACAAGAGAGGGGTCTTTGCCTCAAAATTTGTGAGCCCCCTAGCCTTTCTTTAAGTTCCTAGTCCAAATACTTAGAAAAATCCTGCAAATCTTATAGAGAAACAAGAGACCATGAGCAAGGGGCTAAGGGCTTGGGAATCCCATCCTTCTCAAGGCCATGGAGTAAAGCTCTACTCTGGGAATGGTGAGCTGAGGCTTCGGTAACCTTGTGGGGTAGATGATTCACTTGTTCTTTTCCCTCACTTCTCTTAGAGGACTACATAAAGCAAGACCCTTCTTCAAGAAATATTGCAATTTCAGTCCACGGAGCTCAAGTTCAAGCCCACATGCACATGCATTTTTGAAGATCAAAGCTTCATCTAAGCCACGAGAAGACAATGAGCAATGAAATTGCCACATTCCCAAGCTTCCCCTCTTCTTCTCCGTTCAAATTTTTCCTTCTTTCCTTTTATCTTTTCTTTTACTGTTGGGATGCAAGCTAACCGTTTGTGAAGTTCTGATTGTTGGAATTTCCTTCTCCTCAAGTAGAGAACATATCTTTGTAGGTAGGTAGGGTGTCTAACTCCTTCCTACTCCATACTTGTGGTCCTCGGAAGAATGGCATGGAGACCAAATTGGGGTCAATTCTTTGGAACCAAGGAGATTCCTCTCTTTGATTTTTAGAAACAAACAAGTATTCTAGCCATCCTCGAACTAGACATGAAAAAGGTTAGTGTCGACTGTAGGCCTTTGTCACTACATTGACAGTCCCATATAGTGATCAAACCCCTAGCTATGCAACCGCAACTTTAGCTATCCACTTACTAGTTTTTATACCCTAAATCTTAGATACAAGATCATTATTTACTGCTTCCACTTTGGACTCCTGAATGAACAAGATGTGAGCCTTCTTTCCTTCCAGTTGGTGAATTGCTCTTATCTTATCAGGAGACCCTAGGCCTCTAGTACCATGACAGAATCTTCATTTAGAACTGCCTTCATCTCCACCCTACTGCATTTTGATTCCTTTCTTCCATCATCTTTCAAAAAATTATGCTCTTGTAGCTTAACTAATGATGATAGCCTCTGAGCTTGCCTAACCAACTTGGGCTTCAGCTTCCCTGGCTCTCGTGTCCTTTTTGTCTAATTCCTTGAACACCTTTCTCAAAAATTGGTTTGGGTGTACCGTCATGACCCCCCAGCTTTATCGCTACTGTAGCGATCCTCCTTGGACTTGGGTCGATTTGGGAATCTGCCTCTAATGCTTTCGTAGATGATGCAACCTCTACCCATAATGCATCTTTCTTCTTGAAGCATACTGATTTGTCCTCCACTTTGAAAGTTTTCTCCCATTGCATTGATCCGATGGGGATTACCTCCGATATTACTGGTGAGGTGCGATTAACTCCAATATTACTGGTGAGGGGCCTTTCTTCTCTTGATGCACGGAGTCCCCTGGATCGAATTTTACCAGAATCACTTCCAGTTGAGGAGGGTGATGAACTGTTCAGCTTCTTTTGGCCTCTGTCCATCGCTTCTGAAGCTTTCCACTCTGCTATTTCGGATGTTTGCTTCGATGATCCCATGCTTCCAATTGCAATGTCAGGTTCCTTCCAAAAGGGCTCACCACTGCCTTGGCTAGTTCTAGGAGTAGCGGATGGCCAAGTTTTGGAACGTTGTGATTCCTTCTTTCTGTAGTTCTCCTTGGTGGATGATATTTCCTAAGAATGATGGCTTTGGGTCTACTAATATCCGAGCGTTGATATCCAATTCTACAATGGGACCATTGTCACTATCCATGTGATTATCTTGGATTATAGGTCGAGGTGTACTACGTATATAAGATTTCAAGAAACTCAATCCACTCTCACTATAAGATGAGAACTTGTCCACTCGAAAAGAGTCCTCTTCATAAGGGGGATGGAAAATCTCATTTCGCTATATAAAATGGTCATTAAGTTGATACAGGTACAAATTGAGAATATTTCCTAAAGCAAGATATGCCTTCCTTTCCGAAAGATGCGTGGTTGTGATAGTCGGCGAGTAGGTGGGACATGACTTTGCCTTTCTTGGGACCACTACCGGTTTGTGACACTTAGTAGTGTTAGGTGGCAGGTAGGTGAAATGCATCCTTCGAGCATTTTGTCTGTGACACGTTGACTGCTGCACAACTTGCTTGAGTTAGCAGCAGTATCTGGTGGGCCCATCATGTGGTTGGTGTCGAACTTCGCTCTTTGTTGTCACCACAATCTTGCTATTTACGTGCTGACATAGATTAGGAGTTTCAATGTTGTCATTTTCCTTTGTTCCTCTCAATGTTGTCAAAAGTGATTGCTTCAGCGATTATGAGATCTCGCATAATCGCGTAAGCATCAACATATGGCATATGCGATGTATGCGATCGCATATGCTCCAATTGTCAGAAATATAACCATTCGAGCATAATAATAATAATAATAATTTTTAAATTTTGGTGCTTTTGTCTATAGAAAGGCACTCCACCCTTGTCCATTTGCAATATATCTTTTCCGAAGCTCTCATACACTCTCTTGCTCTCATTCTATAGCATTCTAAATCTCTCTAATCCCATATTTTATTCTCTCTTTCATATTTCACTTGAAGACAAGATCAAGAAGCAAGAAGACAAGATCACAACTCTCTCTCTCTCCTCTCTCTCTCTCTCTCTCTCTCTCTCTCTCTCTCTCTCTTTCCCTCTCTCTTCTCTAATCTCTTTCTATCCCTGTTCTCTAATTCTCTTATATTTTCTTTTTCTCTCCCTTCTCCAATTTATTTACTCTCTCTTTCTCTCTATTCTCTAATTCTCTTTTATTTTCTTATTTACTCTCTTCTCCAATTTATTTACTCTCTTTATCTCTATTCTCTAATTCTCTTTTATTTTCATATTCATTCTCTCTCTCTCTTTCTTTCTCTCTTCTCTAATCTATTATCTAATTCTCTAATATGTTCTCTCTCTATTCTCTTATTCTCTATTCTAATATATTATCTAATCTCATACCCTCAACTCTCAACTATCAACTCTCATACTCTCATCCGATCTCTCAATCTTTCTTTCCTTAACATCTATTTCTAATCTCTACTCTAAGTTCTAACTTGTATGATCTATTTCTTTCATTAGCATTCTCAAGACTCAAGACTCAAGAGATTCATACAACAAGTCAACTCAAGAGTCAAGTGACAAGCACACTCAAGAGTCAAGACACCCAACATTCAACATTATTTTGTTTTATTGTAATTTGCAAATTGTAATTGGACAAGTGTATTGTGTATTTTTGTTCGTGTAATTAGTAATTACTAAGTAGTGTATCATTCATTCATTCTTAGTTTCTAGTTTCTAGTTTCTACTAATTTATTTATTTATTTATTATCAAGCACCAAGATTGAAGACATTTACATCAAGATTCAAGAGTCAAGACTCAAGACTTTAAGAGGTTCAACTTTCAAGACTTTCAAGTGCAAGAGTTAAGACTTCATTTCAAGAATCAAGATTTTAAGATTGTAACTCACCACCACAATCTCTCTCTCTCTCTCTCTCTCTCTCTCTCTCTCTCTCTCTCTCTCTCTCTCTCTCTAAAACACACACACACACACACATTTGTACATTTGTAACTCTACAACTATAGTGAGACACTATCTTCCTCTCTCTCTATCTATATATTAGCATAATAGCATTTAATATTTAGTATTTAGTAATTAATATTTACTATTTAGTAACTAATTTAATATTTTGTAGTTATACTACTTACTACTTACTAGTTAGTATTTAACTAGTTTCTAGCATATAGCTTATTTGTTTGTTTCATGCTTTCATTGTTTGTCTAATACACACTCATACACTAGTACACTACGGTCACTACCTACTACCTAAAGTCATCATCGTGTCTTCTTTCCAATCTTCTACTTTGAAACCAAAGTCAAATGACCTGGGTTAGAAGTACGGGCACTATCAAAGTGCCAGTGAAAAGTCCCAGGTAGTGTGTGAGCTATGCGGATACATAAGTTACGGTGGTATTGGACGACATCAACACTACATTGTGCACGCATCGAGATTAAATGCAAAGAGTCCGTGGGCATGGCCTTATGGATAGGTGGTGTAGACCATATTCGAAAGATTTGGTTGACTAAAGGGGTAAGGGTAAAGGACTCGCCCAAACTACTTTAGAAAATCGATATAAGAAGAAGGATAGAAAAGTCACGATTCAATACATTATAAAGTTGTTGTATCTAGCTGGTATAGCTTTTAACACACTGAAGATAAAGAATTTCAAAGTAATGGCTGAAGCTACAAGTCAATTTAGACCTGGCTTGAAAACCTCTTCCTATTATGAAGTGAGGGTGAGTTGCCTAAAAAAGGTGGTGGAGTTTGCTAGGAACTTTATCTCTAAATACAAAGAAAGTTGGAAAATCTATGGTTGTTCATTAATGGCCAATGGATGGACCGATAGATCTGGTCGGACATTCATACACTTTCTTGTAAATTGTCCAAATGAGATTGTTTTTAAAGTCCGTTATGCATCGGCCCATTCCTACATGGTTGGTTATTTATTCAAATTGTTAGATTGTGTAGTTGAAGAGGTAGGAGATGAATATGTTGTCCAAGTTATCATGGACAACGCAATTAATTATGTAGTTGTTGGTCGCCTTCTTATGGAGAAGAGTCGACGTTTATTTTTGAACACCATGCGTGGTACATTGTATTGATTTAATATTATAAGATGTAGGTAGGTTGTATCTTAAGGTAATTGCTAGGGTTAGGAGAATCACGATTTTTATGTACAAGCATGCCATTCTTCTCCATCACATGAGAAACCACCTTGGGGGTAATTTGCTTCATTCGGGCGTGACCAGATTTGTAACAACTTTCTTAACGCTACAAATGTTAAATTCAAAGAAAGCTAAACTTAGGACCTTTGTTGTTCCAATCGATTGGAATGATGAACCATGGTCAAAGAAAGCCGAAGGAAAGTTAGTCCAACAAACCATTATTTTCCAATCATTTTGGAATTAAGTGGTAAAGGCCTTAATTCATCCGAATCCTTAGTAAGTGTGTTGCGAATTGTGGACGATGATGAAAAGCCACCCATGGGCCATATCTACAATGCAGTGGAGAGGACCAGAAATAAAATCATGGAACACCTCAACTATAAAGAAATCATGGAACACTTCAACTATAAAGAAATCATGAAACACTTTAACTATAAGGAACGTGATTACCAACCCATCATAAATATTATAGATGCTAGATAGGGCAGCTAAATATCATCCCCATTATATTCGGCTACTTACATCCTTAATCTGGCCGTATTCTTTGCATCCGCCGATCAGACTACGGCATCGACGATGCATATGGTTGGATTTCTTCACGCTTTAGAAATAATGGTTCTAGAGAAAGAAGAACACAATAGATTTTCTCGGGAGCTGGAGTTCTACATGAACAGTGTAAGGATTTGGTCAAGAGAGATTGTTATTAGGCATAGGAGTATGAAATTATCAAGTAAATATGCAATTCTATGAAGTTTTACAACTTACAATGTAAGAAGTTTATGTGAGAAATGTCTGACTTAAACTTATTTGCTCAGTGGACTGGTGGTCTATGTATGGAGTTGACCCGACTAGGAGGGATCTGACACTAAAGAAGTTGGCCATGAGAGTTCTTGGCCTTACGTGTTCTTCGAGTGGTTGTGAGCGCAACTGGAGTACATTCGAGTCGGTAAGTTTTAAAACTAAAAGTTTTATAATTCACTTTCAATTTCAAATTTCAATGCTAAATTGCTAATTCACATTTAATTGAAATTTCTAAATGTTATGCAGATTCACACGAAAAAAGAAGAAGAGGAATTGTCTTGGACAAAAGAAATTCAATGACCTGGTGGTCTTCGTTCAATATAACCAAAAGCTGGGGGAAAGATTTTAGGCTAGGTGAGAAAAGCCTGGATTCTATGATCATATCAGCCTATATGATTTGGAGGCAGATAGTGAGTGGCTTGTGGAGACAGATGATCCAATATTTGCTGGTGAGTCCCTTGCATGGGCCTAAGTCGAAAACGCCACTTATGGATCGACACCTGGTGAATGTTCTCAATGGCAGAGAAGAGGGGTGTGCAGTAGCATGGGGGCTACCAGCTGTCAAGGAGAGGAAGATGATATTGAGATTGAAGAAGTACAAGAAGAATATGCTCGACCATTAGATATGGATGGGCAACTTGTGTATACAGATAATGAAGAAAGAGAAGAAGATGAAGTGTACGTTGAAGAAGGAGATAACTCTGACGACGACGACGATGATGGTGGCGATGTGCCACAATGGGAGAGGGAACATTGTATATGGTAGATTAGTAGTTTGTAGATTTTGTTTACTAATAAAATTATTAAATTTTTATTGAGTTGTTGAGTTATTAATTTTTGGTTTTTTACTTCTTCTGGTTAATGGTTTATCAACTTATTAGTTATTATAGCTTAGGTGGCATAGTAATAGTACACAAATTAGATTGAAAATTGAAATAGATAAACAAAACCAAATTGGATTAGTTAAAGTTTGTATGGGGAAAAAAAGATTTTTTCCCCATTTTTTTTTTTTTTCATTTTTTCAAAAAATAATATAAAATTTGTGTGCTCTCTTATGCAAAGCGATCAAGCACAAACAATCGTTTAGGATCGCTTATGCCATTTGACATCACCGGTTCCCCCGTTGTATCCCTCCCCTCGTAGCTTTATCAACAGGTCATCCAAGAGGTCCCTTCCATGATGCCTCCATTCCCTATTGCATGAATCAGGAAGTGTCTATAAGCCACCAACAACATTTCACTTTCTCTTAGCTTATCTACATTAGGAGCATAGGTTTTTGCCCTCAGAAAGTCCAGCTTACTCCTGGTGATAGATATGGGTTCCACTTCTAGTACCTTCTCATGGTACTCGCCCAACTCTTGGAAGGTTTCAATAACTCATGTTTAGAGAGGGATCTCGAAGAGGCGGATCTATGTCACCTTGCTTTTTTGCAATAGCTCTTCTATCCAAGGAAGTATGGCTTCTATATCCTTGTGGATTGGGTTACCACTCTGCCAAGATTTTTCCATCTTGCTTGAGAGGAATTTGAAAAGAATGCGGTAGTCGTAGAACTTTAGGATCTTAACTTGTCCTGGGAGCCTTGAAGATGTCCATATGCGCACTTTTTGTAATATTTCTTCATCAACTTCCCTAGAAGTCACTTCTACAAGGGAGGCTTTGAGGAATACCCTCTGGTTTTCGACAATTCCAAATCCATTGCTGCATAATTCCCTGCTACATTTCTCCTTAGCCTACCCATTCTTTTAGGCCTATGTTTGGGCAAGACTTTGTTGAAGACCTCTCCTTTGCTTCTGGTAGGAAGGCCCCTATTGTTTCGAGTAGGTGGAGCTGGCCATTCCATGGTCTCATTACTAGGGATGGCATCCCTAGGAACGATTTTGCTTGATCCAGCGTCTCCTCCTTCGGAATTTAGAGAGTTCCTCTCCTTCTTCGAGAACTCCATGCCTAGATTCCACCATTGGAACTCGATATTTTTGATACATTCAATGGCTTAATAGGCCTCGTCCCGAAATCTGAACTTGATGAAGTCGATTCCTTGATGCTTGGATCTGGATCCATCTTTTGGAAGGAAGATGTTCTTCACTCATCTGCACTCTTCAAACAAAGATTTCACCTCCTCCGCCAAGGCCCTAAACAGAATGTTGTAGATTCAGAGTGTTACAAGTTCACCATGGCCTTTCCTCGCAGTTCTCCACCCTCTCTCATCCATATGCGGTCTGCCATTCTCTAAGCCCTACTTGGAAAAGAAGGGAGTCGCCACTATCCGAAAAGGCTTAAAATATATGGAAAGCTAGAATCCATAGAGCCAAGTAACCCTCTAGTTAGGATTAGAGACTTGATTGGATAACTCCACTCGTGGTCTAGCGTCCTAAAAATTCCGAGTAAGGGCCTTGGTTATGGAGAATGAAGGTATTAGGCACCTTCTCCATCCAGGCTTACACACGGTCTCTACTTAATGGGAATCAATATTTTATTATTAGATCTCTAAGCAAATATCCAAAACCCAAAATAAAATAATAAAAAGACGGCAAGGAAAGTGGTGGTTAAAGAGAGGAAATGCAACAAGTGTAAAATGTAGAAACTGTCTTGAGATGGTCTATATATATATTAGAGGGCCTTGGTTGTAGAGACCCAAGAAGGAAAAAGGAGCTCTCAAATCCTCCTACTGGCATGGTTGGGAAGCTGTTTCTCAAAACTTGAAGGCTGACTCATGCCTCGTTGCCGATTGCACCAAGCCATTTCTAAAAACTGAAAGTTGTCCTCAACTCCTTTATCTTTCTTGATATTTGGGTGCTCTTCTCCTCCTTCATAGGGTTAAATCTTTAGAGGTTTCCTGGGTTTCTCTCCCGAAGCAAGAAGGGAGAGAGGGAGTGATGCAGGACAATTAACCACTTGCTCTAAAAGCTCGAACTGTTAGAGTATGACAAATTAATCCTTTTATCTCATAGCCCAAGCCCCACATCTCATGAGTTAGGACCTCGGCCGAACCCCCCTCATGGGCCCCAAATCACATGGGCCGCCCACCCCTAGTGTGTCCCCACATCCCATAGGCTACCTCACTCGAGCTCAGTGTGAAATGCGCATTAATCACCCCCGGTGAGGAGTCTCGAACACGAACCTCCCCCATGGGCCTCGCTCACCCCGAGTGTGCCCCTGCATCCCACAAGCGACCCCACTCGAGCCCGGTGTGAAAACGCCCCTACATTAGGGAGTATACAGAGAATTGTTGAAGTTCCCAAGGCCCCTTGGTTGTTGACAAGGAGATATAGAGATGGGGCTTGGCTTTTGGTAATTTTAGAATGGTTGAAGGGTAAAGGCCTAATGCTTGGTATTTCTCATGGTTGGCGACTTGCTGAGCAATTGGGCCTCCCCTAAGTGAACCCATTTTTTATCCCCCACTGAGTTAAAAATGGTGTAGATTCAGTGGGGATCAAAATCTAACATGACTCGGTGAGTTCGTCTGAGTTTTTTATTGACTTGCTCACCCTTCCAGGTTTTAAAAATTGGAGTTGTGAATGCATGAAATAAGTTGCAAATCCCGGGCTTTGCTTAGTGCACATGTATGTGCAACAAAGATCATGTATATGCCAAGTATGGCATGATAGGTCCAGGATCCAATCCATCCATTAGAACGACACTACTATATTGATGCCCTAGCACAAGAAACCAATTGATCCACTAGTCAGGTGGGCCACATTTTACGAAAAGAAAATGTATGGTCCTGAAAAACTTGGCTGAAATTTTATAACCATCCACCTGCTTTCAACATTGGGGCCCATATGCAAGTTGGACTCGACTTCATTTTTGGGAAAACATGAACAAGGTCTGGCCAACTTGATGGATGGATTGGATCTCGCACATGTCCCATGCCAGCACATGTGTGGGGTGTACACGAATTTTATTGCACACGTGTGCGCTTAGCAAAGCTCAACGGATCCCAGATTAGAATGTTTTAGGGTTTTTAATACAAAATCTCTTGCATGACTATGCGTAGTCACATGGGTGTGTGACTCTGACATGAATGGAGGATTGCATGTTTGCATGTGGATGAGATCATCTGATGCACCACCTTGTTTTTCTACCAGGGCCTGAAAATCAGGTTGATGAAAAACTGATCTCATCTGGTGTGCCACCTTGTTTTTTTGTGGGGGCCCAAAATCAGGCTGATGAAAAGCTCATATGGGCTACACCACTAGGAACAGTTGAGATGGAAACTCCCACCATTAAAATCGTTCAAAATGTGTTTGGGGTCCACTGTGGTGTGTACATTCCATCAAATTCACTCATCTCATGCACCATGCTAGGATTAATTGATTCCCAGAAAATCAAGAAATTCAAAGACTCGTGTTGGACATGCCACATGAATTTGGAGTTTTTAGGCATGATTTTTTTTATCTTTCCCTATAGTGTTGCCACCCATGTCTTGGATTGGACTACTTGTGATCAATAGTGAAATTGTGGCAGCCCACTTTATGGACAGGTTGGATCTGATTCACATTCTCCCTCAGGTGGTTCTCAGTTAGTTGGAGTCATGCCTTCCACATACTTATGCGGAGTCAGGCTAGTGCAGTCCTTTTAACATAGTATTTACTATTTCAGTTTAGACCCCTAGTTAGAATGGACTCTTTGGTTCCCCCTCTCTCACAACTCTCTCACCTATCTTTCTCTCAGGACTATCTCCTAGTGTTTCCTACCACCTTGTCAACATCTAAGCCATACTAGTGGGTCAATCACCTGGTGTAAAATAAGACTGATCCACTCATCTATGGGCTCAACATTGGGATGAATGGATAGCTTATGGACGATTTGACTCAAACCTAGTTAATTGGATCTTCCTAAAATTTGAGATAGGCGACCTTCATGGTGGGGCTGAAATCTTGCATGGTCAAGATCTCCTACACACCGGAACATTTGGTGGGAAGTTTTGAAACTTTAGTATTCAAAATTGTGCTCGAATTTTGTAATGTTATAAGTAATTAAGTATTTTTATTATTAATCTATGATTTTTATAATTATAAAATTATTTAATTAGAAACAAGTGACTCGCTTGAGTCACTGCATTTACTCATCCGAGTCAAGTTCTGGGAGCCCACCAAGTTGACTCTGAGCCCCAAGTTTGTCAACCTTGGTATTTCCCCCTAAATCCTAGGATCAAGGAGAAGCTATGATTGGTTGGGCTGATTTGGTACAAAAGTCAAAAGCGGTGGAACCCTGCCAAAACTGCATCAACAGTGAGCGGAAATCCAATTTCCGCTTGTTGTTGGCAGTTGATTGCTGACATGCGGCAGTGGAAATCCAACTTCTACTCCCACTTTTTGTGAAAAAAAATATCAAAAGCGGGGGTCAGGCTATGCACAACCCAGTCCCACTATTGCATTACGAGTTGAAATTTTGGCCATTTGGCTTAGAAATGGGCTGATCTGATCTGATCAATCAGATGTTTTCTGGACTTAATAGGTGGGGTGTCTGCAGAAACTTTTCCTTGAGATATAGTCTCACAATCCCATTCTTTTACTACCTCCTGTGCTGTTAAAACTTAACAGATGTATTACACTCTAGATAGGGCCTATTTCAATTGACTGTCTGTCTGCACCATTTTAATGCCGCATTACTATGATTACTCTGTATTTATTTTTTTCTACATAGCACCAGTAGCAGTTTGTTTATTTATTACCAGAGGGCATCCTTGAATATGAAAATAAATTTAAAAATTGCAGAAATGATGAGTTAGTATTTGCACAAGGAAAAATAAAGAAAGTTTAAAATAGGAGAGTGCTTTCTACTAATTTTTCTATAGAGATTCGTATTATTATAATTTTTTTAAAAAAAATTTATACATACTTTTTAACTGTATAATTGCATGCTGTTTACTTATGATTATAGTATAATTCAGTTCAAAACAATATGTTTAGGGCGTGTTTGATTTTCAAGAGCTTGGGTTAATATCCAGGAAATGAGTAATTATTACCATTTCATCTGTTTGAAAATCCAGGGAAATTTCTGCATTGGGAACCGGTTCAAATAGCTATTTAAAATTTATGAACCTCAAGGTAATGTATATGATATTTCAATTCCGTCCATATGTTTTACCACAATATTTTGAGGCATGGGCCAAAAAATGAGGGTGATCCAACACTCAGGTGGCCCACACCAAAAGAAACAGTGGCCTCACAAAGTTTTCGACGGTAAGTATTCGATTCCTGTTTTCATATGGTGTGGTCCACTTGAGTTTTGGATATACCTCATTTTTTGCTCATACTATAAATTCAAAAGGCATAATGGATGAACGGTGTGGATAAGCGAAATGCATCACATTGGGACCCATATATATTTTGTAATGTTTTCGATTTCCGTGTCAAAAAAGTAAGTAGTCAAATCAGGTGCCTTATAAATACACAGGGAAATAATTAATACTCTTTTACCTGGTATTTACCAGTGCACTGGAAAATCAAACAGGCCCTTAAGGAAACTTTACGCTTGAAACATTTACAAGATCACACCAAAAAATGATTTATTTACTAATTCTAGAACCGTCCTCTCTCTCTCTCTCTCTCTCTCTCTCTCTCTCTCTCTCTCTCTCTCTCTCCATTCTTTTAGGGCGTTGGGACACTGCATCTTGAATGCCATGGTAAGGGGACTCATACCAAGCTGGGTGATTAAATTCCTGATGAGCTGACATTTCCCGCTCAGCCATCTCACTGGTTATTGAGTTAATCTTTTATCATTCAGAAAGGAAAAGACATGTTATCACAGAAACAGAAGATGCTCAACTCTCCCAGACCATTTGATTCAATAAAGAGTTTCCTGATTGTTCCGCCATCTCACTAGTTATTGAGTCCATTTTCTATGTTTGCATGTGTATGTTGTGTTATGTTGCTAGCATTTCACTATCCCATAGACTAAAATGCATATACAAGTATACAGCACGATAAATGCTATGAATAATTTAGAACATTTCTGGAGAATCCTTAGACCTTTATATCTTCATCTCCTTTTTCTAAAAAATCCTTATGTTCAGGCTTCTGCTTTGATTATCACGCCTTGTTGCAATGCATTAGATTTGCTTCTTGGTCTTCGCAATTCTTATATCAATGAAGCCCACATATCAACATATTAATGTCTAGTCAAGCTTGCCATTGCTCTTAAACCTTAAGCTCTGCCTCCTCAAAGAAGGGAGATGGAATTTGATCGGTAGACTCAGTAACCCCCAGAGTTAGTCTCATCTTTGCCTGAAGTGATATCTCCAATTTCTTTACCGCTTCCCAGCTGTTTCCAAGATGTCCCAAAGGAGATCTCGCCATCGTAGCTCACTATTGCAATGGCCTTGGGATTTTCCGTCTCTTCTGTGATTTCAGACTTTAAAGGAGTGGTATTAGCCATGGCAGGAGGGTGCTCATACTTCAGCGGACCCAGTTCCTGTACGTCAGATACTGAAGTTTCAGTGGTGGCGGTAGGCGATTGGTCTGAATGTCCCCTTGGACTGGATTGGTTCCTCGATAGATTCCGGTGAGCGTGGGAATGCCAATGTTTTAGACCCTTGACGACTCTTTCAGTGAATACCGCCTTCTTCATGTCTGAACCCATCTGTTGGGTCATATTGAGCATGGGAAGTCAGACATGGAAACAGCTTTCTCCGACATTTATGCGTAGGAGGAATTATAGGTTCCGATACCTCAGGAAATGATTAGTGTCCCCATGTACCTGGTCCCTAGAGGTGGGGCCGATGGTTCCATGGTGCAGACTGATGATCCGAGGGGCCTCACGATGGATCAGGATTCCCACAAATCTACCAGTTGAAGATCAACAGCCTTCGAAATCTTTGGCCTTTCCCTTTGGACTCTTTCTATATTGTTATTCATAATTGTTTACTTGTACGCAACTGATTGAACTGTTAGGTTCTTCCAATCTGGGACACTTTTGGGTCCCCCATCAATGATGAGCCTCATCAGATCAATGGGCTGGATAACTGAACCATGTGCTCCAATTGTACTGAATGCCACTCCAGGGCACTATTCATGTCCTTACGCATTGGGACCCTATAATTCCTTTTGTGTAATGTTACCTGTGTGACAAGTGTATAGAGAGGGAGCGTCACATAGCCACAAAGGAGTTGAACAATGACGCCCATGGCTACCCATAGGACTATATCCTCCGTCTTTCGATTGTAGCAGGATTTCAACCCGAACTCGTACTGCATTCCAACCTAGTAAGCCATAGGGATGCATGAAAATCTCTTAAGCTCATTGACTAGAGATACCTACCCATGCCCATGTGAACATTGCCAGCTGAAAAGAGTTCTGCAAGGTATCGACATCTTTATTCAGCTTCTCTGATCATATGAATGTGATCATGATGGTATAGACTGCTATATGCACATACTTTCATACATATTTACCTGGAAGAGGATGAAATGGATGAGATGGAGGAGGAATTGTGGCCAACCAAACCAGAAGAGGTTGTCATTGGGCTTCACAAGCATTGTCCCTCGAACAACAACTGACTCGTTACGGCTCTTCAAGCACATCTTAGTTATGATGACTTGTAGTTTTGTCCCCACAATCAAAGACATCTGCCAACAGATACATGACTCTTGTTTATCACAGCCTGTTGTTGTTAAGAGATGCTATGAGTTGGGTTTTTGGGCTTACCACTAAAGGAATAAAAGGCAGCCAGAAATAGTTATAAAATACTGCCAGATGAAAGAAAAAGAGAAGCAGCAAACATCAGGAACTGGAGGAGTAGTATATCCATAAACAGAACAAGAAGATAGCTTGAAGTGATTGTTTTACCATGTGCACTGAAAAATATGAAGAATATGGAAAAGATCCAGATCCAAAAGCTGCATGAAACAAAATCCAAGATCTGAAATTAGGTACTCCTGTGGAGTGGTGGTGATAAAAATAAGAGCAGTTTAGCTGTTTCATTGAAACAAATTTGAAAAGTGGGTAATTTGAATTAGATTTTGTCCTTTTTACCTTATTCCTACCACCACTCCAAAATCTTTGTCAAAAGTTCTGGTGAGGAACTTTCGGAAGTCAAAGTTGCTGCCCTCAGCGAAATGGGCCTAACAGATCAAGAGAAGCACAGGCTTCTGTAACCATTAGAAAGCACATTCGATGAAGCACACACGGAGATGCATGGATATTAATTGTCAATGCATAGCAGAATGAGGGCATGAGAAACAGTCTTTCTGCTGTATGAGGTATGATAGGGTCCTGCTCATCTGTGTATTATTTGCTTACAAGGTGGATTTCATGCATGTGGGGCCAACGTGGTTCAATGGTCCAAACCGTTGAAATGGACCTTACCATGGATTGGGATTCCCTCGAAACATCCACATTGAAATATCATAACCCTTAAATATCTGGCCAAGGCTTCGTTCATTGTGAACTGTTTGATTTACTTTCCTCACACCCATGTACTTGTTTGTAGGCCATAATATCGAAGGGTTGGGATCTTCAAAGTTCAGCCCCCATCCATATTGATGCCCATCATGTCAATGGTTTGAATCATGAATCCATGGTCCTCAACGTGTATAAAATCCAACTTGTTAGCAAACTGTACACTTCCTATTCCCCCACTAATACAGTGTACAGTTTGTATATGGCATATGCATAATTAGTCTGTCTTTGTGGTGTTAGCTTACTGCAATGAATCCATTGCGAAGAGTGAAATAATCAGCCTTGGTGACGGACCCACGAAATTGTCGAAGGAAACAAACCTGCCAAAATGGGAGATCAATCAAGGATATCCCAACAAGTACTACTGATGCATCTGAGGTTAGTAAAATGGTGAAACAGACATACAGGCCAAAGCAAGGCAGGGTGGTTGCTCCAGTACTTGAGATGGCGTTGTCCAAATGAAGTCTGTCGGGTGAGCCTGAACCTCCTTGGGTCTGAAAGCACATTCAGCTAACATCATTGCGGCACAAAGATAGTGCCATGCTTCTAGTTACACTCCGGTGTGTGTTTGGATTGGTGAAAACAATGGCAAATCGCAGAAATGAGATCAATTTCCACACATAGGAGATTTCCCCCTGTTTGCGAATACACAATTAGGTGGAAATTGATTTTCATTTCCATGGTTTTCCTCAAAAAAACGTGTAAAATTATTTTCTAAGAGAACCTATTAAATCTAAATTTTTACGATTATGGGAGACAGTTCTATCTGTTTGACCGTTGATGTTTTAACATTTTTATGAAAACATCAAATCCAAACTAAACTACAGAGAAACTGTTGGATTCCATAGTTTCTAGTTCCTAAGGATTCTATAGGTGTTTTCCATGTCTACATTTTATATTCTTTCTATCCAGATGGGCCTAGTAAACTTCTTCCATGGGTGAATATTTTTGTTGTTGGATTAAGAGTTGGGCGTCAACGTCAGAATCAATGGACAGCTAAGTGTATGACTCAAATGTACTGTTGTGGCCCACCCACTCACGTTGTCTTCTTTTATAGGGGTATTGATTGAGCAGGACATAATGTCAAAAGCAATGGACAGCCAATGGAATGACTGGGTGTACTGCTGTGTCCCACCCGATTAGCAGATCAGCCTTTTTTTCTTTTTTAATTATTATATACCAGGTGATATTCATGTTGTGGTCCTTGATAGAAGTGGAAATGCAGAACAGGATTCCTGTCACCGATCCCAATTAACTGGGATAAGGTTTAGATGATCATGGTGGTGGTGATATCCATGTTGTGGCCCATCTTTTGCACATTCTACACGTGGCGTATTTGTGGAAAAGAAATGGCTGCAGCATGTGATCATTTCTCTAGGTGGTTTACATTCCAAAAGAGCATGTCCGCTTTGTACCTGACTAAAAACGTTTTGGAATTGAACTGAAGTTAAAAGGCAACTAGATTGAAAATGTTCTCTTTTCTTTGCTTAACTAATCAGTGACCTGCTTTTACGGATATGTTGTAGGCATGTAAGAGATCCAAACTCATCATTTGATAAGCCCAACCTCTGATGGGCCATGTCCCAGAATCACACAAGTGGATGGTCAAAGGAACTTCGGCTGACCTTCTGTAAACATCCTTTTTTTTTTTTCCCCCTGTTTTCCCCCAGAAGTCCTCAATATAGCACTAGAATTGTCAGATAGTTGATTTTTTGGTATGTAGAAGCAGACGTGCACACGTTGGGTGGGCCAGAAGCAGTGCACTGAATCATACTATATTGTGTAGGGTAGTGGATCAAGTTTCTAACTTTCCAACATCTGATCTTTTTGATCAGGTAACAGCAAAAATGTTAAGGTTTTCTGTAAAAGGCTCAAGCAAGACCATTTCCTGTTAGTTGAACTTTGGCTTATGCCAAAGCTGTTGCCACAGTGTCTATGCTAAGGCGGGCAATGGCTCGGGCCTGGGCCAAGAAAAAGCAAAATGAAAGAAATAGGGTTGACCCAATTAATTCAAAATCAGTGCCTAAACCAACCCAGGCTCCCCTGTTACTGGGCCTGAGTCGTAATGTGCACAAGCCATTCATTCAAAGATGCAGTGCGTGTAGTGCTAACTCTGTCACTGTATATCCAATGGCCAAATAGCCATGCTTGGATGGTTAGCCATTAGGATTGTCTAGTTGGTGCAATTTTCTGCTACTGTGGCCCATGTGCTGTGTGTCCCATGAGATACACGGTCTCAATCCCCATGGATGCTGTGTGTCTCCAAGTTCCAGTCATAGACCTTAGGTATTCTTCTTTTCTTGGCCACCCCAGGAAGCAGGGACAAGATTGATGGTGGTGGTGATAATGAGCCAAGGGCTGGGATCTCTCTCTGTAAAAGATTTTTTGGGGTATCCCATCAAAGGTAGTGCTCGTCAGATCAACCTCCTTGGATCCTAGGAACAATGATATCTGGATCACTGAACCATGGCCCCACTTCCATGGACTGGGTCCATCAAGACACTGGGCAGATCTTGATGCACCAGGTGCCAAAACAATATCTCATTTAGATGGAAAAGAACTCTCTATTACTGATTAAGGTTGATATTAGTCAAACATTATATCTTATTATTTTATTATCAGTTTAAAGTTTACTATATTATTTAATAAGTGGCCGGTAATGTATGGGTTGGTACGGCTCTACTTATAAAACTTTTTATTATTTATAGAGAGGGTGGGGTTACCATGTCTGATTTGATATTCCAGTGTCGTCGTCTCTTCTTCCCATGTTTTCCATCTCTTCATCTGAGAGTATTCAAATCCAATTGTTAAAGAGTATATATGGTTAGTAGTCTGATATGAACAAGAAAGAAATGAAGATGATATATCAAAGGGAAATAACAGTACTAATTGACAAAAACAAAAATGATTTGCTTCACTCCTAACAAGAAAATCACAAAATAAACTTCAAAATATAGTGTGAGATTTGAAGTCTGAGATATGATCTTTGATAGCTGACCCAGTTAGTTGGGATAAGGGTTATATGATGGTGATCCTTGAGGTGAATGCTACAGGAATTGCAATTTTGTTACTTCAAACTTCATTGGACTAATAATTGCAATCCAAATTGATGGTGTATCCAAATGCGTCCTTAAGTTGTGGTGGATTCATTACCTTGAAAGCGCCAAGACACATGGTTATGACACAGTAGAGAACATGAAATACTGCCAGCACAAAGATGAAGATGTGAAGTTGCATGATTCCTTCCCTGGATACAAGAGAAACCATCCCCTGCCCGGCCAAACACAGCAACATCAATCCCTCAATCAAAGATAGCCATGCCCTTTTACACACCTTTACTGATCACTTACATCCGGTTGTAGGTTACCACCCATTTCTTATGCTTTCTGATTTTCTTTCCTAATGTAACCTAACAATCGGTTGTACATGTGATCAATCATCTTAATAATGTCTATTAGGGGGTGTTTGGATTATAAGTTACTTAAGATAAGCTACTTAATTATCTTATCTTGATTTCTATTTATTAAACTGAAGTGAGTAAGTAACTTTAAATAAAAAAGCTATTTATAATTGCTTATAAACCAAACTTTTATCACAAATAAGTTACTTATCTACTGCTGTAAGTAGAAAAAGTAATTTATTTGGTGGTATCCAAACAGGTCCTTAGTGGCAAAATTTAGTACCTTATCTTTATTCCACTAAATACTAATACGGTTACCATAGTCTAAAACGCCGTATTAGCTCATTCACGATTGATTTTAGGTATTCACTATCATAAATACAAGAAACCCATGGTAGATGTAGTATCAGTACAGGATATTATGATACCTTTGCTTCACAAGAGTCGTCATTAGAGATATCACTAGAAATGGTAGTGTTTAACCCTGAGATCTGAGTGGTTGAAGAGACAACAGGTCTTGCAGATGAATCGTGATCATCGCACGGTAGGAAAGAGTTCCCCACGCCTTTGCTTACACAAATTCTAGATATGGGCACTTCTCCAACCGTTAGAAGTAATGATATGAAGCCCATTTTCATCAGTTCTACATTTAAAATAAATAAATAAATAAATAAATAAAGAATTAAAAAAAACCAACTTAACAGAAATTTCTATCAATTAATCAAAACCCATTTCTGGTGTGATCCTAAAAATCTGCCTCACCGGTTTTGATCTTCTGCAGGGCTCCATTTAGAGGCTTCCTCTTCTGCCTTTTGAGAAACTATGAAAATGAGAGATGGGGTGAATACAAAATATACGGTGTATGACTGTGTGTATGAACATGTTCTTGCATGGAACGATCTCTTAAGAGACTGGGAATGTCGATGAGCGTCCAAAAGATGAGGAGAGAAGTATCTTGAGATTGAGAATCGCTTTGATGGTATGGTCTTCGAGACCGTAGGGATTTCCTCAAAAGTTTTCTCTTGATTTCTTGTTATCTCCTTTTATAGAAATCCACGTTTCTATGATGAGGTTGCTATCTCCTTTTATAGAAATCCACGTTTCTATGATGCTTGGCACCCCCTCATGCTATTGAAATGCCAATCCACATTATTCTTTAATTTTAATGGTAGAAAATGGACTGTTTTACCAAATAAATACCAATTATAATATTAATAATATGTTAAAAACGAGTTTAGAAATCTGGATTAGCATACCATTCTACGGAATACCTGGGTCTCCACCATGCATGAACAGTCAGGATCAAGAGGGCCTCAAGGCCATTGATCCAACACAGACATGGACACAAGCATGCATACATACCTTGGTCAGAAGGTGGAGTACACCTTCAATGAAAAAAGAGAGGAGAATGAGGAGGGAACAGACGATGGAAACAGCCCATGTAGGTGTATCCTTGAGAGAACGTGGATCCATCTATCTTGCAAATGCTTTCTTGTGATTTCACGGGACTAGATGGGCTGAAGATGCATTTATATTTGGGTATGTGGATTTTTATTTTATTTTTTAATATGATGATAACCGTTGGCTTTATACGTACGGCTGACCATTTCTTTTTTCAATCGGTACGGTCGATCATAGACACGTAAGAGCATTGACTTTGTGTATTACACATGACGAATTACACTATAAAAACTCACCATAAACATGGGTGACAACGTGCATGTTAGGACTTCAGATATTACTGCTTTAAAATATATGCGTCTGTCTGTCTACAACATGAGTGTGGTCCACCTGATCTTTGGATATGCTTTTAATTTTTGGCTTGGGCACTAAAATTATCTGATAAAATGGATGAACGGAGTGGATCAAATAAATAAATCATGGTGGGCCCCACAGTTTACTCAGTACGCAATCCGCTTCTAGTTGGTTGTGGGTCAACTCCAGAGGAGGGTTTGGGTTAGACATTTGGAATTCGGTTCTGGTTACGTTTTGGATCCGAATCGGGTGGACCAATGCAACCCACCCGAGTTGCACCCCTGCTTGTGAACTGTCTTTCTTGGGCCCGAATTGACTAGACCCGTCAAGGCAGCTCATTGACTCGGCCGACTCCCATTCATCCCTCTCTCTACACCTTCCCATGTCAGGTATTGGCCATCAGATGCGTGTGCTGGATCCATGCCTTTCATCAGACCATTTACCTAGAAGGTTGTTCTGTAGATGGGCCACATGGAAAAGGGTTTCACTGATCAGAGAATCTCACCATCCTTGTGAATTTTGATTTGAAACTTAAAAGAATATCTAGAGGATTGTTGCATCATAGACCATCTATGGTAAGAATGTCTAGATGAACATCCTGGATCACCAGTGCTGGAGAGAGGGTGCTTTTGCACATTATTCCTCGTGCTTGTTAGATGGACGGTCCAGATCATCCACTGAGTAATGTGGTCAAATAATGGATGGGCCAGGGCGATGGAACCCAATCGTCATAAAGCATGTCTACAACGATTCTCGGATATTCGGTCTCCTTGGGCCTCGAGTTTGAACTTTCATTACTCATGTATTAAAAAGTTTTATGTAATAAAAACAGGCTGATCTGAGGTATCTGCCGTCCACATCCACGTCTTTAAAGTGAATGTTGACTTCTTGTAAATTAAAGATGTGGAATCCACCCTGGTTTCAATATGTAAATTAATCTTAATTAGATATGTTTGTGAGTAATCCACCCCGTTCATCTGCTTTGTGAACTCATTTTAGGACTCACGGCCAAAAATGAGCCAAGATTAAAGAGTCAACTGGGCCACACGAGAGATAAAACCAGGAAAAGAAATGCCTACCGTTGAAACCTTCCTAAGCTCAACCTTGATGTCATCCAAACGGTTTATAAGGTTATTACCACTGGCATGAACTGAAAACGTAAAAAAACCTCATACTGATACAAAACTTTTCCAGTCACATGTATATTTCAACAGTGTTCGTTTAATCTCCACTGTTTCCCCTAGGTGTGGCTCACTTGGGTCTTCAATCTGGATCATTTCTTATTAAACGTTCTAAAATGAACTTGCAAAACGGATGAACGGGGTTGATTCTTCACAAACATCACGGTGGGCCCCACCTAACTTCTCCCACCCCAAATTTTTGGCAAAGCCTTTTGCAGTAAATCCGCGTCTGCCTGGTTCTGGGACGCGGTTTTGGCCTGTGACACTCCAAGTAGCTGGATAGCTACTGGTCAGCACTACATGGGCTCACCATGATGTATGTGCTATATCGACACCATCCATCCATTTTTACAGATCATTTTAGGGCATGAATCCAAAACCGAAGCAGATCTAAATCTCACATGGACCACATCACAAAACCCAGTAATGATTAAATGTCCACCATTAGAAACCTCTTAAGCCCACTGTAAAGTTTATTTGACATCCCAAACTTTTATAGCCCATTAATGGTCAGTCATCGCTGATTCCTATACTATAGTCCACCTGATAATTAGATCTACTTCATTTTTCTGAATAATATTCTAAAATGATCGGGCAAAATGGATGGATGGCTTGAATACGTAATACATATATCAAGGTGGGCCCCAAAGTGCCACACCATCATCTTTAGGTGAGTCCAGGGTCTTACCTAATCCGCAACCAACTTGCGCTCCTCCAGCACCACCTTTTCATTACAGTTATAACTGTTATATGCTGATCATGATACATGTAATACATCAATTTTATGGATCCCTTTGTACGAGGTTACTTAGGGCATGGCCCAAATACGAGGCAGATCCAATTCTCAAGTGGACAACACCATAGAAAATATAAGGGATTGAACACCTACCCTTAATTTCTTAAAGACCAAATACATTGGAGGACAAAAAAGAATTACAATAAGCCCTTAATTTAGGTTCAGGTTTTTATCAATGATTGGATGGCATAAAAAATAATTACAATGGGCCTTAATAACTTTTAATGATAGAATTTAATTGCCATTTGTTAACCCCCGTGGGGTCCACCCAAGATTTGAATCTTTTTCATTTTTGAGCTCATGCCTCGAAATGGTAATCCATGAAAGATGGGCATTGTGTATTAAACAAACTATCATTGTTGAGACCCACGGTACAATCCATGGTTATGGTGGATTCAGTCACCATGCACGGGAAACAAAAGGATATAACTACCATTTTAGAATGTAATACACATAGTTCTATGACCACTGTTGAGGTCAAAATCTGGTCAGCCCTCTTCCCCTCTTCGCGCATTCCAAATAGATGACGGACCTGGTTCCCTGCACGCAAACCGTGAGCAATGGAGACCTTGGCTAAGCCGGGGGATCCTCTGATGCCTAAGTCAGGACACTGGAATCTGGGTCTAAGTTTGGGAGGAAAGGGAGAGTGCCAGATGTTGCGTACCTGTTATCATGGAATGATGTGATATTTATACCTCTTCATCGCTTGATCCGCATTCGATAATCTCGGCACGATCAGTGGGATTTGCGGATCATGGAGATATTGCCCGGAATCCGAAGATCATGTATTACGGCGTGCGTATCTGCGGGCGAGATAATAGGACATATCCATATATGGCAGTTTCTCCACTTAGCGCGTGGAACCTTTATCCTCGGAGGTGCCTCGACTCGGCCAGACTGAGGACGACGGCATCGCTCCGAGCTGATGATTGGCTGTGCCAACCCGAGCCGAACCTTGATCCGTTCGTAAATAATGCAGCTAGCCATTCTCGGTATTATGATGGATGTTCGCTCGGAGTTGATCGTACAACTCGAATGTTTTCCCTTCCGACTGCCCTCGGAAAGAAGGCGGTCAAGAATGGGAGCTTCGCCCATCTTAACCCACCTTCCTAGTATTATGCCGAGGCTCGGACTCTCCGCTCGGACTAGCGGATCGTCGATCCCTCCGATTGTAGTTGGCTCGGATCTTCCTATAACAACCACCGTTAGTCAGAAATAAAATAAATAGTTTTTCATCATTTTTCAAAACTTTAGATGAGTTTTAGGAAAGAGTTTAATTATTTTTTTTTAATTCAACCAAATATGACTGTATGTAAGGTATTGTCTCATAAAAATAAAGTGTCTAAGACTCGATTTGATTGATTTTAAAAATAAATAAATAAATTTAAAACTAATCTTAACAAAAAGAAAAGACTCAATAGAAACTAGTTTCTCAACTCAGAAATCCAATTAGGTCGAATCAACTCAGTTGAGTCAAGTCAACTCAGCGAGTTCTTAAACTATCATCACAACCAGACCATTAAGAGAGAGAGAGAGAGTCGCAAGCTCTTGGGTCATTGTCCGGGAAGTGGATCGTGTCCTCTACGGCATGTATGCACATTAAATGCTTAATGTGTCCAAGCAAAGGTCCGCGGGGCCCATGGTGATGTATGGGTTTTATCCCCACTGTTTAACCATTTTTCAGATCATTTTAAGTATGAGTTTAAAATTAAGACAGGTCCAATGCTCAAGTGGACTGCACCACATGAAGCGGCTCCAATAATAAGACTCACGGTTGAAACCTTGTAAGGGCCACCGTGATATTTATTTTCTATCCAAATTGTTCATAAATTCATACAAACCTGGATCAAGGAAAATACAAATCTTAGATTAATCCAAAACTTCTACTGCTCACAAGAAGTTTTTAATTGTGAGAGTTCAATTCCCACTGTATGGTCCACTTGAGCCTTGGATCTGCGTCATTTTTGAGCTCATATCCTAAAATGATCAGAGAAATAGATGATCGGGTAACTAAAATCCATAAATCACGGTGTCCCCACAAAACCCTGCCTGGACAGATTATTGTCCGGTCGGGGGCAGACGCAATCCGCTTCCGCTTGTCCGAGACATTGTCTTATAACTACGAATGGATTCTGAAGTACTTGTTCTACGTTTTGTACTTGTTCCATGTTTTCATTGACTTTCCTGTACAAATTGCTGAATTTGAGGGTGATCTTTTCGTCGTACCTACACTTGTACCTTTTTTTTTTTTTTGGTCTACATCAAAGACCCTCCATCATATATTGCGTGGCCCGCCCATCCTCTACAATTCAAACCATTGACTTTGCGTGCATTTCAATAGATATTTAAGACTAACACAACGGTACTCGGAGAAAATTACGTGCATGCTTTTCCCTCATACAATGAATCTCATTTACCCTCATGGAAACCGTGCTAAGGTGTGACCCCCGTGATTTTTGGGTAAGGACACCTGTATGGTGGGGCCCATCTAGTGAATGACCAAGATTTCACATGTGCCAAACTGGCATGTGGACCTTTCATGCTGATGATATCATCTTCCCAACTGGCACTTTCATGAACCTATCTTTTTTCTTTGGCCTTGCAAGTTGAAGGCTGCCCCACATCATGAACAAGGAACCAACGTCACCCGTTTGTTAAATAATTTGGCCCCGTTTGGATGTACCATCAAATTGGAATTATATTTCAATTAATTGGAATTTGATCAGCTTGTATTATCTTTTTGTTAAAGAATTTGGTTCTGGTTGGTCGACGTACCATCAAATTGGAATTTGATAAAATTGTAGTTTCTTTCATAGTTTAAAAACTTGACTCAACTCAATTGAGTCAACCAGAATTTAAAAAGATTAGAAAAAAAGGGTCACGACTCAGTCAATACTCGAGAAAAAACTCGATTCTAAATAATTCAGTAAAACTCAACATTACTTGATATAATTTATATTTTAAATATTACATATTGTTAAAAAGAGAATCATAAATACTCCTATCACCCGCTTAATGCGAGTGTACCGAGGAACATCTGATCATTTTCCACCACATTGCTTTCCATCTTTTCTTATGACTTATAATACTTGGTAGATGACCCATTGCAAGAAATGCTTTACATAGCTCATTCGACCAGCACTAAAGTATATATCTTTCTTGCCATTCTTCTTGATTAGGCTAACATTATTAACGCGAACATAACCTTGCGTTTTCCCTATGAGATTGGGTCCAGCTATTGTGTTAGGATATAATGAGTCGTGCGTAACCCTAACTAAAAAATTGATAAGGTGGGGCTTGGGAATATCAAGAAAACTGGGAAGCGGCTCGCAGGAGACCGTCACATTCAGCTCCCTATCTGAAGTCCCTCCCCAAATCCGGGGAAAAATCTTTCTTGATAAGGTGGAGCCTGGGAATATCAGGAAATCCAAACTTGCGGAATTTCCATCTTTTGTTGGCTCGTGTTGAGTATTTGTACGATAGGCGTGGGTAGCGTTTTGTGCCTTCCCGGCCCAAAAAATTTTCATGTAAAGCGTTGATCCCATGTGAATAAAATATATATATTTAAAATTTAAAAAAAAAAAAAAAAAAAAAAAAAAAAAAAAAAAAAAAGCCTAGCTAAAAAAATGATAGGGCTACGCATATGTCCACGAGCCAATATTGGTCTAAGCTTTGTCCAAAGCTAGTTTGGGTACGTACGTTGGGCTGGATCAGTCCTCCAGCTTATTGCCACCCCTTAACCACGGCTGATTTGAAACATAGTTTAAAATTTTGAAAACTTGAATCGACTTGATATCTAGTCGGCTTAGATAGTCTCAAAGATTGGATTTGACTTGATTTGATATGTGATAATTAAAATATAAATAAGAAATTTCTAATAATAGGTAGTTGGAGAGTAATATGTTTATAGAAGTAGGCAAGTCTAAGCACCAATGCAACATTGGCCTACTGGTAGATGCAGTTTCCTATGTTTTAGGGTAGTGACTCTGTTAGAGTCGTGTTGAGTTGACCGAGTAGATGAGTCAAATCGACGAGTGATGCTGAGTCTGAACTGAGTCAAGCCTGCCAACGGGTTTGGTAGAGACTCTTGGCTTAATTTATTGGGAATTGAGTTGACTCGGCAAGTTTTGAATTGAGTCACCGAGTTTTAGAGTTATGATCTGAAAGGAGAATTCTAAGAACACTTCACCTCTACTGGGTCGGTTCATAATCTTGTTTTGATTCAGAATTTCTTAACATTTTCCATAAAAACCATCAGTTAAGTAAGAGCCAGCATTGATTTTTAAATCATTCAGAGAAAAATCCAACATGGGTAGGGGTGCAAATGACTAGAAGTGCAATAATAAATCTGGAAAACCACTTCTCCATGTATCATCTTCTGTTTTATACAAATATCAATATGTAATCTGTGCACCTTTTATACATACAAACTCAACCTCTTTTCGCCTCCAAATCTTCTTCCTCATCACATTTTCTTTCAAACCATTCCATGGACCATCTATAGAACACCATATATGGGTAGTCATGCACCAAAGTGCGGTTGAAGATTAACAAGGCAAGGCATTGTAATCTACGATTGTAGGTGTAAATCTCACCCCTAAACTCCCATTTCCGATTGAAGTTCACATGTTCTTGTGCTCCCCGATTGGAGCTCAAGACATTTTCGCCAATGGCCAAAATAGCAGCCCAAAAATTCTCTACATTGGTCAACTTCGCCACCCAAAAGAGATCTCCCCATTATAGGTTCCTTTGGTGTTAGTGTTCGGCTCTGTCACAGCCTCTTCTGTTATTTCGACGGATACAGATACATCGTCTGGTGATGGATTTGAATGTTGTATGTGTTCTGTCATTACGAGCTCTTGTGTTTTTGAAAGCGAAGTTCTGGCTTTGTGAGAAGGCGAAGGTTCCGGTGAAGGATAAGTAGAACTCGACCTGTTCGCTCTTAAGCTCCGCTTTGCCAATCTGTGCCAGTTCTTTAGACCCTTGGTGATGTGCTCGCTGAATACCGCCTTCGTCATAGATGAGCCCATCTGATGATAGAAAGAGAGCGAAGATTAGGGCATTAGGAAATGCAAAAATTCTCCTCTTACCACATGAGCCATTAGGCCGTATTTTGTGCAAGATCCAAATAACGTGCCCTAACTCAAGAACTGCGCAGGCCTGATCATTAGGGGAACCATATATATGTTTATATCAAATACAGCCTGGTCGGTATTTGAAGTAGGTCTGGCTGATGATGGGACCCATTAGATATAAATTGCCAGCAACTCCATGACATGGCTCAATTAGATAATAATAATAAATAAATAAATAAATAAAAATATAGTGTGTACTTGTCAGATATAGATGCACAATAAATAAGCAAGATTATCATTTCACGTGAGAATCTTAGATTTTCATGGAGAAGGATCAAACAAGTGCACAAGGCAGTTTTTTATTAGGCCAAGTTAAGGGGTTGCAGGAAATCATCATCGGCCGAAGCTGACCATGGAGCCAAGGAACAATACAGTAAGGCCCACCTGATGAACAGCCTGGATCTGATACATGTGTGCCAGACTATCATTACCTGTGTGACTAACCCATAAAGGGGTAGGATTACATAGCCAATAAGAAGCTGGACTAACACGCCCACTGAGATCTTGATGATGATGTCCTCTGTTTGGTGATGGAAGCAAGATCTCAATCCGAACTTGTACTGCGTTGAAAACATGTTAGCCATATCTCACGCAAGATCATATTCAAGAACACCAGGTTCATATATACATACATACCCATGTCCACGTGAAGAATGCTAGTAGAAAGGAGTTCTGCAATGCCCAACAAGTCTCATGTATGAGAAACACTGTGCCATGGAACCGTGCATGAGGAATGCCATATATATACCAATTGAGAGGTCTACAATCCTCATCGAGCTATCTAATTGTGATTAGAGAGTGGGGCCAACCACTTTATATATGTGAGTGGACCCCACTCTCTGAGCAAAGTGAGACCATAATCTAACGGTTTTGTATGGTCTAGTACACCGTCTGATGAATACCTAATGTTTATATACTCGGTCATTCTTCCTTCACTCGTAAGATATAGGAGGAATACGTTCGAGCTGTGTGGGTCACACCGTGATGTGTCAGTGCCATCAGATGCGTCCGGCCCCCAATGTTAGTCCTAGAGACCAAAATCTAGCCTGGTCCATCACTCAGGTGGGCCACACAAAATGGAGCAATGGGGACAGCGTGAGGGGATGCCTGCCATCCATCCAAACCATTCATTAGGCGTACTCGACTAGGATGATACTGAAACTCAAGCCATTCCAAAATTTAGGTGGGCCACAATAAGTGAATATATAGGTTTTTAGGTATGATTGTAAATTGCTTTCTGTGGCTCGTCCCACCTGGGTTTTTTCTTATAGGGATGATTCTTGAGATATAGGTGCCCATGAGGAGGCGCACCAGTTGCACGGTTTGGATTGCATACACGTCATGCGCCCAACACAGCTCGAATGTACGGTAATTGCCATGTTATTCTAACGCATGTGATCATTTTCCCCGTAAAAATATCACACGATCGTGGATCTGGACGGTTCACCTGGTAGGGCCTGCAGTGGATGGTCGATAGACACTTAACTGGATGATCATAACCCTTGAGCAGATGCATTTCTCCCAATGAATGTCGACCTTTTCATATTGCAACTTTTTTTATTTTTGGGGGGTCTTTTGGTTACTGATTGTACAGCGCTGATTAGATGGCCAGGACCATCTGATCAGTGTGAGTTATGATTTATGGACCCTCCACGGTAGGTCCCACCTCAGCAGCCTCCCTATCTTTCACACGTGCATCACGTGTACAGTTTTCAGACGTCGGATAGGGAGTCCCGTGTGTGTCATCGACACATGTGGGGCCCATCAAATAAAAAGGGTTGTACCTGGAAAAGGATGAGATGGATGAGATGGAGGAGTAGATGAGGCCGACCGAACCAGAAGAGGTTGTCATTGGGCTTCACCAGCACCGTTCCTCTAACCACCACCGACACGTCTTGACTCTCCAAAAACATCTTTGTTATGATAAATTGCAGTTTGGTGCCTACAACCAAAACCATCTGCAAAACAATATACAACAACTCTTCTTTTACATTAATTCCCTACTTTACGTACGTCTTCGCAAAGGGTAGGTCTGGGCCGAACCATCATGCATCTCAGCCAAGACTCATTTAATAAATGGTCTACAACGACCCTGGTCCTGCACGCTTATTATTGGTGGACCCAATTAATAAAAGACCTGGTCCTGGGTCTAGGCCTAAATTGCACAACCCTTAATAAACAGGCCTACAACAGGCCCTACCCGTACCCGTAGTGTAAAAACGAGAAAACTAGGACTCCACTTGCAACCTAGTTGGGTCAGGTCAACTCAGAAACTCAGTTTTGGTTCTTGAAAACTTGTATGAGTTCCTCTGAGTTTCTGAATCCTGCTGAAATCTGGTCCAGTCGAGTTGGCCCCGGCGAGTAGAATCAGGTTTTTTCGAGCTTTTAAACTATATGCTTGAAACCCGGTCCACTGCATATTCTACGGTAGATATTCACATTTGTTATAGATAGTTCCACGGGCTTACCATCAAAGGAATGAAGGGCAGCCACAGATAGTTATAAAATCCTACATAAAGAGGTAAATGGAATATAAGCTTTAATTTAATAACTGCAGTGAACTCTAACAGGTTATGTTAATAAAACCGCATTACCGTGAGCATTGAAGAAAATGAAAAATACAGTGAAGATCCAGATCCAAGGACTGCACAAACACAAATCAAGAATCAAATTCATGGGTTTTGAGCTTCACGCTTAGAATGGATGGTTCAGATCATCCATCCAGTGTCTCCCAACCTTAATTGGCTCCATTAATAAAATCACCCAACCACACTTTTTAAATATTTCCATCTGTTTCTCAAATGATCCATCCTGATCATCTGACCAAAGTGATTCCAAGGTGGCATTCATATTGTGGACGGTCCAGTTTAAAGGCTGGATCATCTTTCACTTAAGTGATCTTAGATTGTCCTTCCATCAAACAATTGATCAGATGTTAGGATAAGGTGGTCGGAACTGGATGGATGGTCTACATTGATGACACTTCCAATCCAATCCGTGGGAACTACATCATATAAAATTAATATGTTGGATTGGATCATGACCCTCCATCAAATTTCATTTTATACACATGCTTGCACCAGAGATATGTGCAAGTGCCTTCTTCTGGATAGAAAGATACCTGATTCCAACCACCACCTCAAAGTCACTGTCCAAAGCTCTCCTAAGAAACTTTTGGAAATCGAACTTGCTGCCTTCTGATAAGTGGGCCTAAACGAAGAACAAGAAGAAGAAATTCACATTTTCATAACTAGAACATATGGATTTACTAGAGCCTTGGATCAACAGTGGGCCTACCGTGATAAATCCATGTCGAAGAGCAAAATAATCAGCTTTTGAGACCGATCCAGTAAACAGTCGAAGGAAAGAAGCCTTTAAACAATACATAACAATGAAAGGTAGACTGATTAAATATTCCAAGGAGATCTGATGGGTAACAAAGAAATCAACCATGATTAGGTCATGATGGTACGCACAGGCCATAGAAGCAATGGGCGTTTGCTCCAGCAATGCAGATGCCTTCTTCCAAAGGATGTTTGGCGAGCGAGCTTGAATCTCCGGGGATCTGAATATGTGTCAAGCAAATCTCATTAGTAAAAGAAAAGGAAATAAATAAATAATCAGTTTGATTTTTGAGCCATGGCCCATCCATGCTGGGGTACGTTCGGAGGGTTCAGTTCAACCCTAATCTAAATTTCATGTAGCATGACTTAGGCCCGGATCATTCATATAGCCTAACTCGTGTGCAATGAGGTGAGTCATAACTCAGATATGTCATGTGTAATAAGCTGCATAAGCATATACATGAATGTGAGGTGAAGCTCTCACGTAAATGCACTATTCAACACGAGTGCATCCTGTCAAACAATCAAACGGCGTTCGTGAGTGGGCCTACCACCTTACTCATCAGCACCGTCTGGTCACGATCAGTAAATTAATTTGCCTAAATATAAATTTAAATTTACTTATTAATTTAAACTAAATATTTTTATTTTCTGCGAGATTCTCCTGATAACATGCCTAGAATGAGATTTATTACTATGGTCCAGACGACCCTATATTTGAGACATTCGAGATCAATAAAATCAGATGATCAATGGTTTTTTTTATTTCTTTCTATCATGGCCATCCACGGTAGGGCCCATCACATTAATTGATGGTGATGATATGAGTGAGCCAAGATGGGATCAGACTGCATGATGGTTTCTCAATCCAGAAATCATGCAGGCAAGTGGCTCCATTAGTAACATCACGTCTAAATCAAAAAGAGAATAAAAGATGCAATATTCAATTTTTTAAGAAATCATATTAAGTATTATTAATAACGAAAGTGGTGTTTAAACAACCCACCTTATGTGTTGGTGAATGGTATTTTTCTTTCTTATAAAGATAAGGTGAATGGTGTATGGAATTTAAGAAAGTAGAAATGAACCACATCAGATGGATGGGGTAATATGGAGATGATGTGATTTTTTAAGACAATGGTAGTGTTGAAAAGCCTCACCATGTTATGGACGAGATGATCAGCTATCTAGCCATTGGAATTGGATAGATATTAGACATTTAAGGGAAGCGGGGCCCTTTTTCATTGACATTTTAGAGGTGGTAGGATCAAGTGGTGTTCACTTTCATCAAGATTCACACATTTGTTGGAACATTTTCCTTTCTTTTTTAGAAATGGGGACCATGTGGTAAGATTTGGTTGGAATGAAGGCTACTGTAGAGATGGGGACCACAGAAAGTAGAGGCCCTCACCGGCCTTAGTGGCGGTGTGGTGAGATTTGATTGGTGAGCTATATGCGGTTAGAGATTTAAATGCCTTGGCTCATTTATGATAGCGCGCAGGCTAACTAATCAAAACTCACCACGTCACCACAATAATAAAACTTGTCACTCTCCAGGCATATATGAAAATGGCTCTATAGAGTATATAATCCGCAACTTCATCTTTAATAATACCCTGACATCGACTTACTTCTCATGTGGTTGTGTATGTACAGATGTCAGTAGAAGCAGAGGCAGAACCCAGTACATGACCAAAATGAGCAAAAGAACGCAAACATGTGGTTACCGTAAACAAATGCTAATTACAGACGCTCTATCTTCAAGTGCTAAACACAAACGCACAGCACATGCCAACATGGTACACGTGCCTGAGATATTGGACGATCATCGGGTGAAGATTAGACCATTTATCTGGTGGGTGCCATGTACAAAGGTATGAATTGTTCCTAAAATGATAACCAATGGTCTATATTCAATGTCCGTGTAGCGAGCCAGGCTTCTTTCTACTATACGAGATATGCATATATATATCATGGTGCCAGCCTATGAATCTGCAGGTGCACATGTGCCAAGTAGAACATTTCATTTGGACTTTCAATATAGGGCTTGTAGACATGAAAATTGCCATTTTCTCTCTTTTTTTTTTTTATTCTTTGAAGGGTGGGCGGAGCGAGCCGCCTTATATGTGGGACCCAAAATATTATGTCGGCCATATGTCTTGATAGCCACAGAGCACACACCATCCAAGGGCGAGCGTGGCATATTTAGCCGCCCAACCCTTCTTAGTTGCCATTCCTCCAACCACAAGCATGAGGACAAAATCAAACTTCATAGGGGAGTTATTTGATACTCTGCTGCATATGACGCTTGATATACGGCATATTGCAACTCGAATTAAACTTGCTAAATGTTGAGACTCATTGTCTCTAATTCCCAAATTAGATGCTTGAACAATCCTAACCTCTAATTCTGATTCATGGATAGTTGAAACAGAACCATTGGATAATTTTCATTTTTACTGTCCTTATTAAATGTATATCAATCCAATAATCAGATAATTAAATAGTTTTAATTCTTGGTTCATGATATATACTTTGGACAGTTTAGTTTGAGTTAATTGTATGCCGTATATGCAATTTCTAAGTAATATCTAAGTGCTTGTGTATCATCCATCATACTCTGCCAGAGTATTGAAGTCCTTCTCTAATTGAAAACATCTTTGTCATGACGAACGCCTTTCAATTGCCATATCATGTGCAAATCACTGTTTTAATAAATGGGGTCTTTAGCCTACATAGAAGGTTCAATCAATAAACTAGGACCGGCATTCCAATTTTAAAGGCACACTTAATGAAATTCTCATCCATCTAGAAAGACTTTGATACTATATATGGAAGAGGATGATGGATGATATGCACGCCTTGAAATTACGCAGAAATTGCTTATGTGGAGTACAAATAATTCAAACGAATCCGTCCAAAGTACCCGCATGGGTTTAGATATATCACGAACAACAAAAAATAATCCTCACTTGTTTATGGAAGTATTAGATTTTAAGACATTTATTAGATGGTTAGGAATGAAAAATATTTAATGGTCTTATTATTTTTAAAAAAAAAAAAGAAAAAAAGAAAAAAAAAACTGTACGTCCATGATTCAGAGGATAGGATCGTTAAAACCAATCATGCATACCATCTCTAAGTGCCTACTTATCAAGTATCATACACGGCCAGAGTATCAAATTCTTCCTAATTCTCAATCTTGGGTTTCTTTCCATTGGACAGAAGATAACATCATTATCAACCATTGGATTGTATCCAAAAAGGTCCCACACACATACATGTGTGGCTTACGAAAGTCTAGGGTCTACTTAGAAAAGAGAGGTTGGGATTAACTGTAACTAAGATTGTTTACCATTTGAGAATTGATATTCCGCTGTAGTAGTTTCTTCTTCCCAAGATTCCCATCTCTTCATCTGAAGAAATCCACAACATATGGGTAAATATTCAAAGGAAACCCCACCTAAAAATAAAAATGTCACCTTTTTTCCACTGGGGAAATTTCCTATTTTTGCCTTTTTCTTCGTGGGCTGACTTCCACGGTCTACACCTTTGAAAGTCAAGCTTCGGACAAGTGATCCGGACCCAGTTAAAAAATTAATAATAATAATCCATAAATGCCAAAATTCCACACCTTGGAATACATATACATCCATCTTGGCCACCCATTATGGATGTGATGTATCTTGAAAATGACACAGATCGAACGAGCCTAACCGTCTGATTTTGCCTATTGAATTTCAACATACGACCTTTTCTTTTCATCCATTCATTTGATGACCATCATCCGATAGGCTAGGATTGTACGATCAGCCGTGACTTTTCTGCCGTGCTCCATCGGCAATGGGACCCATGAATTTAATTATCTGGACTAACATATGTGTGGCCACCATCCAAATCGTGTGACCCACCATGGATGTGACGTATATTGAAAATGACGCTGGTCATGTCAGCTTAACCGTCCGATGTTGCCTTATTGAATTTAGACATCCGACCCTTTTTCTTTTCAACCATTCATTTGATGATCATCACCTGAAAGGCTAGGATTGTGCTGAGCGTGATTTTTTTTTTTTGCCATGTTCCATCGACAATGGGACCCATGATTTGGACTGTTTGGATGGACATATATGTATTTTGTAAATGACACTGACAAGACCAGCCTAACCATCTGACTTTTTCCTAATGAATTTGGACTTCCGGCCCTTTTTCTTTTTCACCATTCATTTGATGATCATCATCTGAAAGGCTAGGATTATTGTATGATCATTGTGACTTTTTTGGCATGCTCCATCGACAAAGGGTCTCACAATTCAGACTGTTTGGATTGAAATATGTCTGTTGTATCCCATGTGTTGGGTGAATGGATCATACGATTAATTATAAAATATATCCAAACACAAAACCACAATCAGCTCACCATGTTGAACATTTAGCTTACCTTGGCCACCCCAAGACACAAGGTAAGAACACATGAGAAAATATGATAAAGCGCCAACACAAAGATTAGCATGTGTAGTTCATTGACACCAGTACTAGAGAGAAGAGAGATCTTATCCTGGCCATCAAAACCAAACAACAAAAATTCCATCAGGCCCACCGCCATAACATAAATAAAATATAACTCTATTATTATTATTTTGCTTCACCAATACAATTTCGTGTAACTCTCACCTTCTTTTGGCAAGTAGATTCCTCCTCAACATCGCTTGGGAGCGTTGTGTTTTTGCAAGGAAGGAAGTGGTCACCTACACTCTTCGGGACACATATCTTCGAAATGGGTTGTTCCCCAATTGTGAGCGATAGAGATATGAACCCAAAAACCATCAGCTCTATATCCAAAAGAAAGAAGGAAAGAAAAAAAAAAAAAATCATTTACGATCATGAAACAAAAATGGTATGTTTGGTTGCATCAAATATCATGATATTTCATGAAATTTGGTGCAAACAAACACACCCAAAGAATCTCTCTCTCTCTCTCTCTCTCTCTCTCTCTCTCTCTCTCTCTCTCTCTCTCTCTCTCTCTCTCTCTCTCTCTCTCTCTCTCTCTCTCTCTCTCTCTCTTACCTGCCTTAATCTTGTAAAGAGCCTGATTGAGAGACTTCCTATTTCGTCTCCTAAAAAACTGAGAAGTGCACCAACATGTTAGAATACACACATAAAGCATGCATGTAAATGAACATGAACATGCACATATGCATACATATATACAAACATACCATGGTAAGGAGGTGGAGAGCATGCTCTATGAGGATGGAGATGATGATTAAGACACCACAAACAACAGCAACCGCCCATGTTGGGGTCTCCTTGAGGGTGATTGGCTCATTGGCCGTCGATTCACCGGCCATGGTTGTTGGATGGATGGCTGGATGAGCAGACGTCCTGCTCTAGGCTTTTGAAGGAGAATGACAAAACAAGACAACAAAAAAAGGTTTGAGTAGAGTTGCGTATTCACGCCTTTTATTTGGAATGAAAGAGCTCCAGCTAGCGAAGGTTTTTTCGTCAAACACGCCGTTGTAGCGCGTGGACGGTGACCGTGCCATGGAATGGTACGGATTACAGAACCACGACGTACACACATACATATACGGTTCAACCCACTTTTACACGTGCTAACCTTACACGTGTTCATAGTACAAGACAAGTATAATCAGGCCGGTCAAGAATCACTGTAGGCCATACATGAAAGAAAACAACGAACGGTCTTAAAATCTAACTATATATCAATTATATTTAATTTAACTTACCTTTACATGAGTGGTATATATTGGAACGGGTTTCCTACGGTGCATCTCGACGTCAAACCCACACCATATGGTACACCGTGATTTATGTATTTTATCCGTTCTGTCCATCCATTTTACCAGATAATTTTTGGGCTTGAACCCAAAAATGAAGTATATATCCAAATCTCAAATGGACCACACCACATGAAACAGTGTGAATTGAACATCTACCGTTGAATATTTTTAGGGCAACAGAAGTTTTGGATCAAGATGATATTCGTGTTTTCCCTCCATCCATGTCAGTGTGATCTTATGAACAGGTTAGATGACAAATAAACATCAGTTTGGACACTTGAAAACTTTCAACGGTGGAAATCATGATTCCCACTGTTTCCTTTGGTGTGGTGCACTTGAGATTTTGATATGGTTCAATTTAGGTAAAAACCCCTTAAATGAGCTGTAAAAACAGATGTACAGTGTGGATAAACTACATAAATTCACTGTGCGTCCAACAAAGTGTACTCGGTACTAGTATGCAATCGGATTTTTTGAGCCACAGAGCGGCGCCGGACGTATTGATTTTTTGTTTTTTAACATACCATGGGCACTTGAACTCAGACCTCAGTGTTGAAACGCACTCTGTCAACGGCTGAGCCATGAGTTGAAACCGTCCGTTTGATGGATTTGAAGCGTCTGATTATTAATAGTATCTACTGACCTTGAAGATTTTTTGGAAGTCACACATATCGCGTGAGGCCTAAAATATATGCTTCAATGAAAAATGTTTATATGATATTTTTGTAAAAACATTTGTATTAATTGAGTCATTTCATTAGTACCGGAACGAGACCACTAATGCCAGCACATTGGTATGGCCTACCGTGTTGCCCCAAGGTCACGTCCACGTGAAAGTTACATTGACCATTGGGTGCATGACTTGCTTGTCGGCGTAGAGCCTAAAAATCAAGTGGATCCATATTTCAGGTGGTCCACACTCAGAGAAACAACTAAAAAGAGAATGCCTACCTTGATATTGTATAAGTCGTGTGAAATCCACTTCAACCATCAGGTGCATCACCTCATGCTAGTTGATCAGTTCACAGGAATCAGGGTGTTCTTTTATTCAGGTAGGCCACACCAAGGAAAAAAGTTGGGAGGGGGACCACACCCTTCAATTTGTATAGGTCACTGTTAGGGGTGCACACGGTTCGATTTCAGTTTTGAAACTGGAACCGAATAGTCAAGGAGATAGTTGAATTGGTCCTACCAGCTGTCAATATGGACCCTTCATGTGAAGGGGGCCACCTTTAGTTCTTATCCCTTTTGAAACCGGATCCGAACCGTGTGCACCCCTAGTCACTGTGCTGTGTATGTACAATTAATCTACTCTGACCACTGGATGAGTCACCCTAGATTAAGCCCACGGCTCAAAAATAGGCATTTTGTGATTCAGGTGGGCCATGTGAAATAGAAGTTTGGCACTCCCTCCAATTTGTTTCCCTTTGTATAACCCACATGAATTTGGGATTATCTTGATTTCGGCGCACTTGGCTAATATATATGGGGTGACACACATGATGACTGAAATAAATTTCACATACACAGCACTATGGAGCTAATCCGTTTGCCCCAATAGGTGCAAACGGAGTACATGGGGTGACACACATGATGATTGAGAGTGGATTTCACATATACAGCATGGTGGTGCCCATTCGTTTGCCCCAATAGGTGTGTCCAAGCATGCAATGACACACTCTCTTTCCCTCCCATGGTGTTTGTAGAATATTTCGCCCTTCCAACAAAGTTGTTCCACTCTCAAAATGAGATGCCCGAAAAAATTAGGTCTAACCAGATATTAGATATGCCCCATGTGAAGGTGGAGTTCTTCAGGTTGTTCAATCATTTCTATGGTGTGCTTCAACTGATAGTTCGATCCACTTAACTTTTGGGATTTTCCATTTTTATGGTGGGACAACCTCGTTAGATGGTTGTCATGTGGGGCTCACCATGGTATTTGTATTATATCTCACCCATCCACAATGGTATTTATATGGCATCTTACACTAACCGTAAGATTAGGTCCATCCAACCATTAGATGAACCTATATGAACATCAAGGTTTTTTAGTGGTTGTTCATTGTTCTCCATGGTGTGCCCCACTTGGTAGTTGGATCGGCCTAATTTTTGGGGCATTCTATTTTCATGATGGGACTATTTACCAAACTGGTTAGATGTTATATAAATACTATGGTGGGCCTTACACAACTTATTAGGAGTACAACTATTGTGTTTGAGCTTTTATTATATATATGCGCACACATACACGTACCTTAGTTCCCACAGCTACATTAATCCAGCCCTAAAGGAAAAGTAGCCATGTGAACGACAATCATCAATATAAATGTCTTTAATTAAATGAAAATCAAAGCTAATGATCAGATTCAAACCATTCACGTGATGGGCCATAACACAAATGAATATCGATCGATCAAAAATCATAAAAGTCTAATAATCATAACTATTAGTATTTACATATGATTTGACTGCATCAGATCTAATGATTTAGATGATACTACATGGCAGGAAAATATTGATAAGAAACAAACAAAATATCACTTCAGCTACTCTGGCCAATGAATTTAATCAAAATTTGAAATGGCACGAGTAGCTCAAAAATGGTAAATCCAACTAGCTACTATCATGGATTGATAGGTGTCACATATCTCACTTACATGGTAGAGTCAACTACTCATTATAGTTGCCTCATGTCCAATAACAAGTATCAACCAAAATATGGTCACTTACAATGCATAACACACATTCAAGAAGGAAAAAAAGATAATAATCATTTATATGTGGTGATGTTACGAGAAAAACTCTCATCTGTGTGATGGGTATAGGACATGTGCGCAACCAATGGCCAACCTACAATAGATAACTAGCACACGTAGATTGCAGAATAAGACAACCACTTACAGCTCAAACATTTATTTCCATGTCAACAAACGTGAGGAATTGCTTCAAAGATCTATCCCCAGCTACCATCTAAAATTTTTATAAATAAGAAGAAGATTAAAGAGCTTGGGACCCTCGCTAGCCCAACATAATACAAATCTATTGCACAAATGGTACTTATCCTAGTTTACATCTTAGTGTAATCCAGTCTATTAATGCTACTACATTGTACTAGCTTTTAAGTTGGGAGTAGTGTATTTTCCTTTTATCTATGCCCACATCTTTTGGCCTAAGGAAGACTTTTCTTCATTTTTAGTGTAATATATTCCCCTCATATAAGCCTAAGTTATTGGACTAAGGAAGACCTTAGCTTTAAAACATTTCCATCTCACCATAATCACTGAATTGTTAATAATTTTCTCTTTTATAAGTATTTATTTTTTATAAATGCAATTTCTTTCCTTTTACTCTTATACTATTTTAATAAGTTAATCTCTACTATTAATGAAAAATAATTCTTTCAACTGAAATAACAAAAGAAATCATTAGAGTGACAAACCCCTCTCGTAAATCTCTTGATCCCTATTATAGGCGGATAAATAAATGATTGATAAGCTAAGTTCTCGACCATAAACGACCGCCTTTAGTTTCTTTGTCTATCTTAATTTTTGAGGTCAAAGGTGTTTACTTTAGTGAACCACGTTAGGGTCTAGCACACCTGATATCATGTACACATACAAACAGTCGAATTTCAAGCCAAACACATGGACACGCGATTTAGAGGGAAAAGATGGAGGGTGGACATGCAATTGTTCATCTTTCTTTCATCTATCCACATTCTTTGCCCCAAGTTCATGCAACGGTTAAGATTGGATGAGGTCATAATTTTTAGGATAGCTTACCAGGTAATAGGATTGTATATATTTAGCACACAGTGTACGGCATGCGTGAAAATGCGACCACTATGATTAATTGTCCATCATTGGGTATTGAAATTTGGAATGGTACAAAAGTGAACAATTTCATTTCCCAAACAGAAAATTCGAACTAAGAAAATCAAAAGGGTGGGTGTCAACGTCGGCTTGAAATAGGATTATGTATGATTGGAATCCTCTACAAATAATATTATGTAAGACTGGATCCCTCCATGGGGTATAGGTGAAATCCACTCCGTCTATCATGTTATATCCTTGGTGATAGGTCCTAGACCAAAAATTCAACTAGATCCACAGCTTCTATGGGCCACACGACATCGAACAATAGGAATGAGATGCCGTGGCGCCAGGCATACATCCTTCATCAAACCCATTAATCAGGCGTCTATTGTGTCATTGGTGTGGCCTATAGCCTATATGAGCTTATCTTACATATGTACGGTCTAAATAATGGATTGCACCTGATGGAGGGAGTGGATTTTATATATACAGCATGGTAGATCCTACAGAGATCGAGTGTTTTACGGGTAGGTGTCATAGATAGAGGGTACCGGTCCGATTGTGTGCGGTCATTGTGGTGGGAAGAGTTAATGTACCCAAATCTACCACCATGAGACCGTAATAGGCGGGAATCTTAACACGCATTTGAAAAGTACATTCCAAAATCCAAAATTTAAATGCATATCGATTCCCTCCGACTTCCTTTAAACGTTGGGAGATGGTTGGCGTATCAACTCTCAATGCTCCCTTGTCTAACAATTTTTATTTAGTTTCTGAGATCAATTTCCCAGGGCGACTAAACCGTTGATGCTGTTTTCAAAAAGAAACGCCTCCTATTATCGTTTTCTACACTTTTGGTGGTTTCCTCACGTGTTACCTGCTATTCCCTGTAGCGTCGCTACTGGTGCGGATTAGGTGTTGCTCGGGTTGGGTGTTACCCTTAACTGTGGGGCCCACCTTGATGATGTGTTGTATATCCACACTGTCCATTCCTTTCTCCATCTTATTTTAGGCCGTGGTTCTAAAAATTAAGCAGATCCAAATCTCAGGTGGACCACACCACATAAAACAGTGGTGGTTCAGTGTCTCACCATTAAAAGTTCCAAAGGATCCATTTTAAGAATTTCGTGATGTTTATTTTCCATCCAACCTGATGATAATGTCAAGAAGACCTAGATGAAGGGAAAATCTAAATATCAGCTTGATCCAAAACTTTTATGGCCCACAATAAGTTTTTAATGGTTATTCATCACTGTTTCTAGTGGTGTGGGCCACCTGAGAGTTGGATCTTCTTAAGGGTTTGGGCCCCACACGGTTAGGGTAACAGCTAAGCCACTCCCCGTCTCTAAAAGAGACCATGGTAGACCCTACAGTCTACCATCTTCAGGTATGGCCCACGGTGCATGGATCACCGTTCAGAAAATCATCCTGATTAGGAATGCTAACCGTCCGATCTATAGACTTTCTTCCGGGTTTGCAGTCGAACGTGTACAACGTTCTTAACTTTTGTAAATCCCTTGAGCCACCGTTTACAGGTGGGACCCATGGCTAATGGGTCACGGTGCGAAAATAATCATGCTGATTAGGTAATGTTGACAGCCTGATATCTGTTATTCAACAATTTATAGCCGAGCGTGCACACCATTCGTCATCGTTTGAATTTCACTTTTCCTTTACGGCATGGCCTACTGATGTGTTGACTGGCCCGATTTGTTGGTGAATGTCCGATCATATTCAGTTTCACCTTATGGATGATTATGATCTTTCACACATGTCACATGGGAAGCCTGCGCTGCGAATTGTTCCTTCTTTTGAAAGCCAAGTAAAGAAAGATTCATGTAATTTTACACCAGATGTCTAGTATATTTAAAATATGCAGAGGTCCCTTAAAAGGATTTTATGAGTATATGCAACTGGTGTTTATCGAAAGATGTAATGTCATCTATAAAGTATTAGTAGCTGAGTAGATTGTAGTGGACTAAGAAAGGTTATTTGGAGTGGTTATTTATACACGTGGCAATATAAGAAGAGAAAAGGTTCATGTGGTCTAGTAGTGTCTGCTATAGCAACTGTCATAACGTGAAAAGCATAAAAGAATCAATTGAAGGCTATAAATAAGAATGAAATTTATTATTAAAAGAAATCATTTCATACAAATCAAACCAAAACAAATTTATTTTTAAATTATCTATTATTTATATTCTTTAGTTTAATCTTTGCCTTTATCAGTTATTATATTCCTTAGTGCAATCATTTAAGCATCTGTCATTCTTTAGTGTAATTTACCTTTATCTACTATTTACATTCCTTAGTGTAATCTTTAATAGTAGTTAAGTACTTGTTAACTTTAACTGTAATTTGAGTTTATACTCATACGTTGGATTCAGCTCAAGTATCAAACGAAGTTCTCCATCTACAGAAGTGTCCTGTAGTTGTTCTCCACAGCCGACTATAAGAATTTTCTTTTTGTTTTATATGTACCGAAGATAAATTCATTTCGTATAAAATGCAAAAGTGTAACCCATTTTCAAATAACGAACCCACCCTCTGATAATTACCTAATCGTCTTAAGCAATGTTGTGCAAGTGGTTAAATAAGCAACCGATCTTATTCGATAACAATCACATACAGTCGATTTTCAACGTATTTGCCTATCTTGACACTTGGGGTTATAGTTGTTCAGTTTAAATTGAGTCGTACATTCAATTATGTACACCCACAATCATCACATGATCGAGATTGAAATAACGACAACACGAATCTCATACTAGAGAGTACGACTAGCATCCTCTTTCTTTAATTGTACGAGAGTCACGCATGAGGAAGCAAAAAAAGTTTTTTTTTTTTTTTTTTTTAACCATAAAGGAAAGGGAAGTACGGGAGATAACAAAATTGAAGCAGATTTCCTATTAAAGCCTTTCACAGGAAGTTCCTGAACAAGGATGCTGGGTGGGGCCCATTGCAATGTTTGTGACAATCCACCCCATCCATCTGCTTAGAGAGTTCATTTTAGAACATGCGATCTAAGCTGAGTTGGATCCAAAACTCAAGTGGGTCACATCAAGAAGGAAAATTGAAGAAAGAAATGTGTTAAAACCTTCCTTAACTTTATCTTGATGTTTATATGCCATCCAAACCATTTATAAGGTCATTTCCACCGGGAAGAAGTGAAAGCACAAAATAAATTAGCCTCTTACAAAACTTTTATTGCATTCAGAATGTTTTAATGGTGCTCACTGAATCCCATCGATTTCTCTCATGTGCCCACTTGAGTATTGGATCCACCTCATTTTTGGTCACATGTCCTAAAATGAGCTCGTCAAATTGATGGATGAGGTAGATTTCTCACAAATATTACAGTGGGCCCCACCTAACTTCCTACAAAAAGCTTTATCAAGAAATTCATGTCCTAACAAAGACCTAGATTTGGTAGGGAAAGAGTTTCTTGCCCTTAAACCTTCTTGGGATCTACCTTGATGTTTATATGTTATTTAAATTGTTTATAAGGTCATTCCCACCCCGATATAGTGAAAACAAACAAAACTTAGCCCGATATGAAACTTTGTGGCCATACAAATGTTTCAAATGGTGGTCAATGAATCCCCACTGTTTCCTCTTGTGCGGGCCACTTGGGCTTTGGATCCACCTCATTTTTGGTTGCATGTTCTAAAATGAAGTTTCTAAATGGATGAATAGTGTGGATTTCATACAAATATCACAGTGGGCCACGTAGCATCCGAGCGCAGGGCAGGAACTTCCTGAAAAAGCCTTTTCAAGAAATCCATATCTTTTTGTATGAAATCCACACTATTCACCATTGTTAGTCACCATTGTTTCTCATGGTACCGTCCACCTGAGATATTGATCTGCTTCATTTTTGGGCTCCTGACATATAATAATCTGAAAAAACAAATGGACAGCAGGGATATAGAATACATACATGAAGATGAGCTTGCAGTAAGGCTCGCACCGTCTTGGGTGAGGCCGAGCTGCACCGAATCCACTCTTGTCAAGATTCTTGTGTTAGTTTTGTATCATTTAGAAAAAAAAAAAAGGGTGATGTGTGCGCACGGAATCTAGGAAGGTTTCAATGGTTGCGTGTCATCATCACCATTGTTTGGTATCATGTGGTTCACTTAAGCTTTGGATCTCAGTTTTTAGCTGATGTCCTAAAATAAGCTAGCAAAATATATGGAAAGAAAATAAAACACATACATTACGGTGGGCCCCACAAAGTTAGGTCACCAAGCAAATTGCCCCTTTACATTTAATGGATTGGTCGAATGTGATACATACATCATGTGGCCCACAATTGCTTGGTACCGCTATAAGTCAAGATTTATTAGAATTGAAAGTGTTTCTTGTACACAACGGAGAATAGAAGAAAACGATAACGAAACGATCAGATCTATCGGGTTCAAGGCTCGACTTGAACAATCGATTTCTCAAGACAGATTTGCTGCCCTTTTTCTGGAAGTTCCAGCAAGTGCAAACGAAGGAAATTTGCAAATTGTCTTCAAGATACAATGAACTCTCAATTCGATTTTCAACACGAAAATTTGCACATTTAAGTATTGAACAGATCTCTAGTTTTGACACCGATATGCCTAAAGACGTTCAGAAAAAACTCAGCAAGAGATCAGATCGAGAGTAATTGCACAGAAGATGATATAATCATAAGGATTAAGAGTGTTATCTTCTGGATTATAATATCCAGGATTTATATCAATTGAAAGGTTATGGATTTCTTCCTGAAGAGGTGCTAAAGTGCCTCTTCAAGAAATCTATACTCATTCATGGCAAATAATTGCCTTCCATGAAAGGACATTACTCTTTGTCCTATGGCAGTTATTTCTATGCCCATTTAGACAGAAGCAGTTATCCAATAGGAAAACTGTATCCACATAAGCGACACATGACATAGGTGCCACATGTACAATCATGTCACAATTACTCTCAATTAACAAGAATGGTAATAAAACATCAGGGTACCATGGCCCAAAAAATTTGAACCGAGTGCCAAAAAGAATAAGGCTCTCTTAACTCCTTGCAACGATGTGCACGTGTGAAGTACTAAGTGTGCCTGATAAAAAGCCAAAAAGAGCCTAAGCAGCCCTGATTGCATAAACAAAAACCCCTTCTCTTACCGACTAGCTATACACACTATTTATGAAAAGTTTAAATAATTAATATATTTATTTACTTTCTAAAAATAACTTTTATTTTTGAAATTTATTTTTATTCTAAAAAACACAACAAAATCGCCTCAAACTGAACTCCTAATAAATGGTGGTGGCTTTTCCACAGTACACAGCGTACTTTCGTGACAAATATCTCAATTCTCTAAATCAATAATGGAAAGCATATTTGAAAAAAACTTCCATTTACCAAAAAATGTTAACTATTTGATTTTTTTTTCTTTTGAATTTGGGCCATTTTCTATTTTAGCTCTTATTAGATTGTGGTCTATTCACATTTCCTCGGTCCGTCAACAACAAAAAATGATAGAAATATCAACGAATCTTTTCGAATACATTTCACATAGTCCAAAGCATGTGTACCAATTTCATGGGTGAAGAAAGGTGTCTAAAGGAACAATCTTCTTTTAACTAATAATTCATACTATAAATTGTGTGGTCCGATCAAATCCATACCTCTCTTTGTTTACCTGTTTTAGATAGAGTTATACAAAAAATGAGTTAGCTTGGTTAATTTGCTCAACTCGACTCGAGTCGGCCCAAAACTAAGTTCAAGCTAGTCGATCTAATTTTCTGAGTTCAAAAAAATTTCGAGCCGAGCCCGAGCTAGATTGAACTAAACTTGACTTGAACTTGACTCAATTTGAGTTTACTTAGTATAAATATTTTGTATATATTTATATATTTAAATAAATTATAATATATATATATATATATATATAATATATATATATATATATATATATATATATATATATAATATATATATATATATATATAACCTAAACTAGTACTCAACTCGTAAGCTCAAACTCGAACTTGGCTCATACAGTCGAGTTCAAGCTCGGCTCGAACTTGACTCGAGCCGGCCCGAGTTGCTGATCGAGTCGAATCGAGCTGTCTAGTTAGGCTTAAAGACTGAGTCGAGTCAAGTTTGAGCTGGGGTAGTCTACTGGTCGGGCCAAGCCAAGTTGGGCCAAGCTTGAATCAATTTGACTCATGTACAACTCTACTTTTAGATGATCTCTATTCTCCTACAAAATTAATTTATATTATTGAAATCTCTTTAATACATAAACTTCAATGTGCAGTTATCCAACTATAAGAGATTACTATACAGTTACACAAATGTTCTAGCAAATGGGTAGATAGTTACTCAATAATTGCCACAACACATATCTCCATGCTCAGTGGGGCTCACTTGGACGAAATACGTTTCACTTTTAAGTATCCATTTTATTGAGAATTGATTGATGAATGTGAATTTAATTAGATTTATACCCCATCTACACTAAAATCTTCAGTGTGGATGATTCAAATAGCTACATCAATGCCACATGTAAGGAGCTTCAAGGATGAACTAGAACTAGCTTTTAAAAGGTAAAAAACAAACATAAGATTGTTTGATTTCCAACCCTAGGGAAGCAACTGTAATTATATGACTCTGTGACATCGACTCCGTCAGTTTCCCAGGATCAGTTGGGACAAGAATCTAAAAATGAGGAAGACCCGAGCCTGAAGTAGGTACCGGCATGAGAAATAATAGCAATTGAACACCCATCATTGAAACCTTAACCTCGTGTGTACAGGACCATGTAAGTTTTGGACTAGGCTAATATTTGAATTTTCCGTTTCTTCGGGTGGGAATAGCCTTACAAATGGTTTGGATGGCATACAAACATCACGATGGGGCTCGGGAAGATTTCAATGATAGGTATTTTTGTTGGGGGCCTTGCACAAAACCTTAGGATCTAGCCTCTCGAAATAAACCAGAATTATGGAATAATAATGCAATGAAATAAATCAAACCATAAATCACACACCACACAAGAGATTTTTACGTGGAAAACCCTCAAAGAGGTAAAAACCACGAGTCCTCATCCAGATCAACAATCCACTATGAAGTAAAACGTTACAACCTTCTTCACTCATGTAGGAGTGGATAAACAATGAAAGAATAAAGAAAAACCAGAGAGATCTTACCGATTACGAGGACGTAGGAGCGCTAAGATATAAATTGCACCGTAAATCACCTCCATGAGCATAACCTCTCTTCTATAAGCTTCCTCTCTCTCTCTTTCTCTCTCTCTCTCTCACCTTTGATATCCCCAAACCCTTTAGGAAACCCTCTTGTGATTTTTCATACACCTCATCTTCCCCTAGAAAAGCTCTAGAGACCCCTTTTTATAGTTTTAGGAAACTCCTTTCCGCATCCTAGATGCGAAAGGACATGCGAAACAAAATTCGCACAAAATCGCGGAACGAATCTGCGTAACCTCGACTGGTCGTACCGAGTTCACGATCGGTCGAGCACCCTCCAAAAAAATAGTCCACAGTCGCTGGACTTTGAGTCGAGCCACGACTGGTCGTGCACCAGCCCTCGACCGGTTGAGCACGGGACCAAAAATCCTATCAAATCTCTCCCTTTTATCCCAAGAGGGATCCACCTTATTCAAGTCAGCCTGGTTTCTACAAACCTCAAACTTGCCCTTGAGCAAAGCTTTGGTCATCATGTCTGACCCATTATCGTCCGTGTGGACCTTCTCAAGCTGTAACACCTTCTATTCCAAAGTATTCATGATCCAGTGATACCGAATCTCTATGTGCTTGGACTTGGAATGCTGACTTGAATTCTTGCTCAAGTGTATAGCACTCTGGCTATCGCAATAGACCACGTGCTCCTCTTGCTTCAGGCTAAGTTCCTGTAAGAACCTCTTTATCCAAAGCATTTCTTTACATGCCTCTGTGACTGCAATGTACTTGGCCTCTGTCATCGACAATGCTACGACCTTCTGTAGCTTATTTTGCCAAGAAATTGCTCCCCCTGCAAACGTGAACAGGAACCCCGATGTAGACTTCCTGGAGTCTATGTTACCTGCCATATCTGCATCTGTGTAGCCCTCTAACACAGGTTTACCGTCACCATAGCATAGGTTTAACCTGGATGAGACTCCTAGATACCGCAGTATCCACTTAACCGTTGCCCAATGTTCTTTGCCAGGATTGGTAAGATACCGGCTGACAATACCAATCGCATAACATACATCAAACTTCCTACAGCTGACACGTAGGATATCTTCTGCATCTCTTTCACATCTGCCTTCGTCTTGGGACACTGCATATCGCTCAATCTGAAGTGACCATCCAGTAGAGTACTGACCGGCTTCGCTGCATTCATATTGAACCGCTCTAGGACTTTCTCAATATATCGATCTTGTGAAAGCCAAAGCTTCCTGCTGCTTCTGTCACGGGTTATCTCTATTCCTAGGATCTGTTTAGCCGGGTCCAAGTCTTTCATCGCAAACGACTTGCCTAACTCCTGTTTTTGCCTGTCAATCTTCTTGATGTATTTTCCCATGATGAGCATGTCATCAACGTATAACAGCAGAACTAAAAAATCACCATCTGAGAACTTACGCGTGAACACGCAGTGGTCCGACTCTGTTCTGTCATATCCATGCTTCAACATAAACGAGTCGAACTTCTTGTACCATTGCCGTGGAGCTTGTTTCAGCCCATACAAGCTCTTCCTCAGCATACACACCATACACTCCTTGCCCTTGACTTCGAACCCCTCTAGTTGGTGCATGTAGATCTCTTCTTCTAGGTCACCATGAAGAAAGACAGTTTTAACATCTAACTGCTCTATCTCCAGATCCATGTTAGCTGCCAACCTAAGCAACACCCGTATGGATGTCATCTTCATCACTGGTGAGAATATCTCTTCGAAGTTTATGCCTTTCCTCTGACTAAACCCATTCACCACAAGTCTGGCCTTGAACCTCGTTTATGAATTCTTCTGCTCAACCTTCTTTCTGGACACCCACTTTTTGCTTAGAGCTTTCTTGTCCTTAGGCAGTTTCACCATGTCATAGGTGTGGTTCTTATGCAAGGATTTCATCTTGTCTTGTATAACTTTCAACCACTCCCCCTTATGCTCATCGGCTAGGGCCTCAGAATAATCTTCTGGCTCTCCCTCATCAGTCAGCCTAATGTACTCATGCGGCGAGTATCTCTTGGACGGCTGTCTGTCCCTAAATGATCTCCTCACCTGTGGCTCAACCGGTGGATCAAGTGGGGGTTACTCTCCTAGTCCATCTTCTGAAGGAACTCCCTCGTCCTCTGCACTTTGCTATACTCCCCCGTCATTAGGCATCATGGGAGGAATAATCGGATCCATGTCCTCTACCTCACTTGAACTAGGCTGGTTCTTCTCTGACTTACCAATGTCTTCTATACACTGATCTTCAAAGAAAACCACATCTCTGCTCCTAACGAGCTTCCTCTCGGTCGGATCCCATAATCTGTAATCAAACTTTTCATCACCGTACCCCAAGAACACACACTGCCTGATCTTCATATCGAGCTTGAACCTCTCGTCCTTTGGTATGTGAACGGATGCCCTACATCCAAACACCCTGAGATGATTGTACGATGGATCCTGTCCAGTCCACATCTTCTCAAGTACTTCTTCATTCAACGGGGCTGATGGAGACCTGTTTATCAAATATACTATTGTGTGCACTTCTTCTCCCTATAACGTCTTGAGCAATTTCGCATGGGATAACATGCATTTGATTCTCTCAACAATGGTGCAATTCATTCACTCAACTACACCATTATGCTAGGGGGTCTTGGGAACCGTCCGTTCATGTCGTATGCCCAGGGACTTGTAGTACTCATGAAAGTCGCCAACGTATTCACTACCATTGTCAGTGCGGATGCACTTCAATGATCTACATGTCTCTCTCTCGACCATAGTATGAAACAATTTAAACACACTAAAGACCTCGTCCTTGGATTTCAAAGCATAAACCCAAACCCTCCTAGATGCATCATCTATAAAAGTAACAAAATACAATGTCCCACCCAAGGTTTTTGTCCTCATAGGACCACAAACATCAGAATAAATCAAATCTAATGCATGCTCTTTATTAACATGAGAAACAGATTTAATAAATGAAACTCTATGTTGTTTCTCTGATAAACAATCAAGACAGGTTTTGAGAGGTGTACCTGTTACATCTGGAAGGAGCCGCTTCCTCGCTAGTAGCTGAAGCCCTTTTTCACTCATGTGGCCTAGACGCCTGCGTCACATGTCAACAGCTGAATCTTCCACTGCGTTCAACCCACCCTTGTACATAATGACACTTGCCTTGTAAAGGGTGCAACACTTCTTTCATCTGGCCACGATCAACGAACCCTTGATGAGCTTCTATCGCCCACCAGCAAACCGGCTTTCATAGCTATCATCATCCAACCTTCTCGTCAACATCAAGTTGAGGCGAAGGTCTGGGATATGTCTCACATCCCTGAGAACCAATTGTAGCCCACATCGGTCTTCACATAAATATCACCGACTCCTACGATTTTCGATACGCCATAATTTTCCATCTTCACGGTCCCATAGTCACCTGACTTGTAGCTTGTGAAGAAGTCCCTGCATGGAGTCGCATGAAAAGAAGCTCCCGAATCTATCACCCAGTCGGTGTCCTGACTCATAGCCGTGAGATATACATCATGATCTGCTAAAAGAATAACTACAACGTCGCCATCTGAGGCGACCGCAGAGGAATTTGATTAATCTTCCTTTCATTTTCCTTTCTTGTCGTTCTTAGTCTTACGACATTCATGCTTATAGTGGCTCTTCTTGCCACAATTTCAGCATTTAACATCTTTTCTGTTACTTGACTTGCCTCTTAATTTATCTCGAGCCTTCCCGCCCTTCCTGTTCTTTCCTCTCCCCCGTTCTTATGTCACAAGGGCATCTTGCTGAGTAGACCCCTGAGACTTCCTCCTTTTCTCCTCATTGAAGAGACAAATGGTTACTTGTTCCATGGATATCTTTCCGTCTGGTGCGGAGTTACTTAGAGACACCACCAATGTCTCCCAACTGTCAGGCAATGAACTAAGCAATAACAAAGCCTGCAATTCATTATGTAGGACCATCTTCATAGAGGAGAGTTGGTTCACTATATTGTTGACCTCATTTATGTGCTTGGCCACAGAACCACCATCCTTGAATTTGAGATTCACAAGTCGCCTTATCAGAAAAATTTTATTACCGGCTATCTTCCTCTCATACAGCCCTTCTAATTTCAGCCATAGGCTAGCGGCTAAGGTCTCTGTAGACACATGGTGGAACACAGAATCATCCAACCATTGTCTAATAAACCCCACTGCCTTTCGGTCCATCTTCTTCCAATCATCATCAGACATATCCTTGGATTTTGCTGATATGCTTAAAATTGGAGAATATAAGTCCTTGCAATAAAGCAAGTCCTCCATCTTAGCCTTCCATATGGTTCAGTTAGAACCATTGAGGCTGATCATCCTTGATGAGCCACCTTCCATAAGTCCAAACTAATCCTACCCATTCAATGAACTTAGCTTTGATACCACTTTGTTGGGGGCCTTACACAAAACTTTAGGATCTAGGGTCCCGAAACAAACCAGAATTATGGAATAATAATGTAATGAAATAAATCAAAATATAAATCACACACCACACAAGAGATTTTTACATGAAAAACCCTCAAAGAGGTAAAAACCACGAGAGCTCGTCCAGATCAACAATCCACTATGAAGTAGAACATTACAATCTTCTTCACTCACGCAAGAGTGGATAAACAATGAAAGAATAAAGAAAAATCAGAAAGATCTCACCGATTACGAGGACGTAGGATCGCTAAGATATAGATTGCACCGTAGATCACTTCCACGAGCATAACCTCCCTTCTACAAGCTTCCTCTCTCTCTCTCTCTCTCTCTCTCTCACCTTTGATATCCGTAAACCCTTTAGGAAATCCTCTTGTGATTTTTCATACACCTCATCTTTCCCTAGAAAAGCCCTTGGGACCCCTTTTTATAGTTTTAGGAAACTCCTTTCCGCATCCCAGTTGCGAAAGGACTTGCGAAACGAAATCTGCACAAAATCGCGAAACGAATCTACATAACCTCGACTGGTCGTACCGAGTCTATGACCTGTCGAGCGCTACCCACGACCGGTCGAGAATCTCTCACGACCGGTCGAGCACCCCTGAAAAAAATAGTCCATAGTCGTTGGACTTTGAGTCGAGCCATAGTCGCTGGACTTTGAGTCGAGCCACGACTGGTCATGCACCAGCCCTTGAATGGTCGAGTGAGGCTCACGACTAGTCGAGCACGGGACAAAAAATCCTATCAATTTCCTGATTATCAGGAGCAGGTAAAGCTGATGGGCCAACATAGCTGCGAGTTCACGGGAAAATCAAGTCCTCTATAGTTTAAATAGCCATACATCACTGCCACATGTGAGGAGGTTCAAGGATGGGTCACGGCTAGTTTTTAAACGGTGAACAACTAACATGGGATTGCAAGATTTCCATCCCAACGTGAATTGCATGCATGTAGAGCAACTGCAATGATGTCCATGTAGCATCCACTCCATCCATTGGTTTCAATGGACCATGTTAGGACAAGAGTCTAAAACTGAGGTAGATCCGTACCCAAATAAGCACCTGCACAAGGAAAAGTAGAGATTGAACCTTATAGCCTTGTGTGTGTATATATAGGGCTATAAAAGTTTTAGATCAGGCTAATATTTGAATTTTCTGTCCATTCCAGTGGGAATAGCCTTATGAACGGCTTGGATCGCATATAAACATCACGGTGGGGCTCAGGAATATTTCAACGCTAGGTATTTCAATCACCTCTATTTTCTACCGTGTGGTACATTTGAGCTTCTGGAACCAGCTCATTTTTAAGCTCATGTCTTAATACAGGCAGGTAAAACTGATGGGCCCACATAGCTTGCGGGTCACAGGAAAGTCGCGTACTCTATCATGCACCATATGGTGCATGGAAGCGTACGTAACCCCAACGGAAAAGTCGATGGGCTTCCACCTGCTGGAGATAAAAAAGTCCACGAAGGTGCTGTACGCACTCTGATATTTGGACGCGGTTTGACTACTGACGCTGCCATCAGCGAGGTGGCTAGTGATCGGTGCTACGTGGACCCTACCATGATGTATTTGTTTTATCCACGCCTTCCATACATTTTGAAAGATAATTTTAATTATTGATCCCAAAAATGAGGTAGATCCAAATCTCAGGTAGACCACACTATGGGAAAACAGTAGTGATTGAATTTCCACCATTAAAAACTTTCTAGGGCCACTGTAATGGTTATTTGACATCTAACCTGTTGATTAGGTCATAAAGACTTGGATTAAGGAATATATATATATATATTATATATATATATATATATATATATATATTATATATGTATATATATATATATATATATATATTATATATATATATATATATATCAGACTGATCCAAAACTTTTGTGGCCCCCAGTAAGTTTTTAATGGTGGGAGTTCAATCAACACTATGCGGTCCACTTGAGATTTTGATCAACCTCATTTTTGGCATCATACCATAAAATGATCTGGAAGAATGGGTGAACGGCATGGATGAAACACATACATGATGGTGGGGCCCACGGAAGATGACCACTAGCCATTGGAGGCAGCGTGAGTAGCCGATCCGTTTCCCTGATATTTTGGTTTCCCACTCCGGAGGAGAGATCAGGAAACCTGAAGTAGCAACGCCTCGCGATAACCAACAGGCGTGCCAGCTATTGATCACGACCGTTGGTTACAGGACCATGTCCCAAGGGATTTGAATACATTCAGACAGCGACAGATACAGTTGAGCTGCCTACTAACAACCGTCCAAATTGTAGGCCTCACCGTGGACGGACCGTAGCCTGAAACTTCCTCCTTGCCTAACAGTCCCAATCAACCCATTAATGGATGATTTCTACTCTTTGGATGTAGACAATCATCAACTTTTAATTGTCCATTTACTGGGCCACCAACGTAGAATGGTTTGGGTAGTGAGATCACTTCTACTGTGGGCAATCCACGGTAGATAAACATCCCACAGATGCGATCCTAGCTGTCTATTTGTTTCATTCGAAATTGGGTCAGTCTCAACCCACACATATCTGGCCCAATCCAAGCTTAGGTCGGATCAGGTTGGGATCGGTTTGGAAATTCTCAACTCACTCCAAGATGGTTTGGGCATGGTTGATGACGCAGGGATGAACGTGATGAGGTCGATCACCGTCTTCCTCAAGAGGATAACTACTCCAAATCCACGAAGCTTCTCTGGACTCCTCATAGAGACTTCTCGAATCCACGAGGAAATAAAAAATAGAAATAAATTTTAATAAATTCAAAGTTGATTTAATTCATTAAATAAACAAGTTCACAACCCATTAGATAGGGATACCAAGCAATGGGAGAGAAATCGCAACTTACTATAAATAGTAAACCTACTATTTATAAACAGTCGTGATGTCTACTAGTGTGCAAGGTTTTCGGCCAAAATTAGTGTCCTATTTGGCTTCACCAAACCGTTCTCCTAATTATTCTAAGCTCTTTTCACATTGGGCGCAACTCCGACGAAAGAAGAGTTATAATCAAACTAAAACTTACTATTTATAGTAAAAACGAAATTAAAACAGACAAACAACCGTCGATCCATGGATATTTCGTAAATTTGGATTGCGCAACCAGGCATAGCTGGGTTGGTTAGCTAAAGTAGCTCGTTCTACCCCAAAATCATATATTGTACTCTTGATAACTCATTCCGAATTGTGAGAAACACCCGATCTAAAGTCCGACGGTCCGAATCACTTCTTTCGTCGACCAGGCCTTTTCTGATCCATCTTGGCGATGAAACTGTCCGCGACCCACTCTATATCAGTTGAGGCCATGGTTTTTGACTCAGCTACTAGGCCTCACTTCTTCTAGTTCACAAGCCCCCGGAGTGGAGTCCTAGGTGAGTCAAGTTTAAGTGGTTGGGTTTGATGGGTTTTGACCTAACCTGACCCAAACCAACCTAATTTGTTGATTGTGGTGTGGGCCATGTATAACAGACATCTCCTGTTAGATGGTCCAGATTTAGGATTCACCTGCCATATGGCCATTTGTACTGTAAGTGGGCCCCACACCATAACTTGTTCATTGTGCAACCGTCTGAAAAGCTCCCACACGGTTGTGAGATTCTCATCCACCGACCTTCAGTCCTTGATCGGCGGGTCCAATTAGATATGCATGTACCATGTGTACGATGGGATGCCAATGCCATGATTTTCACATTTTTCACTGCTGACTTGTAGATTTGTAGGATTCTCTACCACAGGTTATGCACATTATACTTAGCTTTTTTCCTTTTCTTTTTTTTAAGTTTTGATAAGTGGGCCCATGGTTCATTAATCTGGACCATTGGTCTACTGTCGCAATGTAATAGATTGGAAGACCCCAGCTACTAGTTTCGGTTGTCCTTTACAGTCGTGGATGTTGCTGTATTACTCTTCTCAACGGTCTACTTGAATGCCATAGAAAAAAGTACGTGATCTGATATATTGATGAGATTTTTGGGGCATGGGCCATCCATGGCGTGGAAGAACAGTCATCGGTCAGGATTTGCAGATCAAGAGCCCCAGTTGTGAGAAAATACAACATGAATTATGTGCAAAACCTAGGGTAGTTTATGATGCTTTTGATACATAGGCACTTTGAAATTGTACACAGGGTAACAAAAGCTTAACTGACTAAACGGTAGAACTCTGGAAGCGGATTCCGTCCTGCCCCCGCCAAGAAAGACTCGGTCCTGGCAGTGGCTCTGTGGGGCCTACCGTGATGTATAGGTTTTATCCATGCCGTCCATCCATTTTTACATATCATTTTAGGAAATGAACCCAAAAATGAGGCAGATCCAAGCCTTAAGTGGACCAAACCACCAGAAGCAGTGGTGATATTGACAGCCATCATTGAAACCTTTCTAAGGCCCAACATGATGTTTATTTGCCATCCAATCTATTCGTAAGATCACATAGATATTCGGATGAAAGGAAAACACAAATATCAGCTTTATCAAAACATCTACGGCTCCAAACAAGTTTTTAATGTTAAACTTTTAATCCTCATTGTGTAGTCCACTTGAACCTTAGATCTATCTCATTTTTGGGCTCATACCTTAAAATAATATGAAAAAATGGATGGACGGCGTGGATAGAGTCCATACATCACGGTGGGCCCCACAGAAACAATCTCCTTCCTTGAGCGCAGTACCCCCAAAATCAGATTGATTAAACAGTCATAACCTCTGATTATGACAGCTTGTTTGTTGAAATAGGACTGTTGGATCCTTTTCATCTTTCACCGTCCAATGAATCTATATTAATCCAATCGTCAGGCAATCAAATAAACGTAATTTTTGGCTCATGAGACATCTAAGCCTGAAAATCATAATTTGGGTGGTTTAATTTGACTTAGTTGATGCCACATATTCAATTTTGAATTAATTCCTAAGTGCCCGCGTATCATCCATACACCAGCGTATCAAAGTCTTTTCATTACCAGTAACCGACGCCTATTGACCAAGAGGATCTCCTTATATTATATTATATTACTTTTTTTTTCTTCTGCTTAGGAGAGAGATATTCGCTGTCAATATTAAAAATCATGACATGGTCGCAGACGTCTGGGTCAGTGGGCCATCGTCCATTAATTCGTCGAGCCCTTATTTTCTGTATGTTTCTTGATGGTGGGATAAAACAACGACTAGCGAATATTGCGATAGCTGATATTCCATTGATCTTGTACCATTGATGACTTGTGCCATATTCACGCGATTGTTTGCACGTTACCATCGTTTTCTCCAGTCTGGACATGAAGGTGACCCATGGTTTAAGGCCCGTTTGGCCGGTTGGATTGGAAGGGATTAGATGGTAGTGGAAGGGATTGGATGATAAATCCCGGGACTGGCTGGGCGTGCCAAACAGTGTAGGTGATCTGATCCAAATCCGATGGATCTTCAGACAATCCACTGACAACACCATCATTACCTTTAAATCCCATCCAATCCATCCTAATCCTTTCAAATTAGCCTGCGACTTGTTTGGTTCGTGGGATTGGAAGGGATCGGAAGCTTTAATCGCCGGATTGGCCGGGCGTGCCAAACGGACTGGATGTATGAATCCAGGGCTATATCATCAATCCCATGGATCTCAAGACAATCCGCTGACAACACCATCATTACCTAAAAATCCACGCCATCCACCCTAATACCATTCACTCCCTTTCAATCCACCCGGCCAAACGGGCCCTTAGGGTACCAAAGATTTGGTCTGATGAACCCCACATGGATGGAACTTGTTATAAAAAATTTAAAAAAAAAAAAAAAAAAAAAAAAAAAAAAAAAAAAAAAAACATCCATCCAAGTGGAATATAAGATCTTAACTAACCAGTCTTTGCCCTTTTAAGTTGAATGTATGCTGCTGCTGGTTAAATTGATGTTGGGACTTCCAACATGTAGTGGAATTTAATACATTTTCAAAAAATTCAAAATTTTTTATTTAGCTCTAAGTGTCTAGAGATATAAAACCTAATTGTATATATGAACTGTTTATATTTTATTTGAGCTGAACACATGCAACACAAAATTGGACTTTATTGATAAGGATGTCATGAAGTAGGAAAATTTTCCCTCATCTATCACAATCGAAGGAAAGTTAACAGCCTTTATGTCAGCCCCAATGTAGAGTTGAGAGGATGCACCAAACGGTTATTCATGTACCCTTTAATATGAAATCATATAATTCTATGTTATCTATGCACGTGTATCTAATCCAATTCTTCTATTGTCATCTCCATCCATTAAAAAATCATTTTCCAAGTAGAACAAGTGTACCATCACTATCAAATTATCATTGAGTGTGATTAAAATATTTTTAATGGCTCAAATATTTGTAAAATATTATAAGATCTTTTTGAATGCTAGGCCTAATAGAAAAATCACTTTGTGAACTTTAATCTCTTATATTAAACCATATGTGTATGAAACTAGTGGATCCCTTATAGGTTCATATAAGGATCAACAAACCATGATAGTTGTACCTAGCCACACCCACTTTTATTGACCATATATTAATCTCATAAATGGAACGAAAATACATATGATCAAGACCTTCAGCCTTGCACATCATTACGTCTAAGAAATAATCAGATTCCAATATTACACCCTCAAATCGGTCATAATCTAGGCAAATCAGCCCTCAAATGTGACTTATCGACCCACTAATGCAAGTGCCCAATAGATCTAAAATAAGAATTTGTATCAATGGAATACTCATACCCCATGTGGGGTAGGGCAAAAGCACACAACTCAAAGTCATGCCCGATGGTAGAGACCTTTCATCTTAATTCATCACAATCCCCTCACACAAAATGATCATATCCACATTGTGTAAAGGCAATAAAACGCAAGTCTATTCTAAAACTCGTTAGATGGTTATGGGATAATAAGGTACTAAGTTCAATGGATTATAACTCTTTCTTAATTAGGAACCCTTGTATTCTATCTCAAGCTTTGAAGGACAACCAAACAGATATTTTCTCTAGTGACCTATGTTCATGTATGTTTAAGATATCACCACATATTAAGGCATAGCAATCTATCCACTTAGGATACTTTTGGTCATTATGATTGGCAAAGATCATAGTATACTTGATCATTATGATTGGCTAAGATCATTACTATCACATACAAATAGCTAGTGGGTTGCTCATATTGGTTTTTCATAGCATAATTCCACGATGGGTGGAATGGGGATGTTGATGACCTAGCCTAGGATTAAACGTTTAGATCTAGCTTGGCTCTTGTTCCCTAATCCCTAGCTCACCTTAATTGGGCTAAAAGAGCCTTGATCCTAGCCTTGCAGGGCGAGACTAGGCTAGGAGTAGCATAGTAAGAAAAAGAGTTAAATGATCAAATGTTTAAAATAATTCTTTATATGAATTTTATTTGAAGTATCATTCATCTAGCACAAATTACACTATATATATGATTTGGATAATTGAAACATGATCTAGAACCCAATGAATATCTTTAAACTGCACATGTTTGTTGAAAGTGAATTGCTCGCAAGTGTCTTTAAATAATGCATTATTTTTTTTTTTAGTTAGCAGCCCACTTGATTATTGAACCAAGTTAACCAAAGATTTTAAGACAAGCTTGTGGTCATTACATAATGAAAGATATGGTAATCATTGTGAAATGACTAACTTGGGTTAGGATAAAAAGTCTCAACCACCATTGGACCCGATTTGGTGTCGGTATACTTTTGTCCTACCCCACATGAGAGTGTGAACGTGCCATCGATACGAGATTTTGTTGGACCTATTAGGTACTTGCATTGTTAGATCAATATTAAGTCACTAGCTTAGAGGCCCATTTGGCAAAGACTATCTCATACGTGATGATGCATTGAACTTTATTAATCCCTAGCCTAAAGGATGCACACAGGCTGGGATCTTAGTTGCATGTAGTTTAGCTCACTTTTTGAGGCTATACTGTGTCCCATAAATGTAGGTGTGGCGGAGTACATCTATCAGGGTCTATTGATCCTTGCATGGGCCAATAAGAATTTCTTTGGTTTTTTAAGAACGTTTTTATGATAGAGATGTAAGAGATCAGAGGTTTATCAAGTAGTCTTTTTTGTTGGACCCAATACTGGATGACTATAACCGTCCACTACCATGACCGTAAAAGGATTGAATATGATATACATGCGTGGATAAACATATTACATGTTCCCATTTTATATAGGAATTGTGAAAAACTGTATGGTGGTGGTGTATCAATACTTTTGATCAAAGTTTAATCTCTCCTTATAAATGAGATCCTATCATCAAAGAAAACTTAAACTTTATATTTCCTTAGCCCTAGCACATAGCTCATTTTGAGATCTCACTCTCCCTCTATTTGAAATAGACTAGGGAGAGATTTCCTACATTGAAAAATCAATGTCGCCATTGGTTAATATTTCTTCATTGCGTGCTTCATTTGGGTAAAAGTAAACCATTGATTATAGGTTTTGGTTTTATAGAAATATGAAATTATCAAGTCAAGGATTTTAGAGTTAATTAAAATCTGAATTTTTTGAAAAACCTTTTAAATTTCATTCCATTCGATAAAAATCCAACATGGCCCCTAGGATGAACCATTGCCTCAAAATGACATATGTTAACCATCTAATTTCACTCACCGAATGTGGACAATTGATGGCATTTTTTACGACAGGACGAAATGGAACCGACACATGATTAATGGTGGTCATGAACAATGAACAGTGACGCACATGATACAACATTTGATTAATGAGAATTGACACGAGGCATGCATGATGTTAATAGTATGTAGACATGTAGATAGTGAGCAATGAGCAACCGATGGTGACTTGAACCCATGACTAAAACATAACCACCAATGATTTTGGGATACTACCTTCACCCAATGTGCCCGACCTTACTAACAGGCTCCATAATATAGACCGGAGGGGGTCCCATGATCCGAGATGAATCATCTGGGTCCCACCCATGAGCAGATTGCTAAGCCCTGGCGTGGCCGGACCTGAACCATTTGTAAAGTGGAGTAATTCAATAGTCTGGCTGTGTGTGATGCTCCATACACAAGCACTCAAAAATTATATATATGCCATTAATTAGCTTGAAGTAAACAGTCAAAGTTGTGGAACCTGCTTTAACTAAGTTACAACCCAAAACTAGATTGGTAGAAATGGGCCCCATTCAGCTTTTTTTTTTTTAAATTTCGACTGTCAAACTTGTAAATGGAGCCATGTGGGTTGATCGCCTCTTACAAGATCCATTTCTATACCTATGTTTTGGGTGAATAGAGAGTCATTTAAAATGATTCCATGTCATTTCCTATTTGTATAACGTCATCAACCAAAAATTTTATCTAAGCATGCATACATCTTTAGCCAAATATAGAATGGATCCTTTTTCTTTTTCTTTTTTTTTTCTTTTTTTCTTTTTGTTTTTTTACACAAACACCCCCACACCTTAGTGGGATTTCACCACCTATGGATACTCGAACCCTTAACCAGGTGTTGAAACTCCTTAGAGTCTACCACCAGAGCAAGGGTAAGGATCCTATAGAATGGATCCTTATACTTGCCTCACTGGTACTCCCAGGAGTTTCAACACGGCTTTTGGGGTTTGATTACCCATAGGTGGTGAAATCCCACTAGAGTGTGAGTGTGGGGGTTTGTGTGCCTGTCTATACGGGTGTGCGTGTGTAAAAATTAATTAAATAAATAAATAACAAAAAAAATAAAAAAAGGAAAACGAAATGTAGACTAATAAGCCCATAGTCTTTAAGCACAACGCAAATCCAGATCAAAGAAGACTCCAGATCAAAGAAGACTGACCTAGGAAAGCCCTGCCCAGTCCAACGAGGTTGACCAGGTTTCAGACCTGGCTTGCACCTACTAGCTTGGTCCGTGGGCAGGGTTGGCCCTGCATACATGGCCTAATATATTTTCAGGCCTGCTCAGAGTCATATATTTTAGCCTAGCTCAGCCCGACCTGACTTCACATGTACATGTCTTACATCTCACAAATTTGCCATTCGAGTACTGGATTAAACAACCTGTGTATCTTGTATGTAGACCATTGATTTGTTTCCTCTAGCTATTTATTTCTTTGTGCATGTGTGGCCCACTTCATGAACGGATAGATTAAGAACATCAAATCTGAAGTAGGGATTTTATCAATTTTCAGGTCAGGTTAGGTTGAGCCTGAGCCCAGACAAAATTTCCAGGCTCAGGTTAGGAGAGAGATTTTTGCTGTCGATGTCAAAAACCTTGATATGGTCGCAGACGTCTGGGACACTGGCTTATCGTCCATTAATTCGTTGGGCCCTAATTTTCTTTATGTTTCTTAATGGTGGGAGAAAACAACGACTAGTGAATATTGCGACAGCCAGCCGATCTCGTACCATTGATGACTTGTTCCATCTCCACCCAATTGTTTGGACAGTATGATTATTTTCTCTGGTGATCTAAACAAGGTGGCCCATGGTTTATAGTATTGATAAGATCTACATTAGTTTTTAAGGGCACAACTCCAACACCATATCAATTGCAGGCTGTAACAAATTAAACAACATGCAAGAACATGGTGTAAGTACCCCATGTGTGCCTGATGTAGAGTGATTGTCATCCTAAAATGGTCACCCAATGGATGGATAGATTGCCACACGTGTTTCTTTGACACATGCGTGATGTATAATGGTTTGTCTCACTAATAAAATTAAATTTAATTACCTAAACCTAATTTTAACCAAGTACAAGTTAATGGACCCAACTTAAACCTGACTAGACCCAGATTTAACCGTGTCTCAAGAGATGAAACTTGAACCCAACCTGATTTCTAGATGGGTCCAAAAACCCAGACCCAGGATCATTAAAAAATGATTTGGGTTCATTCATTACCTGCAGATCCGGGTACCCATTAACAGCCCTAGTTTTGCACTGCCAGTGCTTCTGGGAGTGGTATTGACTCTTTTGGATGGTGAGCAAAATGACCCCAGTAAGAGTGGCAATGGGTCAAGTTCTGTGTAGTCAGGGTCAGCACAATTCCACGCCACTTCGTAAGCAGGCCAAGAAATCTAGCCCAAATTGGATCCATGGTCCATGACCATCTAACCCGCCCAGTCCACTTAAAATTTATTTACCCTGACCTGACGCGACCGGTGGCTGACCCAACCCAACCCAACCCAGCACGCGTAATTCAATTTTAAGAATGAAATTTGAGGCTAAGGCTGCACAACTTAGTTGGGTGAATGAATACATATATACATAAAATATTCATCTGTTCCTTGACCCACCTCAACTAAATCTAAGCCCAACACATCAATGGGCCAAACTTATATCTAGCCCAAACCCCTACCCATTTAGTTGGGCCTAACCAGCTACAAAGGTGGCTCGAGAGGTGGACCCTACCAGTTCAACCCAATATTGAAGCCGGGTGTTTTTTGCTCGTAGGGGTGTCTTTTTAATAAGTGTAAATGTAAATGTATAACAATATTAAGGGCAAAAGCCATTTGAAAGGAGAGACAAAGAGGTATGCAATTACACCTCCAGAAATGGGATTCACTTCAACGAATGCCGACAAGGGATCATGTCATCCAGAACCAAGAGTAAAATATGTGGGTCCCACTGTGATGTTTGTGATTTATCCATGCCGTTCATCCGTTCCGCCAGCTCATTGTATGGCATGAGCTAAAAAAAATAAGCATGATCCATTAGCTCAAGTGGACCTCACCATGAGAGAAAGCGGTCCCATGATGTTCACCGTTGAAAGATAAATCCTTTGTAGGGCTTACAATAATGTTTATTTTTCATCCAACCTGCTCATAAGATCACATGGACCTAGATGAATGGAAAACACAAATATCAGCTTGATCCAATACTTCTTTGCCCCCAAGAAGTTTTCAACACTTGAATTTCAATTTACATTGTTTCCTGTGGCTTGGTCCACTTGAGCTTTGGATTTGCCTCATTTTTTAATGGAAGCCCTAATATAAGCTGGCGCAAAGGGTGGAAGACATGGATAAGACATACATCAAGGTGGGCCACACAGCTTTTACATGCAAAAATATTTCCAATGTAAATGAAGCTTTGCAAACACCTACCTCTTACCATCCACATTGGGACTGTTGCAAGAAATCCACGTGTGTTTAATCATGATTTATTTTGGTAGGATTTTATTAGGTTGCAAGTTACTGTCATAGAAAACACGAGCATCATATGCAATAAAAAAAAAAAAAAAAAAAATTACTGTCATAAATGGTCCATAGTTGAGTGTAACCTAATAACTTTCAAACATGTTTTGTGAACGTTATCTTTGACAGTGATATGTGGCCTAATCAAATTAATCCCACCCCACGAAAATCTATGGTACCCATTGGTTCACTGGATCTGCAACCCTTACTAATAGGTTGAAGATGCCGGAACCTGGTGTCTACTTTTCATTTGATGACCTAGATTGTCATGAAATTCTTGCGCCCCTTGGAAAGCTATATGCGCCCACTATAATGTTTGTGAGAAAATACAAGCCTAAAAATGAGACAAATCCAAAACTCAAGTGAGCCACACAATAGAAAACAGTGAAGATTAAATGTCCATGGTTGAAATATTCATGGGGCCACAGGTTTTCCACACGGCTAATAATTTTGTACGTAGGAATAACCTTATGAATGGCATGGATGACATATAAACATCACAAGGGACCCGGAAATATTTCAAAGGTAGGTATTTTTGCCTTATATTTGAGTTCATATGCTAACATTAGCAGGACCCTATGCATTTTCTCACAAACACCGAGTTTGACAAGTAGGGGCTTCAACAGGCCAGAGTGATGTATGGGTTTTATCCACAGTATTTATTCATTTTGTCATGTCATTTTAGAGTATAAGCTAAAAAATGAGGCATATTCAAGGCTCAAGTGAATCACATGGTTAAGATTGAATGTCTACTATTGAAAACTTTACAGGAGTTGCAGAAGTTTTGGATCAAGTTGATATATGTGTTATCTCTTCATTTAAGTTTGTGTGATCTAATTAAGAGGTTGGATGGTAAATAAACATTTCAATAGGCCCTAGTGAGATTTTAACTGTGGATGTTTAATCACAACTGTTTTCATGTGGTCTACCTTAGATTTGAATTCACCTCATTTTTGGGCTCATGCATTGAAATGAACCGTCAAAATGGATGGACGTCGTGGATAATTACCCATACATCACGGTGGGCCCCTCAGAGCCCTGTCTGGACCACGCTCGGTATAGGCGGGGGTTGTTCCCAATCCGCGTCCATGGCATTCTTGGAGAGTATCAAAGCTTTTTTATCAACTCGCGTCCACTGGCCTACTAATCATACCCTGCAGTTCGTGATTATCCGTGAAGAGGATAGAGGACGATACACGCAACTGAGGTAGAAAAAGGCAACTTGAAGCAAACGGGTCAGCTTTGTACGCGTGGAGTGATCCTCGTCGTCCATCTGTCGTGTCTTCTGAACTCATTTCCTGCCATGAAGTCCGTGCACTCATGAGGTCGACAAGAAGACTAACAATGCCGACGACTGAGACTTGGCAAGATTCACACACCACCAACCTTGGTAGTGTATTGACGTGGCAAAGACCTATCTGCCCACCATGATGCATGTATTATATCCACAGTCTCTCTATTTTGCCTCATTTAAAAAAAATGAGCCCAAAAATTAAATAGATTCAAAGCTTAAGTGGACCACACACAGGAAAGCATTGGCAACAACGAAACATTCCTAGAGGTGCCCACCATAATATTTATTTGACATCTAACCTTTTCATAAGGTCACATGGACCTAGACTTTTTGGGCCCATGCCCTATAAAATTATTTGCTAAAATGGATGAACTGTGTGGATACATAGCAGATAACGTTTGGGCCACAAAACTTTACCACGCTTACACACCACTGAGTGTGCTACGCTAATGCAATCCAAGTCTAGATTGGACGCAGTTTAGCTACTAGTGGTACCATTAGTGACCGGCATGAACCAAAAAATGAAATAGATCCAAATCTTAAGTGGACTTTATTGTAGTATAGAATGTTGATAAAATGCCCACCTTAAAAACTTCCTCATGATACAAAGGTTTTGGACTTAGCTGATATTTGTATTTTTACCTTCTTCTAGTTATGCATGACCTACTCAATCAATTAGATGTCAAATAAGCATTACAATGGGCCTAGGACATTTAACTGTTGTTCTTCACGTGTGATGTGGCCCACCTAAGATTTAGAACTACCCTCATTTTTTGGATCAAGCCCTATAATGATATGGAAATATGGATGGATATCGCGGATAAAACATGTAGCCCAATTAAGGATGCAAATTTGGTACTATTCCCACAAGGACTTAGTTGTATGGGGCTTACCATGATGTGTATGTTTTATCTACATTTTCCATCTATTTTGTTAGATGATTTTAAAGAATTAGCTCAAAAAAAAAGATAGATGGAAGGCTGAAGTCGACCACACCACAGGAAGAAATGGGGATTAAAAGCCTACCATCTAAAACTTCTTGGTAGCCATGGAGGTTTTGGATCAAGCTGGTAGTGGTATTTATGTTTTTTCGTTCATCTAAGTCTAGGTGACCTTATGAACAAGATGGATGGCAAATAAAAAATCATAGTGGGTCCTAGGACGTTTTCAATAGTTGGAGTTCAATCCTCACTGTTACCTTTAATATTGTCCACTCGAGCCTTTGATTGACTTCAATTTGGTTAATGCCTTAAAATTATATGTCAAAATAAATGGACAGCATGATACAACCCTTGATAAACTTGGATGAAAGGAAAACATAAATATCAGCTTGATCCATAACTTCCGTAGCCCCTGGAGAATATTTCAACAGTGAGTTTAATCCCATTTGGGACTCATGCCTTAAACTGATTGTAAAACTAGATAGAGAGCTTAAACTGATTATAAAAATAGATAAACAGCATGAACATAAGAGGCCCGTGACTGTCCGTATCTAGCTAAGTCGTCGTGGGAAATTGCAGTGTTCCTTGGTTCTTCGGATTCACTGAATCCGCGTCCCCTACTGATAAGTCGAAGACGCGGGAACTCGCAGCGTGTCATCCGCGTCCGGATGTTGTAATTACCCTGCCTGTCCCGACCTAATAACAGACTTGAGTCTAAGGGGCCTTACAGTGATGTATGGGTTTATCCACACCGTTCATCTATTTTTTTCGTATCACTTTGGAATAAAAACTTAAAAAATGAAGTAGATCAAGGCTCAAAAGGACCACACTCCAGTCAGCAACGGTGGTAATGACGCCCACCCACCGTTGAAGACTTTCTAAAATTTACTGTGATATTTATTTGTTATCCAACCTGTTCATATAGTTGCATAGAGCTGGATGAAGGTAAAACAAAGCATGATTCAAAATTTTTAAGGCTCTCAAGAAATTTTTAATGATAGGCGTTCAATTGCCAGTGTGTACTCCAATTCAGCCTCGTATCTATCATATTTTTGAGATTATACTCTGAAATGATATGAAAAAATGAATGGACGGTATGGATAAATCCGTACAATGCGGTGGGCCCCTCGTAGCCCGAGACTATGCCGAGCTTGGGACATGTGGGGGTAGTACTCAATCCGCGTCCGTTTCATCCGTCCCGCTCACTTTTCTCAATCCGCGTCCACTGCGTAAAGATTCGTACGCATCACCTCGTAATTATTCGTGAGGAGGATGGAGGAGGAGACTCGCGCGACTGAGCCAAAGGGTCACCTTGTAAGTGTGGGCGATCCTCGTCGTCCATCTATCCGTGCACTATGAGGGGGCGTTTAGGGCAGGGTATTAGATGGGATTACGTGGGATAGAATTGCATTCGATGCCCTGCAATTTCATCGGGAGAGGATGGGAAAGTTTAGGACTTGGGTGGGATGGAATTGCATTTTGTCCAATGGAAATACATTATGATTTATGTGGATTTTGAAATCTGCTACACATGTAAGTCAGGATGATGCATGTGTTTATCCATGCCAGCCCTCTGTTTATCCATGCCGTCCATTCGTATACACTGTTTACAAGTGACAATCCGGTTATATATGTATACTAGTGAATGACATCAATTGTGAATTTGATTTGTTGATTACAATTCCAAGGTCCACTAAATTTTGTCCGTTGATTTGACTTAGTCCGGTCTTTCCCCGTAACAAAATTTGTATCTCAAACACAAGATTGATAGCTACAGTGCCACGGTATTTCCAGACATGCAATCATATGCAATAATGATGTTAATCCCATCTAATACAATTCAATACCATTCAATTTTAGGTAGACAAGTAGATTACCCCTTTTCTTTTCTTACCGTCCATTTTCCACCTCCGAATTTTGGCCCAATGGATGAGTGTAACTCCCGTATTCTTTTGTTTGGCCCACCATGGTTCCTACCCGATGAACAATCATGAAAGCATGATCTTCTACACGTGTGCTGGGGGAGCTGCCTAAACACCTTCAACATCCTCTTTGAGTGAAATCAGACCTTATTGAGTAAACTCAGCTGGGTCCACTGTGAATGTACATAGTATTTCCACTCGGTTCATTCCATGCTCTGTCCAAGCATTGAGCCCAAAATTGAAGCATATCCAAATCTCAAGTCCATCATACCATTAGAAAAGTGGGAAAATAATGATTTTCCCGGTTTAAACCTTGCTATGCTTTACAATGATGCTTATTTGTCATCAAACATATTCATAAGATCATATAGACATGGATGGATGAAGGGAAAACACAAATATAACCTTGATTCAAAACTTCAGTGGCCCTCAAAAAATTTTCAATGGCGGAAGTTCAATTCAAACTATTTACTGCAGTACGGTCTATTTGAACTTTGGATATGCTTTATTTTAGGTTAAGTCTTAAAATTATCTGGTAAAATAGATAAAGTGTAGATACACGGTCCGCTAAACTACTCAGTATGCAATCTGCTTCCATTTAGAGCCAGCCTCGCCAACAGAATAAATTGTGTACTGAGTTACTGATCATGCTCTAACGTACTGAGTAAACTTTGTTATGCCTACTGTGAATTTATGTGTTTATCCAGGCAGTTCATCTATTTTTCCATATCATTTTAGGGGTTGAGCACAAAATTGAAGCATACCTAAATCTCAAGGCCTACGGTGATGATTAATTGTCATACTGCCTGTTCATGAGATCACACCAACAGGGACACGGATTAGCTACTGAAAGGTTGAGTAGCCAGACTAGCCACCGAAGTGATGTCATCAAGTTCTGTGGATTATGACATGATGTAAGTGTTGTAACAACATTATCCCTACATTCGAAGAGATCATTTTAGAGCATGATTCAAAGAATGAGGCTGATCCAAAGCTATAATGGACCTCACCACAGAAAACAGTGGAGAGAGTGACATCCACCGTTGAAACCTTCTTATGGTCCGCCGTGATGTTTATTTGAGATCCAATCTGTTCATAAGTTAACACAGACATTAAAGAAGCTAAAACACAAATATCAGCTTCATCGGAAACTTTTGTAGCCCTTAGAAGTTTTTAATGGTGGGTGTCACTCTCTCTACTTTTTCCTGTGGTGGGGTGCACTCGAGCTTTGGATCTGAATCATTCTTTGGATCATGCCACAGTATTGATACAAAACATACATCATGATGGGACCCACGGAACTTGGTGACATCACTTCAGCAGTGAGTCTGGCTACTCAACCTGTAAGTAGCGAATCCGCCCCGCCAACAGGATCAAGGGAAAACACAAATATCAGCTTGATCTAAAACTTTTGTGACTCCCAATCACTTTTCAACAGTAGATGTTCAATTCACATTGATTCCTTGGTGTGATCTGCTTGAGCTTTGTATATCCTTTATTTTTTATTTGGCTAAAGCACTAAAAATATCTAGTAAAATGTATGGACGGAGTGGATAACATGCATGAATGCCTGTAGGTAGAGCTGGGCAAAATAGACCCGATCCGGTGGATCCGACCCGATCAGACCCGATCCTACCCGATCAGAACCGAACTGACGGTCTGGATCGATGCTGATCGGGTAGCCCCATCCAGATCCGAAACTTTTCGGATCGAATTCGGATTGACCCTAATTCGACCCGACCCGACCCGAAAACTGATCCATTCACATAAATTTTGGGTTCAACCATTAAAATGATATGCAAAAACGAATGGACGGCGTGGATAAATTACATGCATTCAAGGTGGGCCCCACCAGAGTTACTGTGTACATTAGCAAAAAGATTGGCCGGTGTACCAAAAACAGTAGCTATGTAGCTGGCTTACGCATTACGTGTCGTGCCAAGAGTTTGCTCCCTGTGAGTTGTACGAACGGTTCAAAGGAGATCAAAGTTATATGGCCCATATTGATGTATTTATTATATCTACACCGTTCATACATATTTACATATCCATTTATAGTATTATCCAAAAAAATGGATCAAATCCAAAGATCACCTGGACCACACCACAAATAGCGACTGAGAATGATTTTCACCTCTAAACAATTTGTAGGGTCCACCATAACGTTTATTTTCCATCCAATCTGTTCATGAGATCACAAAGACCTCAATTAAGAGGAAAAATAAATTTTAAATCATCCAAAACTTCCATCAGACCGTGACCCCAAAAAGGATTTCAATGATAAACGTTCATTCTTTACTGCTTTTTTCAGTGTGGCCCAGTTAATAGTTAGCTCTATCTTATTTTTTCGTCTCAAGCCTTAAAACGTGCTCGTCAAATGGATGGACGGTTTTGATATAACACATGGGCCATGATATAATACATGCACCGTGATCAAACCCACCTTAAAACCTGCTCGCTTGGTGGATGGACTTGCCACTGGCCGTTCACAGCTGTTTTACAGCTGTATCTTTGAACCTCGACCCTCGAGCTCCGAGTTGTACGAACAGCTCAAATGAATTTAAGATGGGCCCCACAATGATGTATTTATTATATCCATACCGTTTATTTATTTTTCATGATAATTTTAGAGCATTTTGTAAAAAAATGAATCATATCTAAAGCTCGAATGGACCACACCGAAAATAGCAACGACGATAATGATTTTCACCGTTAAAAATTTTGATCAGGATCGACTCGGTTCGGGGGTTCGGGTCAGACTAGCTGTGCATCTGATCGGTTCGACTCCAATGGCCTATACTCGGTGCCGGATCTGATCGGATTCGGATCTAGCCGTGTAGATTTCGGATCTGATCGGGTTGGACCGAATCCGGTCCGACTCGGTCCGATGCCCAGCTCTACCTGTAGGCACTGTAGGGTTTACACAGTAAGCAATCCGCTTCCTCGTAAACTGGGCTAAGGAGAAAACAGTAGGGAAAGGAGACTTGCGATGAAACAAACCTGCTAACAGGGACCGGAAACATCTACGGCACCTGTTTTACGCGCTGCCTCTAACATCCATGTTCTGGGAAACGGATTGGCTACTCCCCCTGCCACTGTGGGCCCCACCGTGATGTATGTGTTTCATCCATTTCATTCATCCATTCTTAAAGATAATTTTACAGTTTGATCCCAAAAATGAGAGGGATATAAATCTTAGGTGGACCACACCACATGAAAACAATAGCGATTGGATATCCACCATTAAAATCCTCCTAAGGCCCAACGTACTGTTTATTTGACATCCAATATGTTGATTAGGTCATACAGGCACAGATGAAGGGGAAAAAAAAAAAAACAAAAATCAGCTTGATCCAAAACTTTTATGGCCCCCAAAATGTTTTTAATATTCCACGCTCTCGTTCAAAACTGTTTTCTATAATGTGGTCCACTTGAGATAGGTATATACCTCATTTTTTGTCTCATACCTTAAAATGTTCTCTAAAAATAGATGGACGGCCTAAATGGAACATAGACATCATGATGGAGCCCACAGAGCACCGACCACCAGCCATTGGCCGGTGTCACGGGGAGTAGCCAATCCGTTTATGTGGGTCAACCGTGTTTTATACATAAATCCACTCTGACGAGACACACCAATGGGGACAATGGAAAAGTGCTGGTAGAACCTAAGTTCGCACTGTGTGGCCCACATGATACTTGGATTAGGATAATTTTGTACTTTCAATTTATCCTGTTGACTTACATTCGACTACGGGTTTTGATGAAAGATAGTGGCACCACGCAAACCTATTGCCCCATGTTCCATGTGGTGTGACACACTTAAGTTGTGAATTTTTCTGATTTTTTACCCTAAGTGTTAGAATAGAGGATAAAATCTGATGGATGGAGTGGATTTTACGTATACTACATCGTGGGTGTCAGAAGCTTGGATGTTTTACGCGCTGCATAAAACTGATGTAGCAGAAGAGTCCGGTCCTGGGAACTGCGGGCGAGGATTGGGTACTACCCCGTCAGGACCTAGCCCGAGACGGACGGTGGGCACTGTGGATCACCCGTGATATATATGTTTCATTCATGCTGTTTATTTACGAGAAATGAGGTAGATCGAAGGGTGAAGTGGCCCCCACCACATGAAGCAATGGGGATTGAACTCTTACCGTTGAAAACTGCCTAGGGTCCACGACATGTTTGATTCAAAACTTCTTTGGCCCCCAGAAATTTTTAACGGTAGGATTAAAATCCCTGCTACTTTATGTGGTGTGAACCATTTGAGCCTCAATCTAACTCCTTTTTATGCTCATGCCCTGAAATTATTTGAAAAATAGATCACAACCCCCCAGAACCCTGATATAATCGTCCTGTCTCTGTGTATATCTTGTGAGGGTAGTACCTCTTGTGGGGAAAATGGACCGACCGTCAAAACTTTGTAAGTTTGGCATTGTGAAAGACCAACATAAAGTTCGAATCTTGCAAGGGCCCGTTCCCTATTCTCAGTTTGTAACAAAGTAATATATCCGCAAGAGCACCACGTCCGTCGATTTAAATATCTCCATAATTCTTCAAGAGCCCATGTTCTCCTATTTGACTAGGAAGGCAGCTACCTCCATAGATTTAAATTTTTCTAGAGTTCGTCGGGAGCCCATGTTCTCCTATTTGACTACGCCAACATAATTGAGATCAGCACCAGGTTAGTATACCTTAGGTGGGCATGACCCACGTCGGTATGACCTAGCTCAGCTCGAAATGATGCAGATCAATATTATTGAGTAGATATGCTCAGGTCAGCATGCGTAGATCAGCCAAGACTACTTCAGCCTTCTCCTAAGATCTTGAAGAATATCTTTGAGATTGAGATCTGATTATGCCTACAATATCGCTCACTCAAAAGGGAAATCCACTCCATATTACTGTCCCTCTTAAATTATAAATAGAGAAGCCTCTAACAAGTGAAAGATACGCATTATTTTTAGCCCTAAACCCTCAACATTCGATTAAACCTGGATCATGTCTCTAAATTAGGCATTGAAGGGTCCCGCTCACGTGAGAGTCTTCCTTGTTTGTTCCTTATTTAGGTAAATAGGTTGAGAAATAGGGTAACGAGACAATATCAAACCACGCCTAGAGAAGCAGACGGCAGTGCACCTCCCACGAGTCAACGATCTCACACATGGCGCCTAGAACACAAATTTGATACGGAAGCGGCTCAACGTCTGAAAAGCTATTGAATGGATAATTTAATAAGCTATCGGTCTGATTATCAGGTGGGCCAACATGGTCCCAACAAAACAATCCGTTAAACAATCGACCAATGGCCCAAGTCATACATTTGTAGCCCACCAAATTAGAAAACTAGCCTGATGAACGGTTTTGATCTTCGGCTCGTGTCAGCCGTATGTCCCTACGGGAGAATGCTAAAGCGATTCGCGTGGGGAGCTACTGAGGAGGGGAATTACGGCACACGATCAAACAAACCAAACGTGTGCAAGATCTGGGACATGTACCAAGTGGGGCTACGTGTGAACATTTCATTTTCCAAAATCCATTTCAATCTACTCATCAGGTGGACCACACATGAATCACGAATATAGACGGAGATCTCCATTCGGTACTTTTCAGTTCCGTGGTACACACGTGGAGAACATGTCTTAGTTTCGGACCAGGCATATCCACACCAGACAGTTATAGGCCAGGATCTAGCACAGTTGCGCCACATTGCCACGTGTGCCACGATCAATCTCTTCAATCTTTCGTTGCGCGAATCGCTGCAGCATTCCTCGATCCAAATACCCCTCCATTTCGCCATCTTCTCTCTTCCTTTCACTTTGCTTCTGCAACTTTTTTTTAGCAGAGCGTCTGACCGTTTCCTCCTCCTCCTCCTCTCTCTCTCTCTCTCTCTCTCTCTCTCTCTCTCTCTCTCCTGGTGGATGGCAAGAAGCAACAAGTACGCTTCTATCAATTTCAACGAAATCTACGGTCCAAAGAAGCCCTCATCTTCCCATTCTACCCTTCCTCACCAATCTTCCCAAAATACCCCTCTTCCTGCAGCTCGAACCCATGGCCGGATGCTTGTCCTAACCCGCCCCTCAAATCCCCAACCGCAACCGCCCCCTACAACCCCTCCCCCGCCCTCCCCTCCCCCGAAACCGGCAGATCCGACCCGGCCTGAATCCGACTCCATCTCACTCCGACCCTTAGGCCGCACCGACTCATCATCATCCTCCTCCAACATCCCGATCAAGGAAGAGAAGCAATCCCCGTCACTGACCTTCCCGAAGCCGGAGCCTTTCGTTCCCCCGCATCTGCGCCCCGGATTCGTAGGCCGGGAAGAGCGGCTCGTGCAGGACGGGCAGAAGGAGAAGCAGGGGTTCAGGCCACATGACAGGAGCCACCCGTTCGTGCAGGGGCAGCACGTGAGGGAACACTCTCCGCCGAGGCGGGGTGGAGCGGAAGACGGACGGCCGAGATCGGGAGGGTACGAAGGGATGCAACGCGGCGGATCGGATCTCGAGAGGAACCGGCCGAGTTCTGGTGGGAATCGCCCGAGTTCTAGCGGGTGGAATGGCTCGTACCGATCTCCTCATTTCTAGGCCGCTGCTGCCGTTGCTGTTGTGCTTGGAAAGGGTATAACGTCCTTTTATATAAATCTTATTTTATTTTTATTTTCTCACTTTGGCGTTATTTATGTGCCTTTTTCGGGGATTTATATGTTCGAGAAAAGGTCTAAATGAAATGTTACAAGGAAGACGTTTTTTTATTTTCATTTCTCCTGTTCTCATTTAATGGGGAAGTGTCCTGGGTGGGCCCCACCATGCGATGATCTGGACCGTTCATCTGTAAGGTCCCACATGTAGATGGGCCATTTATAAAACCTCATTTGTAAGAGATCTCACTGCCACTCCAAAGTTGAGTTGAAACAACTGTTCAGGGAGGAAAAAATACAGTTTGTCAATTGCGTTTCTATGGATGGCGAGAATCTTTATTATTTGATGTTTTTTTCCAATATACAGGTGGTGAGGAAGGAAGAGCAAGACTCTTCCGAACTCGTTCTCATGCATTAGATATATTCATTTTCTCTAGGTGTTTGTTAAATGTGATTGGGTGTCACCATCATTATCATCATAGTCCTGTCCCGGCTATTTGGTGGTTAGGATCACTTGGAAATTTAGCATACTCTCATAGCGCTGTGTTTCATGTCCATGAATTTATGTCTTAGAGCCCTAGTGACCAATCTTTTTCAAAATCGATGGTGCAAAAATACTACCTAACACTCCAGTGCAACTAGCAATTCGCAAACTCTAATGAGAACTTTGAAGATCTTCTTATCATCTATGAAACCATTGAAATCCACAGAGGGTCAAAATGAAATGGCCCAGTCGTGTTGCTATTCGCAATTCGCTGTGTTGCACGTGTCGACTTTCAATTCGCTGTGTTGCTATTCGCAATTCGCTGTGTTGCACGTGTCGACTTTCAAAATGAAATGGCCCAGTCGTGTATTTTAGTTGTGGAAGTGCTGATGTGCTCCTCACATTTATCTCCATAGAGAGCACATGCCTCTGATTAGGAAATGACGTTATACAGCTTATAGCATATGCTTAAATTAGAATTCTGCAATTCTTATTTTTCTCCATCAACTCATAACATACGTAGGAGATCTGAGTTCGTGCAAAAGGGGACACTGCCACAAAGATCATCCCATCCAAAAATCAGGCATATGATGCTTGTTGATGCAAAAATCTGGCTTCTCCAACCGTGCCCCAACAGCTAGCTCCAAGCCCTTATGGCAAGCTCCGAGTCCTGTGAGCCTGCACAAGAGAAGGACAAAGGAGACCCTGGCTTGAGCAGGGGACCCTCCGATGGCAAAGTTAGGCTAAGAATTTGGGTCAAAGTAACGTAGCCGGGGGTTTAGAGTGTCAAATGTTGCGTACCTGTTCCAATGGATTCATCTCCTATTTATACCTGTGGATCAAAGGGGACGTGGTCGTCAATCTTGGCACAATCCTTCCATCAAGCGGGCGCTGCGCATGCGCTGACGTCGGCTGTTATCCTTAGATCGTGCACCGGGCAACTCTCCAACATGCCTTATTGGGGTTGTTTCTTTAGCGTGATCCTCGGCCACGTGTGCATCCGAGCCGATCTTAGCCCACAGCCCTCCGAGCCCAAGAGCGAGTTAGTCTTGGTCAGATCTCGGATGACTCATATCAGCACCGAGCACTAGTTCTCCGACTCCTGCCTACGAGTCGGACATATAGCACCATATTCTCATCTGACTCGGGCCTTGCTTATGATCCTTCGAGCCACTGATCGCAGTAGACGGGTCGGGCGCATTCTGGTTTCTTCCAGGTTCCAGGCCAGTGTCAAAGCTCAGACACGCGATCCAGGGCCGTAGTTCTTCGGATGAGAGTTCCAGACGTTGGTGTGGCCCAATCTTCCTCTCTTCTAGACCCTAGTTTTGGAATCATAGTTCGGAAGTGTGGTCGGTTCGGATGTAATGAGGCTCTGCTCATCGATTTCTCCAAGTTGGCCTTTATTGGGTTCGGCTCAGATTTTCCCATAACAATGCTGATCCACATATCAGGCAGGGCACGTCTGTGTGTGAGGTCAGATTGTTGGCTGCCCATTGATTTCACAATGTGGCCTGCCACGAAACCCACCTGAAAATCAGGCAGATGCTGCTGATCCACACATCAGGCGGGACATGTGTGCTGTCAGATTTTGGTTGCCCATTGATTTCACGGTGTGGCTGGCTTGATCAGTAGACTGGTCTGAATTTCATGCTGGATCACCTTCTCCATAGCTTGGATGCTCCTCACATGCTGTATGTCCACAGAAAATTAGATGCAGCATGTTATTAGCTGTACATGATCATTCTTCGTCTCAAATGAGGGCACAGACAGGCCGGTCGTCATTACTGGTACACCTTCGCCGCATCAAACATCAGTTGATGATTGGGTAGTGTTTCTTCTCTCAATCTGAACATCAGTCTGCTTCCTCATCCTAGTTCGTCTGCTTCTTTTGACACTGGAGGTTAGGCTTCTCCTTTTTCTTTTTTCTTTTTTCTTTGTTTTTTTGCAACGGGTGGTGCGGACGGACTGCCTGATCTAGTTCTTACACAGGGAGTCGTTGTATGTGCAACAACTTCTTAGAATCAAGTTCTCATGCTTTAATAGAGAAGGCTGCCTTTTTTATGGATCACTCACTGAAGCCACGAATCCTGTATGTTATGATTTTAAAGTTGCATGATCAACCTCCGCACGCTAGTCTGTTGAGGCTTCTCTAGGAGCAAGCCTGATTTCTCTTTCACTAAACACATCCCCATATCTTTCTAGTGCTGTGCTGAGTTTTCCTAATGGAGCCTATAATGGTTAACACAGCTTTACCCTTTCTCATCTTTCATCGTAGAAAGAGCTTGTCACAGTTCTATTTCAGCTCTCTCCTCAAGGTTCGCGGTGCAAATACTTGTGGTGATGGGGATGTTGATATGGTGGCCCACTGTGGGTGAGCTGTACACCAAAAATCATTCCATAACTACTACCATCCAGTTGTTGTGGGTTGTGCTGGTTGAATTTGGACCGTCTACCACCATCCAATCCATGTTCTTTTTGGGTCCACAAAATCAGCAGCCCCAATCAATACATATGCACACGAGCATGATATGTGAGGTTCATGAATGCTCATTAGGGGGGGAAATGATTATAAAAATTTCTTAGAACCTCAATCATCTTAATTCATGACATTCGTGTCTACTTACCTATAGCCAATTCAAATAATGTACAATCCTAGAATGTTATTATTATCTCTGCAGGATGCAGGGTCTGAATATTATCCGAGACTGATGTTCCCTGAAACTTATTAGCATGTTTTGTTGCATTTTGTGGGGTTCGAGTTCTATTTAACCGTTTTGTACCTGTCTATTGAAACCCGAGACAGCCAAAATTGGGTACTGTACAGAGCATTGTTCTAAGACTCCCTGACTCAACTCAAGACTCGGTTGCGTGAAGGTTGTGACTTGCTATTAAGGGTTGTGCAATGATGTTGCTTTGTTTCTCGTTTTATATTACTTACAAAGAGATAATTACTCTAAATCAACATTCCTAATCTTTTCAATTCATGATAATTAAATATTGAGTCGAGTCAGGTAGAGTCTAAGTCAACCCGGTCAGGCTGAACATCGATTTGAGTTGAGTTTTTGGGTTTTTGAACTATGCCATAGGGATTCTTAGGATTTAAAATGCATTTCCTCTGAACTGAATGCGGTAAGAGATTGAATGCATGGCATACATCATCATCATCATCATCATCTAAGCCTTATACCTTGATTAATTGTTGTCTTTGTGAATCTTGACATTCCACTCTAACAAGGGATATACCTTCAATTAAACCATAGGTTATCATGTCTTTTCTTATTACCTCTATTTACATTCTTTTGGACCTTTCTCTTGCCCTTTTAATCCCTCAACTTGTACGAACTCACTCCCAATCGGCATTTTTTTGGTGGCGCTACACATGACCAAACCATCTAAGTCTACCATCCTTCATCTTATTACCTATTGTTGCTACCGCTGAGTTCCTTCAAATGCATTCATTTGTAATTCTATTATTCTTGTCATGTCAGTCATCAATCCAAACATCCACATTTCAAGTACTCTTCCTACTTGATGTTCCTTAACTGCTCAACATGTTATCCCATAAAGCATATGTCTGAGTCTTATAGCTATCCTATCAAATTTCCCATTCTGCACATTGGCATACATGACTCAAATTAACACTGATTTGACCATCTTACTAATAGACTGATGGATGTTTGGTGAAGTCTCCGCAAATCAAAGGCTGAGATTGTTCTATAAATCCTAATTTTGGTACTAAAGACCCATCTACACAAGATCCTCCATTTTAGATTTTTTAATTTCAGGTAATTTGTGCCACTTGCACAATTTTATGAGTGCTTGTGTACCAAGCTTCTCACTCCGCATGGAGCACTAACCAATCATGGTAAAGGGGGACAGGTGAACGGTGATAAGAGTGCTTGATTTGGTAGGTTGTCATTTGATTGGGCCACAGTGGATCAATGGTTAATGTTTGTTGGATTCGTATGATGTTTTCAGGGTGATCCATTACACATGGGTTGGAACTAATGGACAATTTGGATCAATGAATTGGACTCAATTGGGCAGTCTTTAAGTGGACCAATGCAACTTGGGGCACTATAGCTTGTTGAGTATGACCCCATCACCTTCACATGGTGGCCCACCATGCACCAGCAACTTCCCTTATCACGATGCATGTGGGTCCATTTTTTTCAATGAATGAACCGACCTGATTGGTGGGCCAGGGCATGTTGATGATGGTATCCATTTGAAGATAACAGGAATCTTGCACGGGCACGCCATGTATTGAGCTATTCAACTCATGGACCTGCGGTAGATAAGAGTGCGTTTCAACACTGAGATCATGGTTCAAGTGCCCATGCGTGGAATATGCTGAGAGACAGATTGACGTAGGGGAGGACGTGAGGTCGAGCACCGTCTTCCTCAAGAGGATAAATATTCCGAATCCACGGAACCTCTCTGGACTCCTCACATAGACTTTCTCGAATTCATGAGAAAAGAGAGCAGGAAATATAAATAAATTCCAATAAATTTGAAATAGATTAATGAATCCATAAAAACGAGTTCACAACCCTTTAAATAAGGGTACTAAGCAATGGGAAAGAAATTAGAATCAAACTACAACTAGGACTCCTAGAATTCGCGACTTACTATAAATAGTAAACTTACTATTTATAGACGATCGTGATGTCTACGAGTGCGCAAGGTTTTCGGCCAAAAATAGTAAGTGTCCTATTTGGCTTCGCCAACCTGTTCTCCTAATTATTCTAAGCTCTTTTCACATTGGGCGCAACTCCTAAAGCCCGACGGATGAAGAGTTATAAGCAAACTAAAACTTATTATTTATAGTAAAAACGAAATTGAAACAGGGAAACGACCGTCAAATCAGGGGTTTCTCGCAATTCCGAGCGTCGCAACCCGGTGTAGCGGGGTTGGTTGGCTAAAGTAGCTCGTTCTACCCCAAAATCATATATTTTTCGTCCGCTAACTCATCCCAGATTGCGAGATACGCCTGATTTAAGGTCTGATGATCCAGATCACTTCTGTCGCCGGCCGGGCCTTTTCTGATCCATCTTTGCCATGTAATTGTCCGCAACCCGCTCTACATCACAGATTCTATTCATGTGGGCCCAATGGTTCTGTGATCCAAACCGTTTATCTAATGATCGAGACCGTGGATGGATAATGCCCTAAACGTCTCCCCCCAAACCATTCTACCTTGGCCTTTTATTCAAGGAACTTGGACCGTTGGTGTTTATTATTTCCTTTAATGTGTACTTGCAGGGCCAGCAATCAAAAAGTTAGAAACTCCATAGATTTTGGGAAATTCCCCATTGTGTGGCGTAGATAAACGGTTCTCTCTCTCATTCCAAACTGGGAACTCGTCTGTATCACGTGCAATGTAGGCCGAGCATCTTTCCTGTCGCGATAGGACAGTAACGAATTCATTGGTTCGAGGACAGCCTACGTCTGTAGCTTGCACTCTGGATAAGGAGTCGAAAGGATCTTGCACATCACGTTCAGGTTTTAAGCTATTAGAGTGGGGCCCATAGTCCCCTAATCCAGACCGTTGGTATGTTCCTTTCTTCTGAAGTGGACGTACCACGCCCCAGAAATCTCCTCAATAGGAGGCTCTTAACATTTTAGTTGGTGGCCTACGGATAGACGGTTAAGAACTGGAGTAGTCATAAGATTAGGGGCTAGGATCTTCAACTGGGTGAGACTTTTGGTGGGGTTTTCATCAACAGTGGGACGCAGTAGACCAAGAGCCTGGATCACGGGATGATGGGCCACACTTGTCAGAACTTTAGTTAGTGCTTTTATCTCTTCCTGATTAATATGATCATCTGACGTCTCAGGCCTTGAGTTTATACAAGTGGGGCAATGGTTACCAGATCTAGACCGTTGATCGGACGAGTCACATGGTAGAGGACTTTGCATCAAAAAGTCTCGAAGATCAAGCTGTCTTAGTTGTCCAATCTTTATACTTTTAAACATTTATATGTTGCTCTATACCTCCACATGCACTTCCCCAAATGATCAAAGTGCTAGCCTGTCCTATTGAAGACATTTTCAGAGCATATTTCATTCACCATGTTGCCCATCAGATCAACGGTCTAGATCTCTGAATTCTGCAATTCTTTTTTAAGACAGGGATTGAGATTCGAGAATGATGTTTGGATGCGTACAATACAATTAAATCAAGTAAGCAGCAGATCATGAAGATGGCCATGTTTAAGGTTAACACTCCTGGTGCACGTTAGAGGCCACCGTTTTGGCCCAAGCCCTGAGCTGTTCCTTGATATCTGCCGCTGATTTGCTATCAACCCAATTGACCTTAGGAGTAACTGATCTTTGTACACACCATGCTTCAGATAGATAAGGTCTGGCCATCCTGTCATCACTGCCGTCCTCCTCAGTGGGCCTCTTGTCTTGAAGACCAGGAATGATGGTCAGTATATTCGGGCTTATTTGGGCCTTGTCAAATACAAAGCCCAAGTCCATGAAACCTTGGAGCTCCTCTAATTGGAGCTGACTCAGGCTCTTGTGGCTCCTAATGCTACATGTTCTCTGAAAACTCACTTCCTTAGTGGTTGTAAGTGGGCTCTTCTTGTAATCCTTCCTTGTTGAACCTTCAATGCTCGACTCCGCCCGCTGTAGTCGACGCCTTGGAATGTCCAGTTTCAGTGTTGCGCTCTGCGACCGGATCCGGGTAACGTTAGTGATCAGAAAAAAAAGGTTTCATGGGAATGATTAGTGCATAAACTGCAAGTGATTATTGTAGATGGATGATCTTAAGCATATATATCGTCGCGTCGGATCATCGGTTGTCAAGCTCATCTCATTGTCTGCTAACAAGCATGTGGGGCTCATCACTAATATTTCTACATGGCCCATTTTTTCATTACTCTAGCACCATGATAACATTTATGAGACAATTTGGAGAATTCTCCTGTATTTTCTTGTATTGCATTATGTCTTGTGTTATCACACCATATATATCATACAAACTATATTGATTACTAGATTAAATTTCATTGTCGGGGAGGGTTCCCCGAGGACCCAATCGCCCAAAAAATGATAAAATGATTTGATCGACGGCTAAGATAATTCACGCTTAATAATTTGTATAAACCTCAAAGCTGTTGTTGAAATTGATTATAAAATGATATGATAACATTGGATTAATGTTGTCAATGAATTCTTTCAAAAGTAATAAAATGTTAGTACCTTGGATGAAGAAGAACAATGCGAAGGTGGCAGCGAAGGAGCGTTGGCCACCGAGCTAAATGAGCGTTGAAGCCTCAAATTGGTTGATGATCGACCATTGATTTCTTCGCATTGAATTGATTTCTCCTTTCCTGTGCAAGGTGGGAGAGATGGAGTTCTAAGAAAATTAGGAGCATTGGAAGGATTATCATGCTTGGGAAGGTTTGTGGGTGGGGATTGTAGTCCTCCATGTGGGTCTCTAAGAAGCATTTCCTTATTGGTGCTTGAGCAACAAGCATCTGTTGAAGGTTTGAAGATCCTGGCTCTATCAAGCATGTTGTGAAAGAACCAATACTCATCCATGAGCTCAGCAGCTCCAACTCTTTCATCTTTGCATGTAGAACATGATCCACATGGATCTTCTACCTCACATGACATCTCTCCAACCAATCAGTTGGAGAGAGAGAGAGAGAGAGAGAGAGAGAGAGAGTTTTTGGTTGAAGGGAAAATGGTATTGGTTCTTTCTTCCATTTTTATTTTATTTTTTAAAAGGCAAGCAGCTTGATAGATGCGATGCTATATGCACAAGCCAACATGGCGTGTGACTGCTGATCCGAGTCGTTCATGACATGGGTCCCACTGTGCATGTGTCACGTACTAGCAATCATATAATGTGAATGACACATTTACAAAAACTGAAAAAACGACTACTAAAAATGGCTGGACAATGGTCCACACTAACTTACAAGTGTGACCAATCTAATTAATACAATCTGCAGGACTTTTAACAATGGGTACATACAAAGCATATAAACATGATGAACGGATTGGATCTCGACCACGTGCCACTAATGGACAACCTGCCTGCGAGTACGCATGCTCGTGGACATGCTTGATGGCCTCGCAGGCCCCTTTTAGTCTTTTAGATAGAGCGGGGTGGGACTTCGGCGGATCCCTGACTATGGGGCCCACCTTGATGTATTTTCCTAGCATCCACTCCGTCCATCTGTTTTTACAGATCATATTAGGGATTAATACCAAAAAAGGGAAGATCCAATTCTCAGGTGGACCACACCACATAAAACAGTGGTGATTGATCATTAAAAACTTCTTGTGGGCCACAAAAGTTTTGGAGAAAGCTGATATTTGTGCGGTCCCTTCATCCAGACCATATCAACAGGTTGAATGGAAAATTAACATTCTGGTGGCCAAAGAATTTTTAACCGTGGATATTCAATTACCACTGTTTCCCCTAGTGTGGTACACATTAGATTTTTATGTACTTTATTTTTTGGATCCTATACTAAAATGATTTTTCAAAACAGATGGACGGCATGGATGTAAGGAATATAAATCAATGTGGGTCCCACAGTCAGCAATCGGTGGATACCCGGATCCACCGAACCGGCGCCCATAGAGTGGGATATGGCCGCTCCGTGACGTCCAATCAAAGAAACTCGATTCGTGCTGGTATTCCGGCTATCTAAGGCGTGTGCATGCGACTAGACACGCAGTTCATTTTCATTTACTCGAACACATACGGAGGTATGGCAATAAGATGCGTCGGGACTTTAGCCTTTGAATCTAAGTCATCTTACAATGATCCAAACCGTTTATACGACGAGTCTTGCTTTGTATGGTGGAATGAAACAAACGAAGGCTTCGATTGGATTATTTGAACCTGTAATAATTTAGCTCTTTTTCTTCGAACATCAACGGTCACCATAACCTTTGTTTGATCAACGGGTTGAAATACTCAATCTTGGAGATTTTTCAGAAATCCCATCGCATAAGGTTGGCGTCTTTGAAAATGGATCAAATCCAATGGCTTAATGGTGACGTGTCTTTTTATAATACGTAAATATATATTCGAGCGAACTTCCTTGTCTTATGTGAACGTGCATTTATATTGTACTTTTATAAGTTTATTTTGTCTCCGTCGCGACTGAGAATCAGCGTATGTTGCCGCCCATTAGGGCCCACATGCTGAGTGTCCAATGATCATAACCGTTCATTTTTTGAAATCTATGAATAAAATCTATTGGAAAAGAAAACCTACACTAAACGGTTGATTTGGATACAACTATATATAGATGAATTTAGAAACAATTTAAAGAAGATTCTTCATGGCTAGAATTCGACTGTAAAAATCAAGTGCTAGGATTATCTATGAAGTGTAATTACAAAAATGGCTTATTCATGGTAGTAAATAGAGCATGGACGGTGCAGACCATTGGACCATCTCAGCGTGTGGGCCACAGTCGGTGGCTAGCGATGAATGGTGATCCTGAGTCGCGTCGGAGGCAACGAACACAGATTAGAAATTGGGATGTCTCACGCAATAACAGACCCATGACTCTTCGTGGGTGTTACCCCAATCGTAGGGAACACCTTGGTAATTTTTTTTTGTATATCAATGCCGTCCATCTGTTTTTACAGCACATTTTAGCATGGATTAAAAAACAATTTATGCAGATCCAAATCTCAAGTGGAGCATACTAAAAGAAACAGTAGTGATTGAGTGTCTCACCGTTAAAAATCCAAAGGGCTTACCGTAAGGTTTTTATAATTTTTATTTGCAATCCAACCTGTTTATAATGTCAATAATATCTGGATGAATGGAAAATAGAAATATCAGATTTATCCGAAACTTTTGTGGCCCATAAAAAGTTTTTTAATGGTTATTCATCACTATTTTTATTGATATAATCTGTCTGAGATTTGTATATACTTATGATTTGGGATCGCAATCTAAAATGAGATCAAAAAACAGATGGACGGTGTGGATATAAAAAATTCAAAAAAAAAAAAAAAAAACTTCAATTCGGCCCCACAAGGTTAGGATAACACCCACTGTGCCGTTACAGGAAACGGATTGGCTACTCCCCCTGCCACCAGCCCCGTGGCTGGTGTTCGGTTCTCTGTGGGCCCCACCATGATGTATGTGTTTCATCCATTCCGTTCATCAATTTTTAAAGATTATTTTAGGGCCTTATGCCAAACATTAGAGGGATATAAATCTCATGTGGACCACACCACAGGAAAACAATAGCGATTGGATATCCACCATTAAAATCCTCTTAAGGCCCACTGTACTGTTTATTTGACATCCAATCTGTTGATTAGGTCATACAGACACAGATAAAGGGAGAAAACAAAGATCGACTTGATCCAAAACTTTTATGGCCCCCAAAAAGTTTTTAATGGTCGACGTTCATTCAACACTGTTTCCTGTAATGTGGTCCACTTGAGATTGGAATATATTTCATTTTTGGTCTCATAGCATAAAACGATCTATAAAAGTATATGGACGTCATGGATGAAGCACATACATCATGGTGGGGCCCACAGAGCACCAACCACTAGCCATTGGCTGGTGGCAGGGGGAGTAGCCAATCCGTTCTCGCTGTTACACGGGTAACAGCTAATCCGCTCTCCTGTCCAATGTAGCATTAATTCGCGCTGATTTTAGATGAACCTCGGGATTTGTGGGATACGTGCGAACTTGGCTCAATTTTGAAAGATCCGAACCACTCATAAGTCAGCCTACATGGAAAAGTTCCCGTGGTCAGAAATTCAGATCGATCAAATGATAAAGATGGCCACAGATTTCCAATTGTCTAATTTTAATTTGATCAGCGTGGAAAATATAATTATTAAAAGTGTAGGATTTCTATTATAGAATATTATCGAAGTGTTATCTGCCTGATGAACAGAACCGATCTTATATAATCATGTCAGATAAACATATGTGGCGCGAAGCACTACTGTCCATACCACGCGTACTGGAATAGAAATGGTAATTTCTGTTCATGACGCCACCACACCAATGGGACGTAGCCATGTGCAGATTCCTATGGATGCGGGAGACACGTGGACCTTGGATCGTTTTATATTGCCTGTGATTGGACAGCTCTCCTACCAAAAGGAGAAATCAATGGACGATCGCACATGGATAAGTGCGTATTGCTACGTTTTTTTATTTGCGCGAATTACGATAGGGTCTGTGACATTGGATCTGACATCCATGTATTTGTATTTGATAGGAGAAGTGAATTGGATTCGCACCACCGCCGCAGGTGAAGCCACCTTCCTTGGGAGCGGCTTAGGTGAGACCCGGTCCTCGCCCAAGACAGTGCGGCCCTTACCATGGGGCCCACCTTGATGTCTGTATTCTGAATCCAGCCTGTCCATCCATTTTTTTAAGATCATTTTAGGGCATGATAAAAAAAAAAAAAAAAAAATGAAGAATATCCAATTATCAGGTGGACTGTACTCTACAAAACCGTCTTGATTGATCATTAATGGACCACGAAAGTTTGGATCAAGTTCATTTTTTTTTTTTTTTATTTTTTTATCACCCTTCATCCAAGATCATGTGACCTTATCAACAGATTGGATGGCAAATAAATACTATGGAAATATTAAGTTGCTTTCTAAGAAGTTTTTAACAGTAAGGTCTTCAATCACCACTGTTTCCGAGAATATGGTCCACCTGATAATTGAATCTTATTCAACTTTAGGATCGTACCCTAAAATGAAATGGAAAAACGGGTGGATATAAAATACACACACATCAAAGTGGGCCCCACATTAAGGAACGCACCGTCTTGGGTGAGTCTGGGGTCTCACATAAAACATTCCTTGATCTCATCGTGGGCTCAGTCTAATCAATAGTTTAAGTTGCTAATAAACATTAGGGTGGGCCCTAAAAAGTTTTTAATGCAAGAGCCACATTCGGTTATTTGATAGGTTTGGACACGTGGCAGCTTCCTTCAAGCCCAAAGAAAAATCAGCATCCCCTGTGTATTTTACCAAGGCAGCTATTGGGCACTACCCCCACCAGGACCTAGGGCTTCGTGGGCCCCGCTGTGAATATCTGTCTTATCCAAGTTGTTCATCCATTTTAAAAAATCATTTTAGAACATGAGCCAAAAAGGAGATGTTCGAGGCTGGAGTGGATCATATCATAGGAAGCAGTGGTGACAATGACCTCCACCGCTGAAACATTCCTAGGGCCCATCATAATATTTATTGCCATCCTACCTATTCATAATTGGTTGCATAGACCTAAATAATGGGAAAACATAAATATCAGCTTGATCCAAAACTTTCGTGGTCCCAAGAGGTGCATTCGATCCTCATTATTTCACATGGTGTGGTCCACTTGAGAATCCAATCTACTTCAATTTTAGGCCCATCACATAAAATGATTTTTCAAAATGAATGGACAGCATGAGGAAAATACATACATCAAGGTGGGCCCCTCAGCCCCAGACGGGACCATCCGATCTCCAGCAAGGTCCTGGTGGTTCCAATTAATACCTTATATTTTTATTATTTTACTGTAAAAAACTGTCCTATTGGTAATTATTTGGACAGAAAATTTTACACTATTAAATTTACAAACTTATTTTAGGGAATGATACTATTACACTCCTCCCTAATTCCCAAAACCTTACTCATAACTGTAACAAATCTTCTATCTTTCCTCCCAAACCTTAAGATTAATCTTGTAGGCAAGGGTGAAAAGGTTTTTTTCTCCAGGGTCGACAGTCAACCATAAAACCTATGACATAGACTCTCCATCAATGTTAATAACAGGTTGATTTCAACTAAAAATGAAAAACAGTTCATTTTGTATTACTCGTAACTAAAGCTAACTTCTAAGATTCCTATTATTCTAATTCCCAACCAAGTTATTCCTTCGCTCGTTCAAAATTCGATGTTGTCTGGACTCGCTCAAAAACTATTAAAAATCTACCGAGAGGACCTAACGGTGGTATGCATGATCAAGAGAGGTCTCTCTCTATTAATTGATTTTAAAGATTTGTTTAGCTTCCATCTTAAGAATACGTACAGTTGGCCATTGACATTACCTAACCGAATCCCAGAGTTTTTCTAGACTCTTCACAGTGATTCCTCGAATTTATGAGGAAAGAAAATAGAAATAATTTCTAATAATTTGAAAATAAATTAATTGATGATGAAAATGAATTTACAATCATTTAAATAGTAATATCAAACATAAGAAGAAGTATCATAATCAAACCCCAACTCATACTCCCCAAAAACATGACTTAATATAAATAGTAAACTTATTATTTACAAACAATCATGATTTCTACTTAGATTTCATGGTTTTTTAGCTAAAAATATTAAGTGTCCAATTTAGCCTAACCACATTATTCTCTTAATTTTTTAAATCCTTTTCGTGTTGGGCATGACTCCTAAAGTTCAAATGATTAAGAGTTACAATCAATTAAAACTTACTATAAATAGTAAAAATGAAACTAAAAAGGACTTCAATTGTCAATATGATAGAATCTCACAAATTCGGCATGGGCAACCCGGCATAGTGAGGTTGGTTGGTTAAAGTAGCTTCTCCTACCCCAAAAATCATATATGGTACATTGAATAACTATTTTAGGGTTATGACGGTCTTGATCACTTCCGCCTTTCGATCGGGCCTTCTCTATCCATCTTGGAAATGAAGGTGTCCACGATCCACTCTACATCAACCTTGGACATGATATTTCTAAATCAAATCTCTTTGGAGATAAGATTTTTCATCCCATTGTAGCCTGATTTACTTAGGAGACTATCTTGATTAGGTTTGCCATACGCTTAATATGTTTCTACTATTCACATGACATCATCAAATGATAAGTCGCAATAAAAATTTATGCTTTTGAATATATTAACTGTAAAGACCATGAAAAAAACATTGAGAGAGAGATTTCTTATCTCATATCTATATCATATCTTATCTATATTCCTAATCATTCTCCAATTTATATCTCTAACTTTACCATGTATCTCTCAATATCTTAAATGAGATTTTCTTTTTAAGGAGGATGTTGTAAGAGGAATTCTATTTCAACTCAAATATTAACCAAAATGCACTCTATGTACAACTGAAAAAGAGAGAGAGAGAGATGATTTTAAAGAGCTTATATCCAGTAAGTTTGTTGTCTTTTTTTTTTTTTTTTTGTATTTAATGTAATTTGACTCAATATATACAATGAACGGTGTGGATCGACTACACATTCATTATATTAATCTGTGGGTATATACGATGTAAAAACGATCGAAAGCTAAGATTTCATGCAAAATTTCTTGTCGCAGAGATCAACTTGTATGCATCCGATCGAATCAGATTAAATCTGTATGGATCATATGATCCCTAAGACCAAAATATACAAGGGCCCTAACTTCTAAATCAATTTGACCATCGGATGGGCCACACTAGTCTAATCTGGAAGTCTTTAATAAGGAAAGCTCAGATTTTTGTGCAATTGTTTGTATCACTAGGCGTATAAGATCGAGATGGACCATCTGTATATGTGTGGTTAGATTCACTCCATTCATCAAATGTGTAGATATAAAATATGCTAATACCTTAAGAATCTGGATGATCTAATCGTCTGATGGGTTACCTCGATCAATCATTTGTCATTCCATTTCAGAATGTAAATATAAATAAGCATATAAATGGTTTATATTAGTAAATCCATGAGTCTTCTCTAGTGTTTGACCAAGGAGTAGGCAATAAAGGGTGTAGATAGGTCTAAATTAGTTAATTTCGTTCAAGTAATAAAAATAAAAAAAATAATAATAATAAAAATAAAAAAAAAACCATTTCATGATATTTGGTGAAACCAAACGCATCCTTAGGCAAATGAGCTACATCCATTCATGATCTTACGTGTAATGAGATTTAGTACTATTCATCAGTCATCTTGACTGTAAAAACAGAAAATGTCATAACAACGCCAACGATCGAATGGCGGTCAAAATGTCCCAAGAATGCCAAAGTTTGGACGGCTACAATCACCAAATCTAGAATCAAAGATAGGACCATCAGGTCAATGGTTTGGATTAAAAAGCAATAGGCTCATTTGTAGGGAATGAGCAGATAAGGCCAGTATTCACTTGCCAACCTATTTTCCTATTTGGCTGGTTGTAAACCTTCAATAGATAAAAGTCTAACCTTTTTCCAGTTTGAAAAAAGCAACAAAATTGATTTCCATTTCCACGAACTGATGGACCAATGGCTTTTTAACATTTCCATAGTAAATATCAGCCTAAAACAAACATCGGAATAATCGTTGGATTCCCTCAGTTTTTCATTTCTTGAGGATTCCATGGGAGCTTTCCATGTCTACATGTTAGATTCTCCCTGTCCAAACAGGACTGCAAATCAAAAGGGATCAAAAGGGCTGCTGGAAAATCATCCGTTGATATGTTACTTATAGTTAATAACTAATAAGATCAATTTAAGTACACTGTTCAACACGTGTGGATATGAAAATCAGCAGTTAAACAAAGTTCATGATTCAATACTCATGCTCGAGATTCACAAACAAAGAAATTCTTAGAAGAAAACACTTTCTTGCACAGCAAAGACAAACATACAAGAGTTACATTTGGGTTGATACCATACCAGCAGAACCACAGCATTTCCAATTGTAGCAGCAGCATCTTCCAATGGAACTATGGCATTGTCGCCAAAGACCACAAGTGCGATTTTTACCACTTAGTGGTCATGAGCAAATGTTAGAGATCAAATCTCAGAAGCAATATTGCAGATTTTGCCACAGGATTGAATTCAATCTACCCATGGAAAAAAGACTGTTTAAGGGAAAGAAAAAAAAAAAAAAAGCAGCAAATGTTCAATAGGTTTGCTAACCGCCATGCTTGTGTAGCCCAACTCCTCTATGCACCACACCATCACACGTGCATGATCTAAGCTGTTCACCAGGTGGGACCCTCCATGTAGATGCCCTGTCCTTAAAATCAGGTAAGTCCACATGTCAGATGGATGTTTTAGCTGTCCACACTGCAGCCACCTGACGACAGTGAACCAGCCTTATTTTTGGCCAGGGCATCCACACGGTGTGTTCCATCAGAGAAACTGCTTGGATGTTCATCGTGCATGCCTAGCAAACCTCCCGTCCACAGAAGCATCTTACTACCAAGGATTGCTTCGAACAATCACAACGCTATCTGCATCAACAACTGGTCATCCTCTCTCTGGATCGTTCAAAATGCCCCCTCCATATCAAGCAGCCATCCAACTCATTGGTCAGATCATCGCACCCATCATGCTTTGAGAGATGAATTCCCTTGCCTACACCACTACAGTGTCTGTGAGCCCAAAATTCAGTACATTATAACAAAGTATAGAAATGCATCTTTTGTATAGAAATGCAATAAAAGATGCATAGAGCATAAGCAATGCTTACTATAGTGCAATTGCGACCAGCTATTTTTGTCAGCCCATGAGATTTCGAAAGCAACTGTCCTTCTGTAGTAGGATGAAAAGTCGCCTCCATATTCAAGTCCTTTATTGAAGATGGGGAGTCGACTGGAATGGAATCCGCTTCATTTGCAACCACAGTTTCCTTGGTCAAAGGAAAACCAAAGAGTCTGCAACAGCTTTTGCTAGGAATTCCACCTTGCCCATTGCTACGATCCACCTTTCCGACAAGCACAGGAGTGTGCACGGCACCTAGAAGGTTGTACTCCTTAGATGGATTATACAACGAGTACATGCTTCCTAAATCTTCCCCTGAATGCTCGGGCTGACAAGGCAACCTGCAAGGTGGCGATCCATGTGTTATGAAGTACCTACCCTTCTCCCTTCTCTTCTGATTATCAATGCCATATGCAGTGTGAATGCTTGCTTGCGGGAATGTTAGCACAGAAGATGGTGATGAGACTTTACGAGAAGGCATGGATGGTAGCACATGGGCACGGTACCCTTGCAACAGAGTGGGCCATCTTCTTCCAGAGCTAGACAAGTGGAACCCTTCAAAGAATCCAAGCCCACCATTTCGGTGTGCCCAAGCATCAACTTGAAATCCATTGTGTTGTGGTTTCAATGGAAATATTTCTTGACCTTGCAAGACCTTGTGGAATTGAACGGATTCTCCTAAACTTGTGCCCTTAAGAGAAGAAGTGTCAGAATTCCCAGGTAGTGGGATTCTGACACCATTTTGGATCCCAGATATGTGGGAACTGTTGGGATTGGGAATGCCTCCCCTTCGCTCAGATGATTGATGATTTAATACATCAATACCATCGTAAGGAGTTCCAAAACCCGAAATTTCTTGACCTTGCAAGACCTTATGGAACCCATAGGATTCCATGAAGCCTGAAAGCCCACTTCCATCTGCAAACAAGTCAGGGATAAAAATAAAAATAATGGAAAGGAGATAATAAATAAATGCACCACTCTAAAAAAATCTCTTCAGACAACAGGCCTACTTGGAAGTGGAAAATCTTCTTTGACTGATGGCGGGGAGATCTTGGTTCTTTTTGACCCAGGTACTATCAAATTGCTAGAACTAGGAATTGAACCAGATGGCTCAATCTCCCACGGAGAGACTCTATCCTGACGATTGGTCTCTACATCGTCCCACCTTACCTGCAAGAATGAGCTGAACATGTAACATCCACCATGTCAAATAAGGCAAGCATGCAAGTTAAGAGAACTAGAATCATAATACTGTCCTACAGATAACGCTGGTGGGACTAACTATAAATCTTATGCTGATGAACACCCAAACCCTATTCCAGACAAAAGAATGATTAGAAGTTTTGGAGAAGGCCTATGACTTGAATAGGATGCTATTGCGCTGATTCAAATAATTGCAACAGTAAATAAGTTGGAAATGAACAAGAATGAAGAACACAAGAAGTTATGTGGTAAGATAGTGATGCTGCTGATTATGCTATGTAATAAGGAAATTCAATTTCTTGAAAATTTGTCCTGTCCAACATCCCTGTCAGACACGTGTCGAACACATACAAAAAGGGGTATCAGGAAGGAAAACCTCATATTTTATGCTTATAGATGAGGGACCACCACCACCATCAGCAGCAGCATAGCCTGTCCAAGTTATTTGGGATTGGTTTCATGATTGCTTTTGCAAATGTTCAACGACTGACATCGTACTTAACATCAATCTCCACTTTTAATTGAGGCACCTTCAATCCATTAAGACAACAGGTAAGAGATTTCGATGCATAGGGAGGGCACCGAGACACCTTAGTGAGAGAATCCAATAAGGGAATTAGCCTCTTTAGAGACCTGCCCAAACACAACAATCTTACAACCAACCATAGCATTGATATGATTTACAATGTTGCACCTGTTTCCATGGCAAAGGGGAGCTTCTTGCAAACCAAGAGATGGCCGAGTACGAATCACCTTCCACTGAGAGGGGCTCCTCAAACAAGTTGAAGAAATGCCTAAGCCCTCTACTCTAGTAGCCTCGCCTCACAATGTTGGAATCACCCATTCCAGATGGGCCAGAGAAGGCAATGCGAATCAACCCTGATGCACCCCGAAGACACCCCCAGACTCCTGATTCACCCAGATTCCCTCCTTTTGAGCATCCCTTGATAGAACTTCGAAGTTCTATCAATGGAGATTTATGTAGAACAAGGGAGAAATGAAGAAGAAGATAGGAAAAAGACGTTGATCGAATTGAGGGGATCGGTCCTCCAAAGCGTATTGGAAGATTTTAATTTAGTAAGGGGAAAAACAGACAGAAATGGGGGGGCTCCTCGATTGCATGCTCTCCCTTCATTAGGAAAAATCATTTTAAAGAAAACGTAAATCAAACATCCCCTTAACATTTAACACTAACCAACATAGAGAAGGACAAGTCATCGTATCAGATTTTCTATGGTCCCTGTCTGACACGTCGTATTGCTATCCGAGTTCCATAGCTTAATAAAGGAGCCCTTTTATTCCTTAATATTAACAAGTTGTGAAATAGAAGAAACTATGGCACTAGCAAGTGATCTGTGAACACAAGTTATATAGTATTCGGGCATACCAACAGACATTTCCATTTGGAACCGGGCCATCTCACAGGATCTATATCACCAATCCCTGTAATCAACCCAGTGTACCTGAAAATGGAGACACGCATTAATCATTTCTCTGAACTTCGTTTAAAATACAAATGATTTTGGAATGGAGCAAATAGATAATATCATAATGTGTATGAAACCTTCGATCTGCTGCATCTTCATTGTCAAACCGCATTTTGAACCTCATGCCAATAGGAAATGAATGATCAAAGCTCTGCACGAACTTCCTGTACGGTATTATGAATTCTGATGGGCTTTCCCTACAAGATGTTGAATTTAAAGCTCAGAAGCTGTGGCATGTTATTAACTACAGATAACAAGCTAGGAAATATTAGTATCCATTTTCATAGGTGATTTGATCAGTTTACTTTCATGAATTCAACAGAGAAATGGAATGCTAACACAAGATAAAAGCAGAAGAAAATATGGCAAGAGAAAACTAATTATTTGAACTAATGATTTTCAGAGTTCCAAGAAAGCATTGAGAGACAACATTCCTCCGTGGTTTCTGGAAACTATTAGAAATTAAAATTGATTGGCAAATCCATTGCTATGCAAAATGATATGTAAGTCTTTAGTTTGGAATGGGCAGGTAGTATCCATCCTTCAACCAGAACCCGTAGTACAATTCCAAGGAAAGACAACGATGGACAATGACTTTGGCCATAAGCTTGACAGGCCATGAAATAGGGTTTGCTAAGGTGGTGATAGCCGTCCATCAATGTGATTTTTGGGACAAAATGGTTAACAGGAGGGATCTAGCAAGGGCAACTAGGATGTGCCATTAAAAACCAGCACTCCCTCACTAAGGACCAATCTGCATGCAATAATTTTCACATTCTATCTCCAAGAGTCCCATGCACTAAAATTAGACACCAAGGTATTCCATAACAGCAATAGTGGACGCTAATGGCCACCGCCATTACCATTAAGATATGGGCAGTAACGGCCATTGCTATTTGTGTGTGTGTGTGTGTGGGGGGGGGGGGGGGGGGGGGGTGGGGGGGGGGGGGGGGGGGGTCCAACAAGGTTACGACCCCATAATGCATAATGGCTGCTACCGTTACCATTATGGTAACGGCTGTTAGGTAACCATTTTGGAATACCTTGTTGGACACACATACACATTGTCATTGTCATCGTCATAATCATCATCATCAGAGCCTTTTTCCCAGCTACTGGGATCGGCTTTCTTGATTTCTTCACAAAAGTTTGGCATCTCGCTGCCCTCTTGACATCAACCCTCCTCTTTTAACTGGGCTTGACTGGCAGCCATGTTGCTACCAGACATGTAGTCCTAGCAAAGGATTTATGATAAAACCTTTCTCATCACCTCGTCCTAGCTAGTTGGGGTTGGCTTTGATTACTGCTTTGCAAATGACCAGCTGCCTACCCGACATCAGCCCTCCTTTCAAAAGACTAGGGACAGTCTGTGCATCGCAACCAAGCGGATGTTTGTATGTGTGTGTCACAACAACCACCACCACCATTATCATCGCCTTTCACCTTCCTCTTTAACTTGGGCTGTTGGAACCAGCCGTGGAAAAGCCTCAGATTGTCACCACTCACATGCCACCAGAGTCCGAACAGTATTGAACGCCAGCTCACCTGTTACAGGACATTCCAAAAGTGATAAAGGAAAGCAGGGTCATGGAAGAGCAATTGCCAGGGAAACTGCTAAGCACGAAGCATGCACACATGGGAGGGGTCACGCCCAGGTAGTTGGCTACACAAAATAGCATTGAACCTACAAATAAATGATTACCAACACCATTCACATGAAAAGACAGCCACCCCATGCCTACCACTGCACCTTAGTCCAAGTAGGGCTTGCTACCCAAAAACGAGGATCTGTGAAAAGTCGCTGTCAAGAGCATGCAATTCCAGATGAACCCACTGAGCACAAGGTATTTCACCTCTAACTATGAAATACAGATACACCCCTACTGTACCTACACATGCACACAGACAGACAAGCACGTTGTCCGTGTCAGGAAAGTTTCTCAGACTGCTGGTAATATGCTAGCTGGTCCCAAGCCTAGGTAAACATGGGTGGTTGATGTATCAGTGGGCAGCGGGTTGTCGAATCTTTGGCAAGCAAATGAAAATTCAAGTTTCAAATATTGATGATTGGCAAAACAATTTTCATAAAGCCAACACCAAAACATAGGATGATATATACAGGCCTGTTTGATTTTCTAAATTCTCAGTAAATACCTGGTAAATAAGCAATTATTACATTTTCATCCTGTTTGAAAATACGCTGGTATTTCTGCTTCGAAAACCGGTTCAAAAGGAGTGCTTTAAATTTGTGGGCCCCACCATGATATATATGACATATCCACGCCATCTATCCTTTTACCATAACATTTTGAGGCATGAGCCGAAAAATGAGGCAGATCCAACACTCAAGTGGCCCCACACCAAAGGAAACAGTCGCCCCAAGAAGTTTCTAACGGTAGGTGCTCAGTACCCTTTTTCCTGTGGTGTGATCCACTTGAGCTTTGGATCTGCCTTATTTTTTGGCTCATGCCCTAAATTCAGATGGCATAACGGATGGACAGTGTGGATAAGCCACATACATCACAGTGGGCCCCATATATATTTCGCACCTCCTCAGTTTTGTGTTAAAAAATTAGGCCCGTCAAATCAAGCATGGGGAACCATGCAGTAATTACTTGAGGAAATAATCATTACCCATTTACAAGGTATTTACGGTGAATTTGGAAAATCAAACAGGCCTGGGAAATGGAGTTAATGGGTCCAAATTGGGTCACAGTTAACTAAATAGAGGTAAATCACAAATAATTAAAGCAAGGTGGCAATTTCAAATACTTAAATAAGGGAATTCTTGAGGACAAAACAAACTTGCTCCAGTAATTCATAAACCATCCCTTTCATAGGCATGTGTCTCATCCAGCAGGACAGCCTTCCCTGCCAATGCCACATGCATATGACAGTCTCTAATAATATGATAGATGAAGAACTGATCATCATCACCATCATCTAAGCTTTATCCAAAGTTCCCAACTAATTGGGGTCGGCTACATGAAGCTTCTACTGCCATTCCACTCTATCAAGGGCCATAACTTCAGTTAGACCACAGCCATAGGTCATTAAGTCTTTTCTTACTACCACCATCAATTGTCCCTTGGCCTTTCCCTTGCCCTTTAGAGCCTTCTCACTCCTAACCAGCGCAGTTTTTGGTCTTGGTTGCACATAACCAAACTATCTAAGTCTACTTTCTCTCATATTATTACATATTGGTGTTACCCCTCGGTTTCTTGGAAAGCATTCATTTCTAATTTTATCCTTCCTTGTTTTGCCACTCATCCATGTTAACATCCTCATTTCAGCTGGACTCATTCTGTGAACATGTTGTTCCTTAACTGCCCAAAATTCTGTCCCATAAAGCATAGCTAGTCTTATAGCTATCCTAAAAATTTTACCTTTAGTTCGGGTGGCGCACAACGATCACATAAAGCTCTTTTTGTTAGTTTATGATTTTATTCTTGGTATTTTAAGCTACCAGCATGTCAAACAACCATTTACTCCAAAAGCTTAAGCTGTCAGAGTGTGGTGTATCAATGTATATCAAGGGACTTTATCACTTCAACACCTCCCCGCAAGTGCGGGGTGAGAACTCCACACGGGAACATACTGACAAGGGTGGAGGGACACTCACACCATATTAGCGAGGCATATTTGCTGCTCTCGAGATTCGAACATAGGACCTTCCGCTCTGATACCATGTCAAACAACCATTTACTCCAAAAGCTTCAGAGTGTGGTGTATCAATGTATATCAAGGGACTTTATCACTTCAACACAACATGTATCAATAAAGGCTATCAATTTAAATGAGAGCGAGAATGACATAAATAATCACATTCGATTTTGCTTATGCTAAGCAGCAGCTTATAGACTGAAAGACATTGCTTGAATGGACCAATGAGTGACACTCAAACAGCCTGACTAGCATTACATGCTAATCTTTCATTAACATGTTAAACTTCATCCAAAAATGACATGTATCTTCTATAATGCTAATTTCCCATGACTTTCCTCATACCTTGGGTTGTAGTAAATGTGGAACATGCTCTTCGTGGATAATGCATTAGCCACAGCAGCAAGTGTAGCAACATTGGACCTTTGCCTACAGAGGACTGGATAAGTAATGCCACTTTTAATATTGGCTGCTCTCCGAACTCCCAATCTCAACTCTCCATTTGCTCCCCTACAAGAAATTTCAAACATTAATATACTCGTCCAAAGAAAAATTCCTAAAAATGTAGGTTAGTCGTGGCGGCACACATTAGTATATACACCTAAGGAAGAGAACGGCATCCCCTGAGACGAGCTTTTTCTTATGGACAAAAGCACTCCATCCGGTCGTGAGCAAATGTCTCCGTGGCTGACCTGCAAGACGGCATAACATAAGTTTTTTGTTTGCAAGACGGACCTAAATTAATTTATTAATGCAAAACTAATCCCCCAAACCCAAGTCATTTTCCCTTAAATCCAATAAATCAAATCCCCAAACTAATCACCAAATCCCAAGACAAATTTCCCTTAAATCCACGAAATTGAATCCCCAAACAACAAGCTTTCTTCTGGTATGGTTCAAAGCAAAAGGTGCCAGTGAAAAAGCCACAAATCCTCGTTTTCTGCAGAAAAGAAATGGAAGCCATTGGGAAGGAAATCTTTCAAAGTGAAACCCAAAAAAAAAAAAAAACACTTCCTCAGTGATATAATCCAATGCATCAAACCAAATCTTTTATACAACCCATTTCAGGTCCTTATAGTAACAAGAAATGCGGAGTTGATTTGCAGCAAACATGATGGGATCCAAGACACTAATTAGTTGCAGCCACCATGAAAATGCCCGAGCATAAAAATCAAGAGTTCAACTGATTAGATGGGCCACACGTATCAGAATATACTATTGGTCATCTTTTGATAGAGCAGAATGGCGGAAATGGATTCATGCAACCCCAATTAGATGGGAGAAAGCTTAGATGATGATGATGACTATTGGTCATCTTTTCTTTCTTCTAACCATCCAATTTTCACTGCAGTCCCACCTGATGATCAGACTCACCTAATTTCTTGGCCAGGGCACTTTCACTGTGGGACCCACCTAATGAACAGCCCAGAACTCAAAAGAATATGACACATTTCCACATGTGCCATGAATCATCCCTTCAACCTCTCTTCACATGAATCATCCTAGCACTTATCTTTAAAGACATAAACCAAAGCATAAAACATCATTCTCATCAGATGGGAATGGGCCCTTTTGGATGGTAAAACTCCAAAACTAACACAATCTACACAGAATTGAATGAGAGTACCATTAGCAAAGCAGAAAGAGAACTAAAAATCAATGAAAATTCAGTAACTACTGAAATTTTGAAACAGCATTTCTTCACTCTACAAATTCCAATATCCCACAAAACAATGGAGCGAGTACGCACCCCTGTAGATATGCCGAAACCTCCACTCCATCCCATGCAGATCTTTTGCGATGAGCTCTTGCGAGGGTCGCTGCAATTTATAATCCTACGACAAGAACCGAAAGAGGAGTGTTCTCAAATGGGTGTGTTCTTGTACATTTAGGAAAATAACAATTTTCGAAAATGCTCATTACCAGGGAAGGGAAACAGTCCTCCGCCGCCCGACGAGGTACAGAGAAACCTCCATGTGTGCTCGTATCTGATGCAGTGAGGGTCTTGCAGAACATATGGGGCGTCGTAGACATGTCCGGACCTTCGATCTCTTCCTCTTCACCATCTCCTTGGACCTCTCCGTCCTGCTGCTAACAAAACCAACATGAAACCAACCGAAAAATGTCAAAAACATTGAAAGCCATCATCCAAAATGAAAATTGAAGAAAGATAAAACAGTTAGAACTCCCGAAAATAAAAATATTACAATCTTGAATTTGTAAAATCGCAATAGGGGATTGAAATTCAGAATCAAATATCCAACCTCACTTTCCGGTAACAGAGAAACCTGCGCGTAAACCTCATCCGTCGCCGCCTCTGCCTGAAAATTGTCCAGAAAAATCCCACATTTTAGTTTATTTATTTATTTATTAAAAAAAAAAAAAAGAAACCCACCAAAATAACAAGATCAAAGAGAACCGATACGAAATTCGAAAAATCGAAGAAGATCCAGAACCCAAAATCCAAAACCCATTTAAAAATAATAATAATAATAATAATAATAATAATAATAATAATAATAATAATAATAACCCCACATTTCAGCAGAATTTCAGTAAATTCTCATCAAAGAAGAGAAGAAGAAGGGAAAACCCGACATGAAGCTTCACGTCAACCACGCGGCAGAAGACATGCGGAGGGAGATCATAAGCAGGCTCCAGGCGGTAATCGGTCGTCTGCTCCAAATGACCCTGCGGAAAATACACTACAAAGCTCCCCTTCCGCGGCAGCCTGATAAGCGGACCAGCGCAGGCGTGCCAGAGCTCCAAGCAGACGAACGGTGACGGCGAATCGGCACGAGGCGGAGGCGGAGACGGAGAAGGGTCTTCGAAGGCATCGCCAATGGAGTTAAGATCGATTCCCATCAAATACAGAAAGAGAAATGATTCAAAAGAGAATAGAAAGAGATGTAGGTTTGGGTGTTGAAGGTGGAGTGAAGGATAAGGGCGATCATGCCTGCATTTCCAAGCTGCTGCTTAACCTGCGCACCCTCTGTTCAATGTAGAGGCGACTGCTGTTGTCTCCTTTTAAGAAGAAAAAAATAAAAAGAAATGAAAACTGCGTATGAAATGCTTATCTCTGTCTCTCTCTCTTTCTTTCTTTGTTTTTTTGCTGCTGCGGCCGCTGCTGAAGTGTAGCTGTACTGCCTGGTAGTCCACCATAAAGTAACGAGAAAAGCTTTGATACTCCGGCTGTGTGACAGATGATACTCGTGCACTTAGAGATCGTGGTCCAAATTATACTGTCCAAATTATTGTTCGCAATTGAGATGTATAATGAACAAAATTTACAGTTTTTCGATGATTTGACCGTCGTATCGGTGGACATTTATTGGATGGTCAAAATTGAATATCCGATGGTTTGTTTTTTTTTTTTTTTTTTTTTTAGTACACACCCTTGTCAGTAATATCTGATGGTTTTGATTCAACAAACAAGTGTCCACATTAGGGCCTCTTTGGGAACCTGAATTAGGAACCCCTGTATTTGAAATCCTCCTGATACCTGGATTCAGAAACCCTGTAATTCAAGAGTAGCTATGCATTGTATATTTATATTTACAGGTGTTTAAATTTAATTACTAACTCAATTTTAATATCTTTAATTTGTTTAAATACCTAATGTTTGACACAATGTATGTAATAAATACAATGCATGTAATAAGCCCATTGAAATATATATTTTTCTCAAAATTGATAAAATTCAAAGTCTTGGATAGGCTACAAGCACAAGATCACATCCGAGTGACTAACCAATGATTTTTAACCGTTGATTTACATGAACAATGTTTAGATGGTGTAGATCATTATATTAAAGTATTTATAGTGATGTAATTGATAATTTAATTATTTTGGGATATTATTAGTGGGCCATGTGCCTAATAGATTAATAATGTAATGACACACATATTACATAAGCAACTCTTAAAAGGATTTGAGATGTAATTCAAGCTTTTACTTTGAATTTCAAACTTCCTTGAAGGATATATGAAACACCATATGATGTCACATATACCGGCTATTTGAAATCCCCTCAAACCCATAAATCTATGATGCCAAGCATACCAAGCAAGATTCTTCAATCAATTTGAATTTTGAACATTGACATTGAGAGAGTCGGTTGCACAACTAAGTGCTTTTAGGGCCTGTTTGGACGGGTGGATTGGAAGGGATTGGATGGTATTGGAAGGGATTGGAAGTTAAATCTCGGGATTGGCCGGTCGTGCCAAACAGACTGAGTGATCTGATCCTGGGATATAGCAATGTCATGGATCTTAAGACAATCCACTGACAACACCATCATTACCTTTAAATTCCATCCAATCCACCCTAATCCGTTCAAATTTGCTTGGGACTTGTTTGGTACGAGGGATTGGAAGGGATGGGAAGGTTTACTACCGGATTAGCCGAGTCTGCCAAACAAACTCAGGTAGCAATCCAGGGATATAGCAATCCTATGGATCTTAAGACAATCCACTGACAACACCATCATTACCTTGAAATCCATGCCATCCACCATAATACCATTCAATCCCTTCCAATCCACCCGTCCAAATGGGCCTTAAGGGGCGTGTGGCACATGGTATTGAATGGGGTTAGGTGGGACCGAATTGCATTTGGTCCGTGCCAATTTCACCCAACGTCTGGGATGAAGGGAAAAGCTTGGAATTAGATTAGATGGAATTACATGGGTTCCTTGCCAATTTCACTCAATGTTAGTAAGTTGTGTAGGTCCTATCATGATGTGTGGGCTATATCCACACCGTCCACCCATTTTTCAAGATCATTTTAGAGCATGGGCCAAAAAATCAGGTAGATCTAAAGCTCAAGTGGACCCCACCATAGAAAGCAGCAAGGATTGAATACCTACTGTTGAAAACTTCTTTAGGGCCACATAAGTTTTGGATCTGCCTCATTTTTAGGCCCATGTTAAAAAACGAGATTACACAACAAATAAACGATTTAAATATAACACATATATGTTATTCTCAATAGTTTTAAATGATAATAGGTATATCCATTCAATGTACCACCGAATTACAAAAATAGAATGGAATTAACCTTATCCCATGGTATTAGGGGACATTCCCTGCCATGTGTAATAATTATGTTTTTTTGAATCCCATCCAACTAATCCTTCCCAATCCCATGAGCCAAACACGCCCTTAACTTGATTTTATATTTGCCAGCTTAATAAGTTTTGAGTGTATGAGTATCAAGCGTACATGCATAACCCGAGTATTTAAACTAGTTACACTAATTATTGGAATAATGTTTTTATTATTATATAATATCAATGGAAAAGACGTTACTGTGGTGTATTAATAATACTACACAGGCACCCTAATTTATACACATGGCATAGAATTAACTGAAATCCAACCGTCCAAATGGTGATCCCTACTTCAGATGATTCACAACCTGAAGCTTATACTAACTTGATTTGTCATGGAGCTTTATTGGACGGCTGAGGTAAGAAATCGTCAACTGTGCTAATTCAGCAAACGAATGTCCGTCCATCAAAGGTTAAGATTATTCAAACAATATGGTTGTGGGACGAAGACCTATCTACGTGTGTGTGTCATAGTATGGACGGTCCAAATTTAGCTAATACATGTCACATTGTGGTTACCGGGCGCCTGCGTATGAATTACCATCGTCCGTTACAGTATAAAATAACTCCCCTTTTGGATGACATCTACACCCACCTGGTTGATTTAGTTGCACGTCTCAGGTTGAAATCGGGACAAAAGTGTACTGTTTCGACTCCCAATGTGGAAAGTAACTGTATCGATGACAAGCGATAAATACGGACGTTGTATCATAAGTTATGATGCAGCCGTTTTTTCATACCAACGTGTCACATATATAGATTATCATATCCGTTAAAAATGTGGACCACATCACGATGATCGCTTGGTATAAAAATCAGGAGAATCCACTTATTGGATGGAAGAAACTAGTAATCTAACTCATACCATCGGCTGTTCATTGAAATTTGTGTAGTGGATGACTGTATGTGTGAATAGGCCTAATTTTCACATCAAGCAAGTAAAATGTTGTGGCCCACCTTTTTAACGGATAGGATATTATACATGATAACATATTGGTAGAAAGATTGGCTGTGTCATAGCTTACCATAGAGTCGCTGTATCTGTCATCTCTCTTGGGTTAGATACAGGACTACATTGATAGTTAACCACCACTTTTTAAGTTGCCTCTTCCACTGTGCATGTGACATGGATAAATGTGGAGGGTCATCATGTCTATTTTGATTTGTGCTGGATACCATAAATGAAGTGGATCCACAGCTGGGTTTGGATCTCAATCATCATGCATTCAGGATACACCTTCATTGGTAGTTTTTTTTCTTCTTCTTCTTCTTTTTTATTTTTATTTTTTTGTAAAATTTATGGTAAGAAATAATAATAAGCTACCTTTTTAATACAAATTAGTTTGATAATCACATTTAATAAAATTTAATTTGATAATCACACTTGTAAAAATAGTTTATCAGCTTAAAGTTATTTATACTCATGAATATAAAATATTGACTTTTTTGAACTTTTAAAATTTTTTTTACTTTCCCAACTCTCTTTCTCATCTCTCATGTGATGGAGTCTTTATACAGAAGGTGACCTCACATGATGAGTGGTTCACATCAAATGTGGACCCCACAGGTTAGATGGTCCAGATCAAGGTTGAGCCACGGCTTCACCAGTGACTTAGCTTGACACTGATATTGGTCGGCATTGGAAAATCTTTGTATGCCTCACCTAAATATATGTGTCTTATCCATGATGTTCATCCATTTTTGTATGCCTAAGCTTAATATATGTGTCTCATCCACGATGTTTAATATATGTGTCTCATCCACAATGTTCATCCATTTTGCCAGCTCATTATCCAGCATGAGCCCCAAAATGACTCAGATTCACATCTCAAATGAGTCATACCATGCGAAAACAATAACGATTGATTACAATTAAAAACTTCTTAGGATCTACTAA
>JAJHSJ010000005.1:6140075-6319204 GCA_021015155.1 Magnolia officinalis
TGGAAAGAATGTTACTGAGCAATTCATTTGTTTTATAATCTAACTAACTGAAAGAAGGCTAAAAGGAAACTTAGGTGCAAATAATAAAGATGGAATAGTAATGTCTTCACTATGGTGTATTTTTCCTTTTCCCAAAATACTAGATAATGAACCATCAACAAGTGAAATGGGTGAACAAGAAATGGACTCATCAAGAGAAGAGAATAGAGATGGAGTACTTGTGATATAGTCCGTGGCCCCAGAGCTAATGACCCATGGTGATATACCAGAGGATGCGCCTAAAGCATTACCTGAATTGACGAGGGAAGTAGTTGTAGTGGTGCCTGATTTGGTACCCGTACGTACTTCGGCTCAACAACTTTTCTAATTCTACTTGAACCATAGACTGCATAGACTCACTCAACCTAGAGGGATCACGAGTGCTAGAAAACCCCTCGTCAGGGTAAGTAGCCGAGTGTACGTGGTGAGGAGATGGTCCCCCATTTCGTCGGATCAATTCCCAACATTGGTCCACCCTACGGTTGTTTTTCTTGCAATAAGTGTAGTAACGTTGTCGTACATAAGGAAACCAGGAACTATCACTAAAACAGATTCGTCTCCATCATCTGTTGTTGAAGTGGCCCCCACGCCACGGTGGTCACCCACCTCTATTATTGCTAGCTGCCCGCTGTGCTACTTAAAATTGGGATATATATATATATATATATATATATATATATATATATAAAATATAATGAACGGTCTAGATAAATGATCAAATATTTAAAAATATTATCAATTGAGACTACTTACTTTTTGGCCATTGATGAATATATGGCTTACCTGATTAATGGCTAGGCTACCTAATGGAACATCAATGCTGAGACAAAGTAAAGCTTGAAAAAAGTAAAATTAGTGATATCATTTAGTAGAAAATAAATGATAAAAAAATCTAAATGAAAATCAGTAATGACTGATTTAACTTAGTAAATAACTATTTAAAGAAATAGAGGATCAAGAAGCACATGTAAACTAAATTTGTAACCATGATTATTATGTGTATTAACAGTAGTTATTATGGTTCTTTGATCCATATAATCACAAATTAATAATAGAATTAGTTAAGAATTTAAAAACCAAATGAAAATGGAAATGCGTATCTTGTCCATCTAGGTAGAATTTAAAGAGGACTCATGTTGCTTACTAGTTGCTACTGGATCATGATGTGTATGTATTTTATCTATGTTGTCTATTCATTTTTTCAGATAATTTTAGGGCATGAGCTCAAAAATAGGCATATCAAAATCTCACGTGGACCACACCACGAGAAAGTTAAAAACTTCTTAAAGGCTATGAAAGTTCTGGACCAAACTTTTATTTGTGTTTTGGCTTCATCCCATTCTCTGGGACCTAATCAACAAGTTATATAGCAAATAAACATTACCGTGTGCCTTAAAGGAGTTTTTAATGGTGGGCATTCAATCACCACTATTTTATGCTAGTGTGGTCTACAGGAGATTTGAATCTGCTTCATTTTTGTAATCATACCTTGACTTAATGGTCTAAAATGAATAGACAATGTGGATGTGGATAAAACACAAACATCATGGTGGAGGCGCAGAGCACCATCCATAGTGTCAGTTTGCAATCTACATTCATTTAAAGATTTTTTTTTTTTTTTTGTCAACATATACATTAATTTTACTACATACATGCATTACATGATAAAACACATATTTATACAAAATATTTTTACAGTGACATCCACATATTTTAAGTAAGTTTCCATTTTTCGTTAAGACATTGACATTTTTCTTCGGGTGTAAGGATCGAAATGAGATATTTACACCAACTTAGGTAGATATGATGCCTGCCCAACGTGGACAGACAGGTGAAAGACATTCCTGCACGATTCGTGGGCACCGATTGCTACAGTCAAGCTCCTCCGAATAAGAAAGGTCCTGTCTACTCCGCGAGAAAGAAACTAGTTTGATACTCCAACAGAGTGTTGTGCTTGATATGCAGGCGCCAAAAAATTATACATGTGGAGTGAAATAGGTTTGAATTTCACTACATTTAAGTGACAATCTCAGATTTAGATTTGTTGAACAATCCTGACTGTTGGTTTGGATACACTTGTTTGTTGAAATAGGACCGTTGGAATTTTTAAAAATTTCTAATCATCCAATGATTTTTGATAGTTAGGTAATTAAATAAGTATAATTATTTGGTCATGATGTATCTAAACTAGGACCATAATGTGGACATTTTAATTTGAATTACTTGCATGACACGTGTGCAACATCTCAGTACTGAGTATCATCCATCATACTCTACCAGAGTATCGAAGTTTTTTTTTTCGATAAGAAAAAGGTGGATGGCAGGTGACTTTTGGTCGTCCGCCTTCTTCGCTCGTTTCTCTCTTTCGCCGCGCGTGACCAAGAAATCTTGATAGAAACTGCGCGACTGAGATGGGGAAGGGATTCGCCCCATATCTGCCTACGTTGATACGTGTGGGATACGTGGACCGTCCATCTGTCTTCTTCAGGATTAAAAATTGTAGCTCTTTGATCATAATTTTCTTCTTAACAGTCTAACTGTAGGCCAATGATCAAACGGTTAACTCTTTCATCCCCCTATGTCGTCTCAATCAACGATCACGAAAGGCCCATTTATTAGATGCTTAAGATAGTCCGTCTACAATATCCGAGCTGCTAATTAGGGAAACCACACTGGATGTGATTAAAAACGTATCTGGTCTGATACTTCGTTGGGCCACCCAAACTACATATGGTAAAACTAAAAATAGCTTGATCAACTGTTCACATTCAGTACTCAAATACATGGACGGTTGGATGGGCCTGGTTTTTTGGCACAATCACATGCAAGGCGGGGCCTACCTGGTGTAGGCCTTGGATCTCATATACGTGCCCCACCATGTATGTGATTGGGCCAAATGACATGCCAGTCCGCTCATCAGGTGAACTACAAAAGTACACTCAAGTGGACCTTTGGACATTAACGGTCGAGTTAGAAAGGTGGCTGATGAGTGGGACACGATTGCCTAGTCTATGGGCCCTATCATGATGTATGTGTTTTATCCATGCTGTCCATCTATTTTGTATCGCATTTTAGTATCTGAACAAAAAAAAAAATGAGTCAGATCAAAATCTCAGGTGGACCACACCACTGGAAACTGTGGTGATTGAACACACACCATTCAATACTTCTCAGGTCACCATTTTATTTTTTTGGATAAAGTTGATATTTGTGTTTTCCTTTCATCCATGTCTTTGTGACCTTATCAACAAATTGGGTGACAAATAAACATAAAAGCGAGCTCTTAGAAGTTTTTAATGGTGGGCTTTCATTAAAGATTATTTTCTTGTAGTGTTTAGGGTTTAGGGTTTATATCTACCTCCTTTCTAGGCTCATCCCTTAGAATAATGATCCAAAATGGATGGATCGGCATGGATAAAACACATACATCGTTGAGAGGCCCAAAAAGCACCGTCCAGCTGCGAGGTGGCTAATCATCGTGTCAGTACGCAATCCGTGTCCTAATAAGCACCGAACGAGGGTGGTCGGTGGTCGGTGCTCTGTGGGCCTCACCCTGATTTATGTATTTAATCCATTCCCTTCATCCATTTTTACAGATCATTTTAGGGTTTTATGCCAAAATTGAGAGGGATACAAATTCAGATGGACCACACCATAGGAAAATAATAGTGATTGGATATCCACCATTTAAATCCTCCTAAGGCCCACTGTACTGTTTATTTGACATCAAATCTGTTAATTAGTTCATACAGACCCAGAAGAAGGTTTAAATAAATAAAAATAAATAAAGATCAGCTTGATCCAAAACTTTCATGGCCCCTAAAAAGTTTCTAATGGTAGAAGGTCATTCAACACTGTTTCCTTCCTGTAATGTGGTTCACTTGAGATTTGGATATACCTACCATAAAATGATCTAGAAAAATAGTTGAATGAAACACATACATCATTGTGGGGCCCACATAGCACCGACCACTAGCCATTGGCCGGTGGAGCCAATCCGTTTCCCGAACGAGGGACGCGGATTTCCTGCGAAAGACATTCGCAGGGACTTCCTGCGACCGGAAGAAAAGTGGGGCCCATCGTATTGTTTGTGAGAAATCCACTCCTTCCATCCGTTTTTTCAGATAATATTAGGATATTATTTTAATTAAGACGCAAATCCAATACTCAACTGAGCCACACGGAAGAATATTGAACATGTACCATTGAAATTTTGAATCAGGCTAATTTTTATAATTTGAGTTCATCATAGTAGGAATGACATTATGAACGGTATGGATGGTATATAAATATCACGGTGGACCCAGGAAAGTTTCAAGGGTAAGAATTTGCCTACACACGTTTTCCTGACGTACAGCACGTTTAAGTTTTGGATTTAGATAATATTTTGGCCCATCCCATAAAATGATCTTTCAAAACTGATGAACGTGGTGGATTTTCCATAAACATCACGGTGGGCCCAGGGTTTCACAGGGAACCGTCCTCGAACGAGCAGACCAGCGTTCCATCTGGCCCGTCCCATCTACATAGGGTGGGCTGGCTGATGAGCTGCTTGGATCTCTCACACGTGCTACAGATGAGTATGTATAATCCACGAGTACTGAAGAAGTTCATTTACGTTGTGCTGCCTCGTCCACCGTACACGTAGCAGCGATGTACATTAATAGATACGTTCAAGTAGCGAACAGATTGTGGTTGAACACAGCATAACATAATAACCACCTGAGATTGTCAATTGAAGAGAGACACCATATACGATCTTATTTCCAACTGTCCGTTCGATAGCAAAAGAATTAGATGGTCAGGATCTTGGGATCGCTATAATTATTACTTATGCTCAGTGCAAACCAAACTCCCTAGCGTGTGGGGGATCCTACGTGAACAATGGATATGGACACCACAACATTTAAAAAAACAAAAAAAAAAAAAAAAAAAGTAGTGGTGAACTATCATCCTAGCACGTGTCGGTGAAGCAGCCTTAATCGCAGGAAAGATTCCGGATTCCTTACCGAAAAAGCAGCAGACCATTACTGAGGCTTTTTCTGGTGGCCAGGAGAGAGAGAGACCCTCGACTTTTACGCGGGCTCTGTTCAGACAGACACGTAGCATTCACTGATGCTGCTATCTCTTCCTCCTTCCTTTAAAAGTCCTCAGCCTTTCATCGTACATTTCGTCCTGTCAACCTCTCTCTCTCTCTCCTGCTTCCAACCTATGGTAATTACCATACGTTCGAGCTTTGTAGGGCCCACCTTTGATGTGTGTGTATATGAAAACCGCACTGTGCAGCTTGTGAGCCACCTCATGGGAACCGTACATCGCAAGAATCATCCCTGTCAAAAACTCAGGGGGAACATAACACAGGAATCGACGTAAGTTGCACCTAACGTATATATTATTCCCTTGTGGTGGCCCACCTAAATTTTGGAATGGATTGGCTGCTTGATCTCTGCAGCCTGTTTCGCCGGGCGAATCCCATGGGATTAGGAGGGATGGGATCGATTCTAAGGGCCTGTTTGGCCGGGCGAATCCCATGAGCTTAGGAGGGATGGGAGATTTTAAGGTAATGATGGTGGTGTTAGTTGATTGGTTTAAGATCCATGAGATTGCTATATCCCGGGACAAGTTCAGTAGGTCAGTTTGGCACGTCCGGCGTATCCCGGGATTTTACCTTCCAATCCGTCCAACCAAGGGATGGGATCAATTTTAAGGCAATGATGGTGATGTCAGTGGATTGTTTTAAGATCCATGGGATTGCTTATACCCCGCGACAAGTTCACCGGGTCTGTTTGGCTCGTCATGCATATCCCGGGATATCATGATCCCATCCCTCCTAATACCGTGGGATCGGTCCGGCCAAACAAGCCCTAAGGAGGTGTTTGGCTCATGGCATTGGGAAGGATTAGGTGGGATGGGATTCAAAAAACATAATTATTACACATAGCAGGATCGTCCCTGTTACCATGGGATAAGCTCAATTCCATGCTATATTTGTAATATGGTGGTACATTGAATGGATATACCCACCATCATTTGAAACTATTGAGAATAACATATATGTGTTATATTCAAATTGTTTATCTGTTTTGTAACCTCATTTTATGGCGTGGGCCTAAAAATGAGGCAGATCCAAAACTTATGTGGCCCCAAAGAAGTTTTCAACAGTAGGGATTCAATCCCCGTTGCTTTCTATGGTGAAGTCTAATAGAGCTTTAGATCTACCTGATTTTTGGCCCATGCTCTAAAATTATAACGACACTAAATTTTGGTGCAATAAAAAATTTAAAATAAATATTTAAAGATTTTACTTTTAAATAAAAAATAAAAACAAGTCAATATTTGAGTTGGTAGAGACATTCTTAATTGAAAAAGAGGTTTAGGGATTGATTCTTGAAGTAATAATAATAAATTTTTTATCAAATGTCATAAAAAAAAAAATCAAATTCAAGATAAGGAAGGATGTGCTCATCTTATCTTATAAAGAGAAGTTTCTTTAAAAAAGGGGATAGAAGGTTTTGCTTAATAGAAAAAAAAATAGAAAGCTCTGGAAAATAAGGGAGATGATTCTAAGAAGACTCGATTAGGTAAGTTCTAATCATTAGATCTTTTTAATTTTTTATTGTGTTGTTAATTTCTTCTTGATCTATACAATGGATGGTGTGGATCATCCACACGATCATTGTATATGTGTATAGAGTCAATTTTAATAAAGTGATGTTTTTATGATTTCAGATCTGGTTAGTAATATTTTAGGAATAAATTGAATGGATGGAATCTGATTGTGTTAAGATAGATCTGTACGGATCATATGATCCCTAAGGCCAAAATATACAAGGGCCCTAATTTTCAGATCAATCCGACCATCGGATGGGCCACATTAGTCAGAATTAGAAGTGTTTAATAAAATAATTTTAGATTTTTACGCAAGTGTTGGTATCACTTGGCGTAGAAGGTCGAGATGGGCCATCGGTGTATGTGTGGTTAGATCCACACCATTCATCTAGTGTGTAGAGGCAAAACATGGTAAGACTTAAAGAATCTGGATGATCCAATCATCCGATGGGCCACCCCGATTAATTATTTAACATTCAATTACAGGATCTTAAAAAGAAAATCTAAATCTTGATAATTAAATTTAAATAAATATATAATTTTAATTATTTGATCATTTAGGGTTTGACCACTTAGAATGTATATCAAGTTGGGTCCCACCATATAAAATAACTAGATGAATAATGATGTTGTTGATATAACTGATATGATCTCTGAATTCAAACCAACCTAATTACCTTGTGGATTCTACACTACCAGACTCAGGTGAGTAACCCAACTTGTCTCATAATTCATTAAAATTAAAATAAATCGTTTATAATTGTTTGATTGATTGATATACTGATTTGAGTATTTTGTTATGATAATTGTACGCTAAATTCATATGTGAATATTTTGATCCAGACGACTATGCCAAATATGAAAGCGATACATTCATACACTATCCATCATTCATTACATTTACATGATGCATGATCGATCCTAGGGGCTCTCCCTAAAAGAAATGTCGATCCTGGTAGAGCGTTACCAGATGCGGGCTATGCCCAAGCCTACCGAAAGGTGGAAGCCTACCCAACGGGTAGATGCGGGTTGACGACCTCCAACCCAAGCAGATGGACGGTCATCCCATCTAATGTATTCATACATTATTTGCATTCATATCATTGTACGTATATTTTTATGTTATTTTAATTGTTATTATTATGAACTATGCTAGGTTATTTCATTAAGTCTGGCCAGCTTACCTTTTTATTAATGGAAAAATCGTACAGAGGAGCCATTAGCAGATGATGTGGTGCAAGAACCGGAAGGATGTACCGTACCTGAACACGATCCATGTAAAACATGGCCATACTTATCTGAAGATGAGGTGGCAGCATTAGACAATTTCTGATTATATGTTTTATTTGTTAGCATAGTTTGATTAACATATAATGCATATTGGTATTGATTTTGAGTCTTTAAGAAATTATTTAGATTTATTTATTTGAAACAATGTTAGTATGGAATAAACATAATTATAATATGATGATATAATAAATGAATGATTTTAAAGTTTATTTTATTTTAAGAGTTATCAAGATTTATATATGCTTGGTTGATTGGTGCTAAGTGTTATGTATGTGTGATTGAAATTATGGTGGAACTTATACTGAATATAACTATCATCTCTGATTAAACCGATTAAGAAATTAAATTAGTACACTTTGTGTACGAGTTACGAACTGAAACTCGGGTCTAAGGGTGCACACTCTGTACCCGAATTTCGGGGCGTGACAAAAGTGATCTCGAAAAATGGGTGGGCGGTGTGGATATAGCCCACACATCATGGTAGGATCTACACAACTTGTTAACATTGAGTGGAATTGACACATGACCCAATGCAATTCCATCTAATCTAATTCCAAGCTTTTCCATTCTTCTCAAACATTGAGTGGAATTGGCATGGGACCAAATGCAATTCCATCCCACCTAATCCCATCAAGGTAATGATGGTGGTGTCAGTGGATTGGTTTAAGATCCATGGGATTGCTATATCCTGGGACAAGTTCACTGGGTTTGTTTGGCACGCCCGGCATATCCCGGGATTTTACCTTCCAATCCGTCCAACCAAGGGATAGGATCAATTTTAAGGTAATGATGGTGATGTCAATGGATTGTTTTAAGATCCATGAGATTGTTTATATCCTTGGACAAGTTCACCGGGTCTGTTTGGCTCGTCATGCATATCCCGGGATATCGCGATCCTATCCCTCCTAATACCGTGGGATCGGTCGGGGCCAAACAGGCCCTTGGTGTGTAGTTTCATCGTTGTGGGGCCCACATGATGAATGGTTTGGATGATATATAAACTGACATTATGGATCTCACATTGAAGCTCCCCCTCCCTAATTTCCCACCATTGATCTTCTCTTTCATGTGGACATAGGCTTAATAATGGGATGAATCCAATGGACGGATTAGATGGTATATATTCGTACATCATTGTGGCCCACATAGCTTTAACTTATGTAATTACTGTAATTATCATTCTACACACAGGTCCCCATATGTATCTCGCTCACATGAGATGTAAGGATGGAAAGCTCGCAAACATGCCATCTGGCATGCGTGTGCCAGATCGTGAACATCCACCAGGGTAGGCTAACGACAAAAATGCATTTGCCTCACATTCCAGCTGGTTGACTTATCAGCAAGACTAGGATTGTACATCAAATGTTGACCGTTTGTGGGTTTCTTTCATAATTTGTTTATATTTTTTTACCTCCATGGCCCACCTAAAAAATACTTTATGCCAATACGCCATTTCAACTGTTGTAGGCTGAGAATAAACACCTGAATCGTGTGGGGTCCACCCTATTATTATTATTGTGAAAATTGTTCATTAGTGTAGCTTACTTTGAGGCTTCTATAATTGCGCGTGGCGGTGTGTTATGAGTCACGTGTGAAAGTTTGGTGGGGATATAGAACCAAGACTGTGTCATAAAGGAGGTGATTAGGACTAAATAAATTTTTTACCTTAAAATACATGATTGCTTATTTAAACTAATTTTTAATTAAAATTTATTAAGGCAACTAACTCTATAACTTCTAAGCTAATAAAGGGTCCAATTGTATAGGTTATAGGTGATATATCATTCAAGCAACTATTTATGCATGATAGTGTACATGTATGCGTGAAATATGCAAACTATCAACTCCTATCATTCATATAATCATATATATAATTAAATAATCAATCACATAAACATAATTAAACAAGCGCTTAAAAGACAATCCCAAACACAAACATGTATAGTATTTCGGTTTTCCTATTTCACTCCCGGCGGACGTACTCAACCCATGAATGTACCATATTTCACTATCGGAGATTTTAAATTAGGTTCGTATCTACCCTTTTACAACCCTACACAAGAACATATCCAGTGTACGCTCCCACCGAAAGCTCTCACAAGATATTTTAGTTGGTTTTCAATCGGCTAACCAACAACCTCAGTCCTAGTATAAGAACTTACGTTTGCTCTTGCTAGAGGCTCCTACGGAGACTAACACATACATACCCGTGTTTAGTGAATTCGGCTTTACACAAGAGCCTAAGTCCTACATAAGAACATATTCGAGTTTGAGTTACAAACTCTTACCCTCAATCCTACACAAGGAAAGAAAGTATAAACTTATCAATTGACACTTACTTATCGAATTGAGCCCCTTTGATGCGTCATGCTTGAGTAGCTTTTTCAAAGCTCTCCTGTGTTTAAATTAGCTTCTTAATTGCTTCACTGATTTGATGCGTTGCCAATGCTTCAGCTCATACGGTCATTTTCCTTGCATATAAAGTGTTAATGATGTGACCAAGGCAAGAGAGGATGGGTGAATCACCTACAATTCATGGTAATATTGTAATCTTATGGGATTCACCTAGAGATGGTCTTCTAAAGAGTTTATATAAAGATTTAACTATAAGCATAATGTCTAATCTCTAGAGAGGGGAGAGTTCATCCACATTTTCGAATAGGAACATGAAATACTCATTAGAGTGAAGGATCCCAAGAAGATTGGCATGAAATTCTTTAGATGGAGGTTTAGAATATGTGGTATGAGTAGGAAAACACTTACTCTCTATTTGCATTGAAAATCCCTTAAAATGCTCAAAAATCGGATGATCTATATAAAGGAATCGAGTTTCAATGGTCATAAAATAGGCAGAAACAAATAATTTTCAGTCGGACCAAATTCGACAAGAAAAGCCGTTTGACAGATTTTGGAACTTTCGGTCAGACCAAATATGCTCTTCGGTTGGACCAAACATGGTATTCGATCAAACCAAATGTGGAATTCAATTACAGTCGAATTACCTTGGATTTCTATCATAGCATGACGACCTGTTTTAGCTGACTTCGGTCAGACCGAAGGTGGATTCAGTGGGATCGAAGGTTGCTGAAAATGTGCAGTTTGTTTTACAGCAACTCGGGACCTTTAAAGCCAACCTAACCATGTTAAATTAAGACTTCTAAGGGCCTATTTGGTTTACCAAATACCGTCATATAGTAACATATATCCTTATATCGTACCGTATACATCCGACAATCATTGATTATGGTATGACAGAGTTGTTTTTTAACAATATTTGGATACGTCATAACCAACTTATGAAGACGAGTGGCGGCTATAGGCATATGTTTGGATGTAGACCGTATACATCATAATTGTATTTGGATGTCGAACACTATTTTTTACTTTCTTTTTTTTTCCGATGCATGTCTATGTATATAAACAGTTTTATATCCGTGCTTGGATATGGTCTGGACGTGAAGTAGATGAAGAGTTCATTATTGGCTACTGCTGCTTTGGTGGGATCTCTCTCATTTCATCTTCTTCATCCATGGGCCGAAGGGGTAGAAATGTAATTAAGAAGAGGGAGGTAAGTGTGAGGAAGGTAGTTGCCAGTGTATGGTCACTGACAAAGAAGTGGAGGGGCTAAACCAAAATGGAACTCTCATTCTCGGTAGAAAATGATTTGAATCTGACAAAGAAGTGGAGGGACTAAACCAAAATGGAACTCTCATTCTCGGTAGAAAATGATTTGTGAGATTAAGATCAAAGCATAACCAATTTGATCGGAAGAGCTTGATGGAGCATCTCTATTTCAGTGTACATGAATGTGCCAAACCCATTTAACCGTCAATTCTCTCGTTACAAAGATACGGTAGTAATTTGCGTTGGATTTGGATGAAAGTTGTTGATTTACATTGATTTGATTAGACCGTAAATGGGTGACTGAAATTCATCGAGATTTATATTATATCCAAGCATGATTAAAAAAGTAATAATGACCATTTTTACTATGCAGTACTATAGTATTTGATAATCCAAACACGCCCTAAGGCTTTTAATGATAAAACAAAATTTTCTTATTAGGAATTGATCATCTAAAGATTCAAGATTTATTTTAGGTTAAAGGGTTAGGGTCACTAAAACATCCCATATATCTATTCTTTGCTTATTAATGCTTATATCCACTTGTATCTTCAGCCTTTAACTTTTAAGGGCTTAATAGACTCCTTAACAAAATAACTCATATGGTTGATGAACAAAGTGTATAAATAAGTATAATAACATCCCTGGACAGAGTGATTTTTTACATATATAGTTATCCCCGCCAGGTTAGCCCAATGACCAGGCTGGATGTAATGTACACACGGTGGTGGGCCATGTGCGCAAGCCTATGATTGGTGTCCCTTCCCCTTTCTTCCATCTGGTGTGGCCCACTTGAATGTGAATCGGGTTTATTCTTGTCCCCATGGATTACCACCGAGGGACTTATCCGTTTGATGGAATGGAGCACACAACAAGGTAGGTCCGCCGGATTCAATTGTTGTCCGCGCTCGAGCTCACTTGGCATTTGCTCCTTGCAAACGGACTGCGTGATCTTTATTATTATTATTATTTTATTTTATTTAAACCCACGCACACACACACCCCACACACTCACGCCGTAGTGGTTTTCACCACCTAATGGACTGCGTGACCTTTGTGGTGTATCAACGTCACCAAGTCTGCGGGCCCCACCATGATGCATTTATTATATCCTAACCGTTTGTCCATTTGGTGAGATCATTTTAAAAAATAATTACAAAAATAATTAAATCCAAGGCTCAAGTGAACTACAACAGATAAAATAGTGGGGATTGAACGTCTACCATTGAAAACTTCCTGAGACCACATAAGTTTTGGATCAAGATGATCTTTGTTTTTCCCTCCATTTAGATCCGTGTGACTTTATGAATTGATTGGATGGTAAATAAACACCATGGTGGGCCTTTAGGAAGGTTTCAACGGTGAGCTTCATTGTCCAACTCCTTTTTGTGTTGTGGTTCACTTGAGCTTTGGATCTTAATCAATTTTGGGCTCTTTCCATGAAATGATCTCTCCAAATGGATGACCGGTGTTGATATGACATATACATTATAATGGGGCCTACAGAACTTGGTGACGCCAACACACCACCAAATCGGTGGTGTGTGGCACACCACGCAATCCGCTCCCTTGCTCCGAAGCCATCCGAAAGCTAGCGTGGGCAAACTCAAACCGTTGATCCGATAAAAGGCACGGAATGTAATGGATGAGGGCATTTCCGTAAATTATGGGGGTATCTCCGCGATCTTAGCTGGTAGCGACTCTCGGAAACCACGCGGTACGAAATGATGACGGTTCTGATATTTTGCTAGTTTTTCTCGGCATTTTATGAAGGATGGGACACGTGGCAGCCGACATTCTGGTGATGGTGGGCCCGCGACTTAGCCAAAACGAAGGAGATCGGTCCTTGTCGTCTCAGAGCACTCTCGTCCGTTTGCAATGCGCATCAGATCGAGACGTACGAACAGCAGCAAAAGGGTAAGACGTGTCAACATCCTTCTTTTCTTTTTCTGAGACGAGCGCACATCGCGTGAGTCGCGATCCACGCCCATCATCCTCTTTTCTTTTCTTTTTTTTCCTGACCTTCGGTGGGGACCACATCGATGCATGTGAATCTCATCCGGACCGTCCATCTGGTGGAACATGGTCAAGATATCGTCCCAGCTGTGGTGTATTAAGAATGTTACTGTTAGAGACCAAAGTACGGTTCGGACACCTCCAACATCCATCCATGTTAGTTGCGTCCACCGACACGTGTTAGCGGGGTTTATCTCACGCATACCATACAAATGAGCTGTGCCGGTTGCACCTTGATGTGCACGTCGAATCCAAACCTACCGAGAATCTGGTGCGCCTTCTCGTGATCACCGTACATTACAAGAATCGTCCGTATTATAATCTCACCCATCACCTCCAGCAAAACTAAGGGCCTGTTTTGGGTACGTCGATTAGGTAGTATTAAAGTGGATGGAATTGAAAAAGATATATTATTTATATATGTAAGGTATTGTCGGTAGAATTATCTCATATTTTCCAGCGCCTTAGCTTGGAAAAAGGGTAGATTATAAGTGTATAAATTATTTCTCCTTGTGATGTTTTATATTATATATTTTTTGTATTGGGATTGAGGTGGGCCTAATTTAGACAATTTGACACGTTCACCAGGTAGGTTAGCTCAAGTGGGTCTCATGGGCCCTTACTTGGGCTAGTTTGGATGATCAGGGATCCCATGGTGGGCCTTGAAAGGTTTCAACAACAAGAATTCATTTTCCTCCATGCGGCCCACTTGAAACTCGGATCTGCCAAATTTTTTAGCCCATAGCTTAAAATGACATGGAGAAACCAGTGTACAGTGTGAATTTATCATATACATCAAAGTGGGGTCACGAGTGGGACACCCCACCCCACCTGGGGAGCAGTGACGTAAGTGGGTCTTCTCAACCGACCGTCACTTGTAGTGTGGTCCACCTGATGGTTTAATCATCCTGATGTTTGGCTTCAGAGGTCAAAATAACCTGATTAAAGAGGTGGATGGTGTGGATCTAACAACCGCCTCATGATGGGTCTAACATATAATGCTTGGAGTGAATTTCATATGATCACCATGGTGGTCTCTATAAAAATCAAGGGTGGATGCCTCTTGCAATTGTTTCCCTTGGTGTGGCCCACCAGGTATTAAGTCCAAGTAATTTCACCATAGGTAAAGGTCAACCTAGTAGATAACTTCCAACCGGTTAAGTGCTCACGAATCAATCCTATCCACTCATCAAGTAAGATATATCACATAAAACAGTTTGTATAGATTGATAAATAGCAAAATACAAGTGTGGTCCACTTGATGGGTGGATAGGGCCGAGTTTTTTACAAAGTGTTTCCAATAATAGTGAGTCCATTCTATTGAACCTATTGCATGTACAATGCACTTAGCAAGTAAGAAATAATCAGCTCGTTGGACCATAACTTGTGTGATGCGCACATAAAATCTACTCCTACAATTAGATGTGTAATCCAACTTTAGGCTCCAGAACAAAAATATTAGGCTAAATTGTGATTCAGGTGGGCCAAACCAAGAAAAATAGTTAGAAGGATGAGCATTGCCTTATACACTATTTTCAATCACATGGTATACATGAATCATGGATGGGGATGATTTTTGGGACCTAAGCCTAAAATGGGATGAGACACATGATAATCAGGGTGAATTTCACATAAGCATAACGGTAGGACCCACTCGAGCCATCAACTATTTATCACACGGGTGGTAAGAAAGATAAGGGAAAGTAGTGGATCGATGGTAATTAAATTAATGAGATAGATTTTTGTAAACTTTTAAAAAAGTGAACATAAATTCGATATTGATTAGTTAGTTATTTGTAAAATTTCCTTTTTATTTTGATACACTTAGGGCCTGTTTGGCCGGGCAGGGTGGATGGGATTAGGTTGTATTAGGATGGATTGGAAGGAGCAATCCCGGGATTTGGCCGGGCGTGCCAAACAGGCAGAAGTTAGATATAGCAATCCCATGGGATTGCCAGCAATCCACTGACATCACCATCATTACCTTGAAATCCACCCAATCCCTCTTAATCCCGTCTATTTTGCTCGGGACATGTTTAGTTAGAAGGAGCAATCCCGGGATTGGCTAGGTGAGCCAAACACACTCGGTGGTGAATTCCCTGGATATGGCAATCCCATGGGATTGCCAGCAATCCACTGACACAGCCATCATTACTTGCCATCCACCCTAATACAATCCAATCCCATGGGATGGGCCCGTCCAAACATGCTCTTAGGAAATGGGCCACCCCTGGGCTGACTCTACCTAGACCCAAGCACAACCCATTTCCCCATATTCCGTTCTTAAACATGAGTTGGGTGGTGTGCCTGGTCCGGTAGATTAAGCCTGACCCAATTATAATTAGAGGAACATGGTTAGATCGGTCTTAGGCCTAATGATTTTCAGTGAGTCGGCCACAAGGTGGTTGGGTCTAGGCAAGAATTCTTGGTCCACTTACAAAAATGGGTTGGGCCTTGGTTGACCCAAACCCAACCCATTGTCACCTGTAAGGTCCACCGTTAGCTCATCACTATTCATTATGGGGTGCATGTGGTTGCACGGTTTATTCGGGTTTTTAGTATGTAAAAGCAAGGCTCATGGTTGAGTGATACACATCATTGGTATATTGGACGACATCATAGATGGACCATGTCTAAAGACAGGAAAATCCTAACCTTATAATTTGTGAAATAGATGGTTAAAAAAATAAAAATAAAAAATACACCAATGGTCCACATTTAATTGAGAAAAGGCCCAAAATGGGTGGCTAGAATTATCAACCCAGAAGATTTTTAGTGAATGGCCATCTACAGTGGGCCCACTTGTACAAACAGAATCCCTGACTATTCTGTGCATATCATAGGAGAACTAGTGAAGGAGGGTATGGTTCTTGTAGACTATAGGTTTAAATATCATCAGTCCATAAAATCATGCTGGCCCACTCTCATCAGGTGCGTGACATAGCCCACTGGTTAGCTAGTGGGCTGGGCCGAGGCTCTACACGTGTAAAATCTCATAGGCTGGCAAGAACATGTGAAATGAATGTTAGGCACTGGTTTTTCTTGAATGCTAAGGCACTCTTATCCCCACTGTTGCACGCATATGTTTATGATTCGGACTTTTCATCTGGTGGGCGTTACATCGTGTCTGGAATTGATACTGATAAAGAAAATCCTACCATTCCAATCAATTGAGCTTGAGACTTTTAAAAAGCTAGTATCACATGAAAAGAGATAATTGTCACGTGCGCATTCGTAGGGACACACGTACAAAGAAATAGACATTTTAGAGGAATGAAACTAATGGTTGGCCTAAACAAGGATTAGAATGGCATTTGTAGATTCATTCATGCATATTTGTTAGAATATCTTATAGATCTTTATAGATGGTCCACTTCTTATATATATATTCCTATATTCCTGTTATTCTTAATAAAATAAGCACAATGCAATATTGACAATATAGACTCTGATGCCTAATAATAGAATTACTTGTTCTGAATGATTTTTTTTTTGGAAAGGCTTTTTTGGATCTATAGATTTTGTAGGGCCACACTTGTAAAAGTGTAAAGAGTGGAAAAGAGTGGGCGACTTGGGTGGATCCCCACGATCCACTGAGTTAGGTGGATACCTGATTGTGGGGCCCATCTGTTGAGATGTGGAGTCACATCTGGGCAGCGCTACTCGACCAGTCGAGTGGGTTGCTCGACCGGTCGAGGGGCCCACTCGACCAATCGAGGGCTAGCTCGACTCAAAGTCCAGCGAGCCATGATTTTTTGGGTCCGCGGTGCTCGACCGGTCGAGCAGCCTGCTCGACCAGTCAAGGTTACATAGATTCGTTTCCAGATTTGATACGGACTACGGATTTTTGAGAAGGATTTCGCAGAGGTGCGAAAGGGAAGTTGCCTAAACTATAAATAGGGGTCCCTAGGGCTTTTCTAGGGTTATGCGAGTTATTTTAAAGTGTGGGCAAAAGATTTTCTCTATACATCCAAGGGAAAAAGTTAGTATATTGCTTGTAATCTCATTTTCTTCATAGTGGAAGTTTGCACCCGTGATTTTTTACCCTTGTTTGGGGTTTTTCCACGTATATCTTGTCTTGTGGTTTGTTTGGAATGCTTTGATTCTTCTTCTAGTTTATATTTTCTTCTTGTTTATCGTTTGTGGGTAAGACCGGAGATTGGATCTCGGTTCACTAGCGTTGTTGGCGTGCTGCGCAACAACTGGTATCAAAGCTATTGGTTTAGTTATATTGGGAGCGATAACGGAAAAAGGGAATATTAGAATTGAGAAGTTTGATGGTTCAAACTTTGCCTTCTGGAAGATGCAGATGGATGATTATCTGTATTAGAAGGACCTCTATATTCCTCTAGGAGGAAAAGAGAAGAAACCAGAAAAGATGACAGATGATGAATGGACTTTATTGAATCGAAAGACTTTAGGAACGATTCGACTCTCTTTGTCTAAGAGCATCGCCTTCAATATATCCAAGGTAAAGACCACAAAAGAATTAATGGAAGCCCTAACTACAATATACGAAAAACCCTCAGCATCCAATAAGGTTCATCTTATGAAACAACTATTCAACATGAAGATGTCAGATGGTGGGAGCGTGGCTGAACATCTAAACGAGTTCAATACAGTCACGAGCCAGTTGGAATCCGTTGACATTATTTTTGAGGACGAGGTCAGGACGTTATTGATCTTGTCCAGTTTGCCAGACAGTTAGGATGGTTTGGTGATTGCTGTGAGCAATTCTTCTGGATCGACAAAGCTGAAATTTGATGATGTGACCGGTTTAATTCTCATCGAAGAATCTAGAAGAAAGGCATAAGGAGTTTCAGGGAATTTAGGGAATGCTCTAAACGTCGAAGGAAGAGGAAGATCGCTGAACAAAGGAGGTAATAAACACGGACGTTCTAAGTCGAGGAAGAAGTCCAAGGGACTGAAAGACAAAGACGGGTGTTGGCATTGCGGAAAAAAATGGGCACATGAAACGTGATTGCAGGGCGCTTAAGAAACAAGAAGGAAACTCTCAAGGCAGGAAGGATTCAGTGAATCTATCTGATGAGAGTGACACAGAGGCATTGATGTTGTCTCTTGATGCGAGGAATGAGTCTTGGGTCATAGACTCGGGTGCTTCATTTTATGCCACTTCGTGTAAGAAAGTTCTGCGTGATTATGTGTCAGGTGACTTCGGGAGAGTCTACCTAAGTGATGATGAGCCATGCAGTATTGTTGGAAAGGGAGACGTACATATAAATCAGAAAGACGGAACAGTTTTAAAATTGAAGGATGTCAGACATGTACCGAGTTTGAAACGAAACTTGATCTCGGTGGGGCAGTTGGCCGATACCGGATATGTGATGACATTCACTAGTGATTCCTAGAAGATCACAAAAGGTGCCTTGGTGATATCTTGAGGCAAGAAGGAAGATACTTTATACGTGACTTCAGGATCGTACAGTTCACTCGCAATCGCATCAATTGGAGTGAATGAGCAGTTATGACATTAGAGGTTGGGACATATGAGTGAGAAAAGGATGAAAGTGCTATTGTTAAAAGGGAAGCTACCAGGGATGAAGTCTATTGACTTGGAATTCTGCGAGGACTGCGTGTATGGCAAGCAGAAGATGGTAAGTTTCAAGAAGATAGGGCACGCTCCAAAGACGCATCTGTTGGAGCTCGTACACACTGATGTGTGGGGACTGACATCGGTATCGTCTCTTGGTGGCTCACGTTATTTTGTTTCTTTTATTGATGATGCTTACAGAAAACAGTGGGTCTATTTCTTAAAGCATAAATTTGATGTATTTGATGTATTTAAGAAGTGAAAAGTAATGTTAGAAAACGAGATATGTAAAACAGTAAAATGTCTCAGATCTGATAATGGAGGAGAATACTGTGATAAGAGGTTTAAGGAGTATTGTGCAGCAAATGGAATCAAACATAAAAAAATGATTCTAGGGATACCACAACAGAACAGTGTGGCTGAGTGCATTAACATGACTATCCTTGAGCGCACTAAGAGCATGAGGTTACATGAAGGGTTGCCCAAGACGTTTTGGGAAGATGCTGTGAATACTGCCGCATATCTCATCAATAGAAGTCCCTCAGAACCATTGAATGATAGGCTACCAGAAGAAACGTGGTCTGGGAAAGAAGTGAACCTTGCACATCTTAGAGTGTTCGGTTGCACTTCATATATTCACATTGATGCAGAGCATAAAAACAAGCTAGATGCGAAGTCCAGGATGTGCATGTTTATAGGCTACGAGAAGCATGATTTTGGTTACAGGTTTTGGGATACAGAAAACAAAAAAATTATCAGAAGCAAAGATGTAGTCTTCAATGAAAAAGTGATGCATATGGATAGTGTGCAGCAAAACAAGGCCGAGGAAAAAGAATTCGTAGAGTTGGAAGAGTTCCTGGACACAGGTGTTACAACACCACAGGATGATCATGCACATGAGCATTATAAGGCAGAGCCATAGACACCGGTTGTGAAGAGGTCTACTCGGGAGAGGAGACCCATGGTCCAATACTCACCCTCCTTACATTATCTACTGCTAACAGATAATGGTGAACTAAAGTATTTTGAAGAGGCATTACAGTCAGATACAGGGGTTAAGTGGGAGCAGACTATGGATGATGAGATAGACTCTCTTGAGTCTAATCGTACATGGGAGCAAGTCACTCTACCCAAGGGTAAGAAAACTCTTCATAAAAAGTGGGTTTACATACTGAAGGAGGAGCATGATGGTTCGAAACAGTACTATAAGACCCTGAATTTTTGCCAACCTGGAGTTAGACATCCTTAGGCAATGGGTCGATCATAACACCTTATTAACTTCTCAGAACTCAATCTCAAAGTCTCAAATCCCCTTTTCGACCCATTTCTTTAAGAATCTTACCTTTCACCACCTTGTCCTTCAAATTTTTCTAAGTACTTTCACATTAGACAGCAATCCTAAAGTTTAAATGATGAAGAACAAGACTTAAACTAAAACTTACTGTAAATGGTAAATAAATAAAAAAAGGCTTTTGACCATTAACCTTTTGGAATCTCATGAAATAAATAAGTTATTTGGATAGAGCAGCTTCTCCTACCCCAAAATCATATATTGCATGTCGCGTAACTCATTCCAGATTGAAAAATACACCCGTTTCGAAATATCGGGTGGCGAAACCAAATCAAACGGACTCGGGGGGCCAAATGACACAAATCGGGGGGACCTGAGGTGGGTCAAGCACATTTCCGGCACCCACCCCGGGGGGGGGGGGGGGGGGGGGGGGGGGGGGGGGGGGGGTGTGGTGGGGATTTCTGCCTCATTTTCTACAATGTTCGTCCAAATTCAAAAAGTCATATCTCCCTCGTTATAACTCTGATTTAGGTGATTTAAGAGCCAGATTTAAGCTTGATAAGTCTAGTTTCATATAAAAATAAGTGAAAAATATAATAAAAATTTTAATATAGTTAAATATAGGTTGTTGTGACAACTGTCCAAGAATCATCAGTTTGGACAGCCGCTGCTTCTAGAATTTTTAGAATTTTTTTACAGCACGAAATCTAATGAAATTTGGTAGAGGTGAAGTAGACTTGATGACGAACTACTAAAAAATAATTAAAATAATATACTAATTAAAGTGCCAGAAAGGGACGTAGAACTGCCATAAGACCTTATTCTGTCGTAATTATGACATGATTTAGTTAAGTATTAAACTAAATAATCTGTAAAATTACCTTGAATCACTTTCAATACGAACTAAAAGACCCAAAAATTATAGAATCGTTAACGCTACATTACCCTGAAACCTAGGATCAATTTCAAAGCCCAGTTGCTCTCGGGAGCACATTGAAACTCCGTATCAGACCTGGACCGCGCGTTGAAAGTCCGATTACTGCAAAACTATACACTTATGACCCCCTTACTAGGCTTGACAATCATCTCAGAAATCAAATCCAGATAGTGTCCAGAAACGCACGACTTGGGCCTGGAGCGAAGTGTTTGAGAAACGCGAATACCTTTAGAAATTGAACTCAAATTTAAGTAAACTGGGTTGTTATCTTGCGGGCCAATTTTAAGGTTCCAAACCGTCAGAATATGACCCAAATACACCCTCAGATCAGAAAAAATTTTATATACATGTCAGTGTACTTGTGGCCCTAATCGAGTGGCGGTGACCGTTGAACTGAAACTTGTCCGCCACGGTCGATCCACAAATCCGGTCGGACTGAAACCTTAACTCGACCTAGATCCAATGTTAGGGAGCTTAAGTCTGACCGCACGTAGTAAAGGGGCCACCAGAAGTGCTCCGTTGGACCGAAACTGTTGCCCTTTGGCTATAACCTAAGTATACCTTGGTCCTGGGGCCATTCCCATCAATTCTGGGCCTATATAAGGGTCTTAAACTCTCTCTCACCCTTCACATACGATTTTGCAACCCTAGGAGAGAGAATAGAGTAAAGAGAGAAGGAAAGAGAGAGAAAGTGTGAGAGGAAGTGGGAGATTATTCCTGGGATCTTTCCTTGCCGGTCCACGTGCTTTACCACCTCGTCTGTATCGTTATTCCGGCGATTCCTACTCCGTTAGTAGGTAAGAAATCTAATCCTAATCTGTTTTAAGGATACAAGTAGAGTAAATGCTGAGGTAGCTAACCTATTTCATGTTATAGGTAGTTAGCCTATTTCATGCTATAGGTTGCTGTTGTGCCATGGACGAGGACTTAGTGCTTAAACTGAGTTCATTACGAGTTTACCGGCGAAAGGTGCGGACTATAAACGTTTAGGTTATGATTTTCAAGGCTTTCAATGTTGGATAATGATTTATAACTGATTTGGATGCCATTTCACATGCTAAATGGAAAGATTCTTTCGCTTTACAGATATATATGAACTATGTTGAGTATAGTGCACTCCATGTATTAGTTGAAATGATTGAATGCGTATAGAATTTGGATTCAAGTTTGACATGATTATCCATCATGGATATAGGGTTGTTGTATGTGCGATAACCCCTTGGCGAAAAGGTTTGCCCTAATACATGTTATGGCCAACATACGGCATGTATGTTATAATGTGTAGTCTAAGTGTTTGTTGAAATGACTAAATGAATATGGGATAATGATTTGTGCCTGCCGTGTCTATGGATGCAAATACATGATTATTGTGTATGTGACAACTCCTTGTTGGAAGGATCTGTCCAAGTATATGATATAATCAACATATGTTATGTATGTTGATATGTGTAGTCTAAGTGTTTGATAAAATGCCTGCTTAATATAATGTGCTTAATGAGGGTATTGAGATAGGATTCTCAATCCCCTCCTCTAGGGTTACAGTTTCTTTCAAGTAATCTATTTTACTACTATGTGATTTGTGGATTAAATGCTCATGTATGTTAACATGTATTCTATGTGTTCGTTGAAATGCTGACATGAGATCTCTATTTAATTGTATTGTTACATGCTGTCTTGGCTATTACATTTGAATGCTATTGATCTGGAGTGTGTTTGAACTATGGTATAGTCCAGGCAATCGGTAACAGATCCTATTTCGGTGGCTGAGGTTGTTTCGCCACACAGGACGTGTTCGATGAATCCGAGCCGAACTTTGGTTGTTGACAGTGGTTAGGCCACGCGGAGTACTTATGTACTTCATGTTGATCAATTCGATGTGCACTCGTACCAGTCGAGCTCGTTAAGTAACCCGATTGACCTGATGTATGTTCACCATGTATAGACGCTACTGCTTGAACCTAAGGTACCAAATTCACCAGTGGATATCCCGTTTAACCTTGGTACCTTGATCCGCTAAGACTCATGAGCCAGGCATGGTGGTATGGGACACCGTGGTCAAGCTATTGGCCTACGCTGGGGCGACGAGCCTCCACGTAGTGACCAGTGAGAAACACCGCCTCATAAGCCGAATGCGGTGGTATGAGACACTGTATTCAAGCTGTCGGCTTACACTGATCAGGTGACGAGCCCTTTGTAGTGACCTCGAGCATACTCTGAAACTGTGTTGAGGCGACGAGCCTTTCCGTAGCAACTAGAGTATGAAATAGGCCTACCTTAGCGTAGCCTGACTATAGTCCCCAGTCGGGTTGGTGACGAGCCTTCAAAAATAGACTGCCAGTTGGTAGGGTGTTGGTGATAGTGACCTGATCTTGCCTATCGTATGAGATTTATTAGGACTGACAACCCTAGAATGGATTATTGTTTGGGAATTGATATAAAGGAGGTACATTTGCTTCCCAATCCTGTTGTATGAAAAGGTCTGATAAGAACTCAGTAATCACGTTCATGCACCGCATTGCATGTGCCTTTGGCGTTGGAGTTGAGCATTGTGGAAGGGGTGCATGCCGCGACTGTGAGATGAAGTTCGCAGAGGGAGTGCAGGCGAGGGCATACATTATTAATACATATCATCTTTGCATGAACCAGAGTACTTAGGAATGCTTGATTGTATTACTTTATCATTACTGCGTGACTGAATTGATAACATATTAACCTTTGCTTTATAGCTCCACTGAGTTGATCACTCACTCCCACGTTCTGGGACGGTGCTTTAAACACCAAGCAGACCCTGTCTTAGCTGCAGGTGATGGCGATGCCTACGAGGCGGAGCTAGACTTCTACGACGATGAGGAGGAGTTCTCATACATGCAGTTATCAGGCGGGTTTATGTAGGCCTTGTTCTGATTCGACGGGATTAAAGGGATATATGATTTAATTGAACACTTTACATTTTGGTATTTTATATAATTTGACACATAATTTGACACAAAGCATGTATATATTCAGTCCTGTTACATATTTATACTCTGGGGATTTAAAATCACTTATATACTTTATATATCTATCATAGTCTTCCGCTTACTTAATTTAGTCATCCCTGGATTATAATATGCTGTTTTAGTATAACCCCACTCATGTTCGAATGCACTCATAATAATCATCATAATCTATGTTGCATAAGTGATGCATTGGAACTCGGGATTTGGGCTTTGCTCGACCCCCGATTTTCAGGGCGTTACAGGTACAAGGCTAGATTGGTTGTGAAAGGGTTCCAATAAAAGGCAGGTATCGACTTCACTGAAATATTTTCACTAGTAGTGAAAATGTTTACGATTCACATGGTCTTGAGTATAGTGACTACAAAGGACTTATATCTAGAACAGCTAAATGTTAAGAAAACCTTTCTTCATGGGGACATTGAAGAATATATATATATATATATATATATAATATATATATATATATATATATATATATATATATATATATATATATGCATCAGCCGACAAGATACGTGGCACCAGGAAAGGAGAACAAGGTGTGTAAACTGAAGAAGAGTATATGGCGTGAAGCGGGCCCCGAGATAGTGGTACAAGAAGTTCGACAATTTCATGTCGGGAAATGGTTTTAGGAGATGTCATGCAGGCCACTGTTGCTATTTGAAGAAGTTTGATATGTCGTACATCATCCTTCTTCTGTATGTTGATGATATGCTTGTGGCTGGTTCAAGCATGAAGGACATCTCAGATCTCAAAGACAACTGTCTAGAGAATTTGCAATGAAGGATTTAGGAGCTGCAAAATAAATCCTAGGCATGAGGATAAAGCGTGACAAGGAAAACAAGAAACTGGTTTTGTCACAGGCAGAGTACATAGCCAAGGTACTTGATCGATTCAATATGGGAGGTGCTAAGCCAGTTAACACTCCATTAGCCAACCACTTCAAGCTTTCCAAGGGACAAGATGCAAAGATGCAGGAGGAACAAGGCTACATGGCTAAAGTCCCATACGAGTTAGCTATTGGGAGTCTCATGTATGCTATGGTGAGCACGAGACCAGACATTGCTCAAGAAGTGAGAGTTATTAGCAGGTTCATGAACAACCCCGGGAAGCAATATTGGGAAGCTGTGAAGATGATCCTCAAATACCTGGTAGGTATTGTGGATATAGGGCTGTGTTATGGTGGATCGAAAATCAAGCTACAAGGCTACGTAGATTCAGATTTGGCAGGAGATATTGATAGCAAAAGAAGCACTACAGGTTATGTCTTTACTCTGGGTAGTGCTGCAGTCAGTTGGGTCTCTCAGTTACAGAAGATATATCTATCAGTACAACGGAAGCAGAATATGTTGCAGCTATAGAAGCGTGCAAGGAGATGGTATGGATGCAAGGTTTCATGGAAGAGTTAGGTAAGAAGTAAGCAAATTGCAAGTTGTACAGTGACAGTCAGAGTGCAATATACTTGGCTAAGAATTCAGCCTTTCATTCAAGGACCAAGCATATTGACATTAGATATCACTTCATCCGTTCGTTACTGAAAGATGGATCGATTGCTCTGGAGAAGATTCATACAAGTGAGAATCCTACGGATATGCTGACCAGGGTGGTCACACGGGAGAAGCTGAAGCTTTGTTCAGCTTTGATTGGTCTTCAGGCTTGAAGACGGGGAGGTGGTGCACTCCGAATGTAGAAAATGAATGTTTATGGCGATGTTTCTCCAAGTGGGAGATTGTTGAGATGTGGAGTCACATCTGGGCAGCGCCACTCGACCAATCGAGTGGGCTGGCTCGACTCAAAGTCCAGGGAGCCATGATTTTTTGGGTCCGCGGTGCTCGACCGGTCGAGGTGCATGCTCGACCAGTCAAGGTTACGCAGATTTGTTTCCGGATTTGATACAGACTGTGGATTTTTTAGACGGATTTCGCAGAGGTGCGAAGGGAAAGTTGCCTAAACTATAAATAGGGGTCCCTAGGGCTTTTTTAGGGTCATGGGAGTTATTCTAAAGTGTGGGCAAAGAGTTTTCTCTATACATCCAAGGGAAAATGTTAATATATTGTTTGTAATCTCGTTTTCTTCATAGTGGAAGTTTGCACCCGTGATTTTTTACCCTTGTTTGGAGTTTTTCTACGTATATTTGTCTTGTGGTTTGTTTGGAATGCTTTGATTCTTCTTCTAGTTTATATTTTCTTCTTGTTTATCATTTGTGGGTGAGACCGGAGATTGGATCTCGGTTCACTAGCGTTGTTGGCATGCTGCGCAACACCATCGTGATGTATACGTCTTACATTCATGTAGTCTGTTTGTTTTAACAGCTAATTTTAGGGTATGATCCTAAAAATAAGCAGCTCCTAATCTCAGGTGGACCACACCAAAAGAATGGTGATTGACCATTAAAAATTTCTGTAGGTTACAAAAGTTTTGGATCAAGCTGATATTTGTGTGGTCCCTTCATCCATGTCTTTGTAACCTATTAATAGGTTAGATGACAAATTAACATTCCAACGGCCCTCAAGAAAATTTTAATGGTGGGTATTCAATCACCACTAATTTCCTGTGGGTTGGTCCATTTGAGAGTTGGATCTGCTTCATTTTTCAGATCATGACCTAAAATGAGATGTCAAAATAGATGAACGGTGTGGATATAAGGAACATAGATCAAGGTGAGCCCTACATTCAAGGATCTGCCCACTTCGGATCCACTAAAGCCGTGCCCCGTAAAGAATGCACGGAGGGCACCTAAGCAGCCCATCCTACGAGAGCATGTGAAGCGTCAAAAACTCTCATTTTACTACTAAGCTATGAGAGAGACCTTTTAAAACATCATAACTTTGTATAATATCTTAATTTTGAATTCAAAGTTTTTTTTTATTTTTTTTTTATTTTTAATTTTTAATTTTATATTTTAAAGGGAAACGTAGGAAACACTTCTCACACAAACCCACTATTGGGGCACTCATTATTAGAGATAAATAGATAATGATGTTCTATTATTATGTCAACCAACAGATGAGGATACATATCTGTAAACCATCAAGATAACCACACGCCCAAAATTGGTGTTATTTTTTAGTGAGCGAAACATGCGTATCAATTGGAACTGTACACGAGCCAAATTGAGCTCAACTCTGCCTAGCTTAGCTCTGCTCGTTTAGCCAAGAGGCAAGTTTTTTTTTTTTTTTTCTCTGTTAGCTTGTTAGTACTCCCACTGTCAGTTTACACTTCATTGTTAGCCACCCCCACTAGGGAATCGATACCAAGAGGCCTGGCATGAGTTTGGCTTGGTTTGATCATCGAGCCGAATTGGTCAACTCAGTTTGATTTGGTAACAAATCCAGTTGAACTCAATCTAGGTTCGAGTTGACTCGCTGGCTTGGCTCATATTTTGGAGCTTTTTTTTTTTTTTTTTTTTTTTTTTTTTTTTTTTTAGATTTTGGTTTGGGGATTTGGCCAATTGGGAGATTTTGAGGTTTTGGCTCGGATCGCGGCCACAGGCGAGTCACGTGTGCCATGTGCGGGTCGGGTTGTTGTGGAGGAGAGGGAGATAGTAGTAGAGGAGAGAGAGAGAGAGAGAGAGAGAGAGAGAGAGAGAGAGAGAGAGAGAGAGAGAGAGAGAGAGAGAGAACAAAGGGAAATTGGAGTCAGGTGTGGTGGGCGAGTTGGGCTACAGACGGGTCAACCAGTTGGTTGTAGGTATAGAGAAGAAGATGAGATTCAAAGGATGTGAGAGGATGAGAGGAAGAGAGGAGGGCACTTGGTCAAGTGTGTGGGGTAAATGAGAGGGAGAGGAGGAGAGGAGGGTGCTTGCCGCTCGGTTGGGACTCGGGTTGGATTGCAAACTTAGAAGTTAGGATTTTTTTTTCTACATTCATACTCGGTCAAGTTGAAGTAAGCCAAGGTTTGAGTCGAACCAAACCGAGTTGGCATACAGTTCGGGCTCGGTTCGATTTTGAAACGAGCTGGGATTTCTAACTTTGTTAGGCTCGAACATGCTATTCGAGTCGAACTTGTTGTGTGTAGATACTCCTTAATGGACGCAGAAGCAACCTTAGATATAAATCAAACAATGGAATAGAGAAAAAAAATCCAAGTACACAGAAAACACAAAGATTTTATGTGAAAAACCCTTACGGGAAAAACCACGGCACAAAGTAACAAGCAATCCATTATATCAAAAGAATTGTAAGAGATGGAACAACTTATAAATGAAACCCTAAAATCTCCTTCAAAACCCTTGACTCTCAAGCTCTCTCTCGGTCTCAGCACGTCTTCGCCCCAATCCCCAATTACGAACGTACTTATATACCTCTGTACAAGATTAGAAACAAAATCTGCACTTACGTAAAAACTTGCGCATTCTGTCGATCGAATCGATATGAATTAAAACTCCATCGATCGAATTGATAATGTCCAAAAAGTCCAATGAGCAATATGAAATTCTCGAAATATTTCGATCGAATCGACACCTCTATCGATCGAATAAAAAACTTTACTTTTAACATAGGATTAAAGGCACTCAATCAACAATCTCCACTGTAACTTTAATCCTCCATCTCTAATGCAACTTTAATCCTCCATCTCCACTGCTCCAAGTTGTTATCATAATTGTAATAATCTTTAATAGTAAAACAATCATTATCGCTTTTCGTGCACACATCATCTTCGTTTTTTCTTTGTCAAGCTTAGAGAATTCGAGCAAAACTTGAACTTCTCTACAAGAACAACTTTCGTAAATATGTTCATTGGATTCTTGCTTGTGTGAATCTTCTCAAGAGTAACACCTCATTCCTCTATCATCTAACAAATAATGATGAACATTAATGTGTTTAATCCGGGAATAAAATACCGAGCAAATTGATTGTGCTCTCGCTGTTACAATATACATGAATGACTTCCTGCAAAAGTCCCAAGTCATTCATCATCTCTTTCAGTCAAACAACTTCATTGTATGCTTTAGTTACTACCATATATTCAGCTTCGGTTGTGAAAAGTATAACCATAAACTGAAGCTCCGGTATTGAACTGATAGTTTTACCCGCTAACACAAACGAGTAACCGAAAGTAAGCATTCTATTAATCACATTCCCTACATAATCCTCATCCATATATCCTACAAGTTTTTCCTTATAATTCTTGAAAACCAAGACGTAGTCCATTCCTTCTTTCTATCTTTGAAAGAGACTACCCTTTCTCCAATATCGCAATTATTCAGTCTCCGAATTTATACATTCATAGGAAGAAAAAAGATGTCCGTATGTATACCAAAGTAACAATTTCATTACTTTCCAACATTGCTTGTTGGGGTTTGAAATGTATTTGTTCACAATACTCACAGTATGTGAAATATCCGATTTAGTACAGAACATGCCATACATAAGATTGCCAACCGCGCTACAGTACGCTACATTAGACATACCGTTTTTCTTCATCTGGTGTATGACATAAACTCGAAGAAAGTCGAAAGTGAGCAGTGTGGGGTGCTAACCGATTTAGCCTTTTTCAATCCAAAAATGATCAAGACCTTCTCAAGATACTCCTCTTGAGACAATCATAGCATACTCTTTTCCCTGTCCCTGTGTATATTGATGTTGAGAATCCTAAATAACTAAGCCTTTAATATGTTGATTTTAGACATGCTAGGACTAGTGATAAACATATCAGACACAAATTCAAAATGCAATGGAAGAGTACAATGATTAACATTCCTGTATAACATTCAAATGCATTATTTGATTGACCGGCACAAAAATCGTAATGATTGCACTTTTCTATTACTTCAATGTAAAATTATTAAATTTATATACTAATGTGATGGTTTGGATTTGATATTTCCATGCGATGCAACAATTGCTTGCAGTGGTACAATTATAATGATGGCACTTTTCTATTCCATTTCCATAGCCCCCAAATAGCCCATGCACCAAAAGTCCACATCCTTAAAAAAATACTAACTCTTCAATAGTAAGGTAAGCAATTGGCTGGACATAGGTGAGGCAGGATCAATATTTTGAAAAGGCATTGCATGACCAGTTCAAGATCTGGGCCTGAACTGACGCCAGGCCCGCCCGTTGTCAGTCCTGTTCAATAGGTGTCCAATGCAATTGATTGTTAAGACAGAAAATCTAAAAACAGTTTACAATAATTAAAAAAAAAAGGCTTAATATTTGATGGCCTGGATGTTCGCATGATATCAATGGTTTTGATCACTGAACCATGAGTCCCACTTGTACAAATTGGAAGCCCAGGTGGTACAGTATATGAACATTCCGCAAGGCCACAGACCATCTAAGAACGTTGTACTGGGCAGGTCCAAAGCCTTTCTGGGCAGACACAGGACGGTCTGGGCCTGGGACTGAAGACTAGGCTCATTAGGTAGTGACTAGGGCTGTCAACGGTTGTATAGGTGCCATTTATTTATCTCAAATCAGACCGTCCAAATTGTGGGTCCCAATCCAAATGAGTCAATTAACCAAAAGTTAGATAGAGCCAATTTCTTAATTAGTCAATTAGTTGGATTGCAATATTGGATGGTTATATAAAACATGTCATTGGTCTGTATTCAACAAACCAATTTCCATTGATAGGTTGTTTCTACTTTTAAATCAATCAGATTCTGGGATCATAACATATCTACAGCGGGTCCCATGATGTGGACAATCTTAACTTGAATTAAATACAGGCGTTGTCTATGATTTTGAGTGCATGTGTATGAACTGCCGGTTTATCAAATAACTACCCGTGTCCAAATTGTGCAAATTCCAATGTGGGGCTATGAAAACCCTTATGATATTAATTCATCAGACAATGGTTCAGATGAGAGTGGCCCATCAACAGGACGCTCTTGATCCATGGGCTGGTGCAGACACCACGTTATACTTTTTAGGATGTAGTTCTTAATAAAATATGAGAAAGAACGTGAGTTGGGATCCCTCCCCAAGAGCTCGTTTTGCATGTTTGTGGGGCCCATTTATGCATAAATGACATCTAAGCCATCAAGCAAGATCACCCACCATAAAAATTAGACACCCAAAGAATCAGACTAATCAAATCATAAGGTGGGCCACTATGATAAACAATGGAAAATCATCCAACTTCACATAGTGGGCCACTTGATTGTTGGATCAATTATATTTGGGGTGTCCACCTTCATGGTGGGACATGTTTGCAGCCTCATTATCCTTGTTAAAGATCGTGGAAGTGGGTCTGAGAGTACTGTACATTTCTTTGCTCCCTTGATTGCTGCTGTTTTTCATAGAGAATGCCGAGTGGACCAACACACGGATCAGGTGATGGACGGATGTGGTTTTAGGTAGCAGGGACCGAAATACCAACTACGTGAGTAATTGGACGGACATGATTGTGGATGGTGACGGGTATGCCCAGCTGAATGGCAAAAATTAGAACAAATGGTTCCATACTTGGAACTGGGCAAATGGTTAGTTTTCTCTCCTTGATTGAATTCCCTTCCAAATTGATTCAGTTTCTTGAAAATTAGAATTGCTTTCTCCCAAATTCAAGTTATCTTGCTTGCTTTGAATTGAGTGGCCGACAGTCGTTACATTCCATCATTAGTACTACTTTTCTAGCATCAAGCAGAATGGAATTTGAGATCACTCCTAAGCTTTGTGCAGGCCCACTTTGATGTTGGTGTGACATCTTCACCGTGCATCAGTTTGGCCAGTTCATGTTAGGACATGATACCAACAATGAGGCAGATTCAAAACTCAAGTGGGCCACACCACAGGAAACAGGGGGATCGAAAATCACACTGCTGAAACCTTCTTGAACCCCACCGTGATGTTTATATGCCATCCAACCAGTTCATAAGGTGAGTTCCACCGGATGAAGGGAAACCACGTACATCAGCCTGGTTCAAAACTTCTTTGGCTCTGATAAGGTTTCATTTCTAAGCGTTCAATCCCTACTAGTTGTTGTAGTGTGGCCTACTTAAATTTTAAAACTGACTGATTTTTGACAGACTGTCCTAATTAGCGGGCGCAACTGATAGACAGTGTATAAACAGACATCACGATTGGCTGTGCAGAGCCTATGGTTACATGGGCTTCCAATAACCAGGGTTAAAAGAAATTCCCCTGCTGCACACACCTCAACATATGGCCACTTGTAGGAACACAATTTCAGTAGATTTGGGGACTCATTGAGCACCTTAGTTTCCTGACATAGTGAGATTTGATTAGGCCACATGCTGCTGTTAAAGATGATGCTCATTATATATCACAATTCAAATCACAACCTGCTTTTTGAGTGGAAAGCGTGCCTGAATTAACTTACACACATTGTATGTGTTTTATCAATGCCATCTATCCAATTTTAGGAATCATTTTATTGCATGAGCACAAAATTGAGGTAGATCCAAATCTCACGTGGACTACACCACAAGATTAAGTGGTGATCGGAGGCCAATTATTAAAAACTTCTTGGGGGCTACAAAATTTTTAGATCAAGATGAGATTTACATTTTATTTTTCTTCATACATGTCTGTGTAACCTTATCAACAAGTTGGATATCAAACAAACATTAAAGTGAGCCCTAGAAATTTGTTAAATGGTGGCATTCAATCACCACTCTTTTCAATGATGTGCCTCTCCTGGGATTGAATCTGCCTTATTTTTGTGCTCATGCCCTCGTATGAAATGGATAGACAACATGGATAAAACACATCCATTATGGTGGGCCCACAATTTTTTTAGTAGCAAACAGTACCGACGTGGGTGTTGTGTGCTGCCTTCGGCAGTCTAAGTCTTGAAAAGAGAACGCGCGTTTGTTGAAACCCCTGTACCACCATGCAGGTGGAACATGACGGTAGGGCCCAACTTGATACATTGTATATCTAGGCCAGCTATCATCTTTGCCAGTTTATTTTAGGGAATGTCAAAAAAAATGAAATTCATCCAAATCTTAGGTTGACCACATCACATAAAACAATAGTCATTGTCTGTTTTTCCTTCGTATTGGTTTCGAATGACTTTATCAACAAAAGGTTCGGTGGCAAATAAACATGATAACGGTAGTAAGTTTCCAATGGTGGCCCTTCAATGACCACTTGCCTATGGTGTGGTCCACCTAAGATTTCTATCTCTTTTTTAGACAATGCGTTAAAATCAGTTGAAAAAAAAATAGACACCGGTTGAGTAGGGAGATTGGCTATTGAAGTGACGTCACCACGTTATGTGGGCCCTACCATGATGTATGTATTGTATCCACACCGTCCATCCATTTGGAGAGATCATTTTAGGGCATAATCTATAGAATGAGGCAGATCCAAAACTCTAGTAGACCCCACAACAGAAAACAATGGGGAGAGTGACGCCCACCATTGAAACCTTACTAGGTCCACCATGATGTTTATTTGAGACCCAACCTGTTCATAAGTTAACACAGACATGAAAGAAGGCAAAACACAAATATCAGCCTGATTGAAAATTTCTGTAGCCCATAAAAGTTTTTAATGGTAGGCATTCAATCTCTTTGTTTTCTGCGGTGGGTCCACTCGAACTTTGGATCTGACTTATTCTTTGCCTAACGTCCTAAAATTATCTTTTCAAATGGATGAACGGTGTGGATACAACAAATACATTACGGTAGGGCCCACGGAACTTGATGACGTCACTTCAATGGCCAGGCTAGCTGATCAACCTGCCCCGGTGGCTAATCCACGTCCGGCAAAGACATACAACACATACATTGAGGTGGGCCCGTCAAGGTCCCACCGACATCACTGGATCCTGATCACAACTAAGATGGGTCTTTGAACAAGGTGCTGGAAGTAGGCCCAGGGTCCAAAAACATAATTGCATCATGGGTGATTGATCGTTATCCTCTGGGTGTATTTTGTAAATAGTTTTTTATTTAGTTAAGTTCTGTGCTGACGCTAGCATAAATTACTTGGACCAATTAAATTTAAGGACACAAATTCAAGGACACCAGAAACTAACCCCGCCTGTGCCGAGCTTGGGATAGGCAGAGACTTTGAGAGCCACTGAGGGGCTACTGTGATTTATGAGTTTTACCACACCGTCTATCCATATTTCCATATCATTTTAGATGGCTCAATCAAAAATAGCGCAGAGCTGAGGCTCAATTGGACCACACCACAGGAAGCAGCGGTACTAAGTATGCCCACCATTGAAGCCTTCTTAGGGTCCACTGTGTCAATTAGTTTCCATCCAACCGGTTGATATAGTCATATACAATTGGATGAAGCGAAAAAACAAATATTGTCTTGATCCAAAACTTCTCTGATCCCTAACAAATTTTCAACGGTAGGAATTTAATTCCCACTGTGTGGTCCATTTGGGCATTGAGCATTCGTTATTTTTGTTTTCGTAATCTAAAATGATATGTAAAAATGGATGAACGTTGTGGATAAGTTTCATACATCACAACGGTAGGAATTTAATTCCCACTGTCCCGAGCTCCGAATCGGCGCCCCAGCTTCCCTAGTCCTTGAATTTGTGTCGTTGAATTTAATTGGTCCAAGTCATTTATGCTAGCGTCAGTACAGAACTTAACTAAATAAAAAACTATTTACAAAATACTGGCTGATTAACCCGAAGATAACGATCAAATGTACATTGGTAACGCTTTGGAATATGGGCCGAATTTTAGGTTTATTTTTTTATTTTTGGCAAAATGCAACTCCGTATGAACAAAAATTCTCTAAGCCCTGCTAGAAAGTATGTATTATATCTATACCGTTCATTCATTTTCTCACATCATTCTGAGGGCATGAGTCCAAAATTGAAGTATATATGTAGCTTAAGTGGACCTCACCACAAAAAAGCTGCATGTTCAACAGTAAACATCATTATCCCTGCTATTTCCTACTAATGCTTTAGATCAGCAAGATTTTTGAGCTCATGTTCTAAAATAAATAAATAAAACACATACATCATACTAGTCCATGGAGTTTTGCCATGCGGATCAAAATTTGAGAGTCCACGAGTTTTGCCATGCGGATAAAAAATGTGGAAAGACACGGAACGGCAATTCATGTCTTTCCACATTTAATGCTAGAGCTACGAGAGAGAATTGTTGCTCTCTTGCACACAGAATGTTTCTCTCATAGTCTTGTTCTCCCTTGTAAGCAAATTGTCTGGTGTGTAGATGTCACCAAGTTATGTGAGCCTCTATATGATGTATGTGTTATATCTGCACTGTCTGTCCATTTTGCGAGATCATTTTAGTGAATGGGCCAAAAAACGGGTAAGATCCAAAGCTCAAGTGGACCATACTACAGAAAACAACAGGGACAGTGATGCCTATCATTGAAACTTTACCAAGGCCTATCATGATGTTTATTTGCCATCCAATTTATTCATAAGGTCACATAGACCTAGGTAAAGGGAAAACACAAATATTTGCTTGATCCAAACTTTTATGGTCCCAAGAGGCTTTCAATGGTAGGCGTTCAATCGCCACCGCTTTCTATGGTGTGGTCCACATGATCTTTGGATCTGCTTTATTTTTGGTCCCATTCCCCAAAATATTCTCATAAAATTGATAGACGGTGTGAATATAACACATACATTATAGTGTGTCCCACAAAACTTGGTGACATCAACGCACTACGAAGGTGGGAGGTATGTAGAGCTGGGCATTTCTGACCTGATCCGGTGGATCCGACCCGATTCGAACCGAACCGACGGGCTGGATCTGTGCGGTTCGGGTAGGATCAGGCAGATCCGACCATTTATCGGATCGGGCTCAGACTAATGTCAATCCGGATCGGACCAATCCGAATCCGATCCGATTGGATTCGATCCGATCTGGGCCATATATGGTATGTATTTTATAGTTTCTAATAAATTTTATTTTATATATGTATGAAAAAAGGGGGAGTTGATAAGAACTTACATAAGTTTTGAGCTGGTATGCCGAAAATCATGATTCTTTTGCCATGAGAGTTGCAGAGAGAGAAAGAGAGAAAGAGGTGCAGTTCGTTGCTTCTTGCTTGATATGTCAGGCAAACAGTTCAAATGTTCAAGTGAGCAGTATACAGGAAGCAGATTGGCTGGCGTACCTCACACCAGTTATATAGCTGCTATATTGACGTTAGTAAGATCTGTGGGTCTGATATCCAAACTGTCCATCAATTTGACGAGCTTGTTTTAAGGCTTGAGACAAAAAATAAGATAGACCTAACCATCAATTGGACCACACTGCAAAAACTAGTGGGAGATTGAACGTCTACCATTGAAACCCTTTTTAGGGTCACAGAAGTTTTGGATCAATATGAAATTTGTTTTTCCTCTTCATTCAGGTACTTGCGACCTTATGAAATTTGTTTTTCCTCTTCATTCAGGTACCTGTGACCTTATGAACAGGTTGGATGTAAAATAAACGTTATGGTGGGCCTACAAATTTTTTAACGGTGAAATCATTATCTCCGCTGCCATTTATGGTGTGGTCCAGATGATCTTTAGATAAGATTCATTTTTTGGATAATGCTCTAAAATGATCTCTAAAAATAGATGAACTGTGTAGATGTAATAAATACATCACTATGGGGCCCATGTATTTTTGATCTCCTTTGAACTGTTCGTACAACTCGGAGCTCGAGGAGCGTTAGTGCTCGTCTTCACACGACATGTACCTAGAGCAGCTATATAGCTGGTGTTAGCTACAGACAGTACTTGATTGGAATTACAAAGCTTCTTCAGGAAGCTATATAGCTGGTGTAAAGCTTCTTCAACAAGCTATATAGCTGGTGCGAGTTGTAGACAGCAGTACATTTTTATCTTACTAGTAAACTATGTGGGGCCCATCTTGAAATTTTTTGGTTTATCCACACCATCCATCAGTTTTTTCAGATCATATTAGGGGTTGATACAAAATTTTAAGTATATCCAATAATCAAGTAGATTGCACCATAGGAAACAGTGAGAATAATGATTTCCACACTGTTGAAAAAAATGAACGATCCGAACCTTGCCCAATCCGATCCCACTCGGTTTTCCTGACCGAGTCGGACTCAGATCGGTTCAGGCCAGTAGGGGTTCGGATCGGTTTGAGTTAGATGACCCGGACTCAGTCCCGGATTGGATCGAGTTCGGGTCAGGCCCTACAAATTTCGAACCGAGTCGAGTTGGACCCAATTTCATCCGACTCGGTCCGATGCCCAGCTCTAGAGGTATGTGGCACACTACGCAATCCGCTTCCTTCTCCCATGTTGTCGCACTTGTACCCGGATTGCTTGCGAGAGCCTTTAACAAGAACTTGCGATGGAACTTAAGTGAGACCCAACGTGATGTTTGTTAGAAATCCACCTCATCCATCGGTTTTGCCAGATTATATTAGGACATGGACCCAAAAATGAAGCAAATCCAAAACTCAAGTGGGCCACTCGACAGGAACAAGTGGGTAGGAAAATGCTTACTATATATTGAAACCTCTCTATGGTCCACCATGATGTTTATATGCCATCCATTAAGTTCATTTAGTCGTTCCTGCTAGGATGAATTGAAAACACATAAATATTAGTTTGATTAAAAACTTCAATAGCCCCATGAATGTTTCAATGGTGGTGTAAACACCCCGCCTAAAACTAGACTAAATTACTATTTAGACTTTGGCTAAACTTCGATAAAATCACCCATGGGCAATTTGAGGACCATGGAAAATCCAATTGATAAAATGGGCAGGGTTCACGAGAACAACCAATGAACCTGATTAGTAGATTTGAAACTTGACCAATCAAATCCTAGCCGATTATCTAGACTCCTCAAATGCAACCAACAACCTAAATTAATAAAATAAAATTGTAGGTCGCAGCTAATTGATGGTGACATTATCATCACTACTTTCATTTTTCATTCCAATAGATGTTAAGGAACCTAGTTTGTCAAACAAAACGGTGCCACGTGAACCATTTGCTTGCTACAAGCTGACAAGCACCTGACACAGTTTTTACCTACCCAACATCTCGATCCCCTCTCACAGATGCTAACTTCACGAGAAGGGGACAAGGGTCTACCGTGTTAATCTATAAATATAGCGTAACAATTGGAATTCTGGGGGACACCGAGTCTCTGTCTGACTTAGGAGGCTAGCTTTAGGGAAAATGGTTCACTAAAGAAGTTAGTAAAGTTAAGAGTAGGTTTAGAATCAGGGATATCCTACCATCCCTTCTAAACAAAAAAGGTGCCTCATATTTCATTTTCTTTATCACATCCCAATTAAGCTCAAATTACATTCTACTCCATACATTTCTAATATATCTAAATCATTAACTCGCACTTTTTTTTTTTTCTTTTGCATTTCTTTTTCTTTATTATATTCGTTTATCTGGAGTCATTTTGACTCTGCAAATTAAGGCTAGCTATGATATTTTTATTTTTACTTGTTTGATTCCTTGTGAGTTATGCAAAGTATAGTTAGACATATAATGTCGAAATTTTGCTTTTTTTTTTTTTTTTTTTTTTTTTTTTTTTAAATTTTTTTTTAAATCATAAAATTTTATAAAGTAGAGATCACATGATGTGTGGGTAGAAGAGGGTGCCTAACCCTTTCTTCTTCAGAAACAATTGTCGCTAATCAACCATAGATTCGCTTGGTTCGAATTTTTTTTTTATAATTTCCCGACTCATAAGCAACTCTACGGTTTCTAGTCAACCATAGATTGCATGCTTCATTTGGCTAGTGACAATTCCAAGAATAAAAATACGTACGTTTTTACATCCGAGATAATTCCACACCCCATCTGTACAATTGATAAGCAGAAGTGAAAGCGAGTGAGGAGATGCTTTCACAAGGAGCTATTCTAGGATTGGCCTGTGTTCACATTTTGAATTGGTTGGGTAGTCCTATTTAAAATTTGGATTTTGCTTTGTCGCTGATTGGGCCTGTCACACTAACAACAGTGGAACTTACCCCACTATACTGGCATCACCATGGAAAATTCACTCTACCCCTTTGTTTAAGTTTTTTCTTACACCCTAGCACAAAGGGAATTGTGTCCTGTTATACTACCAGAAAACTGGGCAAAAGCTACGAATAGAAATTGTAGCTAAAAGCCTATGGCTACGGTTAGAGTCCGTAGCACGACCGTAGCCATTGGTACCGTAGCCATGGCTATGGATTTAATCCGTAGCCATATTAACAATAGGTACGAATTAAATCCGTAGCCATAGCTTACGTAGTTCTAAAATATATAGCTACAGATTATATCTGTAGCTAAAAGTATAACGAGAACCGTAGCAATAGACTAAAATCAGCAGCAACTATGGTTTCCAGATAAAGGGCTACGGTTAATAGCCATAGCTAATGCCAATTTTTTTATATAAAAAATTAAGAAAATATAATAATGGCATCTCTTACCATTGTAGTACATGCCCTGATAGATCAACTCATATAAGCTAATATAGATAAATACTTCATGGCTAAATCATTCATTCATTCAATCAAATACAATCATTCATTTTAATCCATTCACAAAAGTACAATGCCAATAAAATAATTATGTCTATTTAAAGTTCTCATTGACAACAAGATCCAATGCCTTCTCGCAGCCAAATAACTTCTCAACAAACACAAGCGAGAACTCCATGGATGTGCCTCTACTGGTTATCAATTTGCCATCAACTAACACCTTATTCTCAGCTTCGCTTTGATCCAAAAGTTTACTGCACATGGCTGAGACAAAGAAAGACGATGACGACGAGATGACATAAAAAAGAATATTATTTCATGGAACGAGACAAAGAAAGAGGCAGATCCACAGCAGTAGTAGATCCCAACATAGAAAACAATGGGGAGAGTGATGCCCACCATTAAAACCTTCCTAAAGTCTACCACGTTGTTTATTTGAGATTCAACTTGTATTTCGGACTGTGGGTGTGTTCAGGGTGTGTAAACAACATGATAAAAACAAGAACTTCACCTGTAGGGAGTGATCTCAGTTTCATCAGGTGAAATCCATTGAAATCCATAAGAATTTTCAGCTTTCAAATAGACTGAAACTGGATGGTGCCGAAAGCTTGATGATCCCTGCAAGCTCCTGAAGCAGATGCAGTTTCCATCGCTAGTGGGACAGCCTTTGATCAAGATTATATGGTTGTTCTGGAAAAAGAATGAAAAAAAAAAAACATCAACAACAAAGAATAATGATTCAGAACTCAAATCCTCCAAAAACCAAGCAAGCAAGCACATGATATGAAAGAATGCAAGCCTTACTAATAGAATGCTCAATAGTTTTCACTCCTTAAAAGTGTGGATATGCAATATGTCTCAAACTGTATGGTCTTCATGACTTACACATTATGTTTTATACTACTTATGCTATATGAATTTATTTTACATATTTATTAAATTGTTTGATAATAATTTATAAAGAATGCCAAGGAGATCGAGACTTACTTCCTAGTCAACATGTTGCTAAGGGCCATCTTCTTCAATCTATATCAATGGAAGAAGTGTGCAATTGGACGTCTTTCTCCATGCTGAGATTTCAGTTTCAATTGCATGAAGGTTACAAGCTGGATGTGCATGTGCAAGAACAATGTCACATCAATCATTAAAAAGCTGCTCCACTAAATCATGCTCTATCAATCATCCCACTTGAAACTTGCTTCCTTTAGAATTGAGTTTTAACCACATTGTTGAATACATAATGAAGCAAACAAAATTTTCATCTTTAGATTCCTTCTAGATGCTCATAAGGTAGAACAGAAGAAATACATTGTATCATGTCGTTACCAATTGACTGACACCAAGCAGATCACCACTATAGAAGTAGATGATCAAAAGCCATAAGTATACTTGTGGAAGCCCTGTTCAATCAGGAAGATGATAGTTTTCCATGTTTCCTATTATTGTCTAGCGATTTTGGACCGAATGCTAGCCCATTAGTTACTTTCTCCAATGGTGTTGCTTTTTTACTCTATATGTTGTAATATGCTAGCCCATTGGTGTTCTTTTTAATAAATTTCTCTTTACCTGTCAATGAAATACAAATTTATGCATGTATGAATATATGTGCCTTATGTACCTGAGATAACTGAGATATTAGCACCTAGCACTGGATACTTGATGATTCATACAACAATGAAGCACTTTGGCATCTGCAAAAAACAAAATGACAAGCGGAATTCTGCATACATTTACTAGTTTGCATTGGAACAAATAACCAACCAATTAAAAATCAGACAGTTCCAACCAATTAAAAGGACAAAATTCTTGTCAATTACAAGAGATGAACTAATAATTTGAAGATATACCTTCCAACAGGAATGCTCTTTGGAACCTATGACCATGCATAAGCTTCCAATATGCAGAGATAAAATGTAAATCAACAAATTCTAGCTGGTTCTCAATGCAAATATCTGAGTTAGCTATAAATTAAGCACTCAAGTGTTAGTACATGTAGTGTTCAAAATATCAGTATTGCGCAATGTATCGCAACCTTGGGATACAGATACGTATTGGTTATCGCATGTGATATATCGTTAGTATCGCATAATTTATCGCACTTTTTGGGAAACATGGGGAAGTTAACATTAGCAAAATGGTTGATTTTTTTTTTTTGAAACTTCAGAGATTATTTAAAAAGACCTTAATGCACACTTTTAAATCATAAAATATCAAAAAAGAAGCGCACATAATAAATTTCCTTTGTATAAGGTACTTAGTTATGCGTTATCTGATTAAACTAAGGTAAATATATTTAAATATGATGCATACCATTTATAAATGTGTAAAGATGTGTATGAAAATGAGTCACATCCAAACATCAATTGGAATTCATTTTAACATATCATTTTAGGGCATGGCCCGAAAATAAGGCAGATCTAAATCTGAGGTGGACCACACCACACAAAATAGTGGTAATTGAATGATCACCATTAAACTATTTTGGGGCTACAAATTTTTTGGATAAAGCTAATATTTATGTTTTCCCATCCAGGTTTGTCAAACCTCATGAATAGATTGGATGACAAATAAACATTACGGTGGGCCCTAAAAAGCTTCAATGATGGACATCATTGCCACCACATTTTCTTGTGGTGTGGTACACTTGATCTTTCATCCGTCTCCTTTTTGGGCTCATGCCTTAAAATTACTTATGAAAATGGATGGAGAGTGTGGATTGGCTGATGTACCACACATCAGCAAGGTATGGGCATGTGTCGTGCGAAGATGGGACGCAAATTTCCTACTAAATCCTTTCGCATGAGTTGGGCACACCGTGATGTTTGTGAGAAATCCACTCCATCCACATAACTTGGTGAGCTTATTTTAAGACTTGAGGCAAAATTTGAGCAGGATCCAAGACTCAAGTGGGCCGCACTAAAGAAAAAGGTGGGTAGGGAAATTCCTACCGTTGAAACCTTCTTGGGTCGACAATGATGTTTACATTCCATCCATACCGTTCATTTCGTCATTACTACAAGGATGAATTGAAAACCCAAATATTAGACTGATTCAAAACCTGTGGCCCCACGAATATTTCAACTGTGGACCTTCAATCTTCACGGTTTCGACCTACTTGAGTCTTGGATTCGGCTCATTTTTGGCCCTATGCCTTAAAATGTGCTAAAAAATTGGATGGACGGAGTGGATTTCTCACAAACATCACGTGGACCCCACCTACGTTTCCAGCACATGAACTTCATGTGAAGCCAAGGAAATCGAATTGCGTACTAAGTTACTCAGTATGCTCTTATCGTATTGAGTAAACTCTATTGGGCCCACTGTGAATGTATATGATCTATCCACGCTGTCCATCCATTTTTTTCATATTATTTTAGTGGTTGAGCCCAAAATTTAATCATACCCAAAGATCAAATGGACCATACCATAAGAAACAGTTGGAATAATGATTTGCACTGTTAAAACCTTTTTAGGGCCCACAGTGATGTTTATTTCTCATCAAACCTGTTCATATGATCACACAGACATGGATGAAGGGGAAAAAACAAATACAAGCTTGATCCAACCTTCTGTGGCCCCCAAGAAATTTTCAACAGTATATATTCAATTCACACTGTTTCTTGTGGTGTGGTCCTCTTGAGGTTTATATATACATCATTTTTTATGCTCAAGACCTAAAATTATCTGGTAAAATGGATGGATGGAGTGGATAAAATACATAGATCACCGTGGACTCCACAAAATTTACTCAGTACTTTTAGGGTACTGAGTTACTCAGTACGTTATCCGCCTCCGAAGCCAAGACAAGCGCTGCAATCGTCCACCTCGAATTATACAAACAGTTCAAAGGAGATCAGAGTTACATGGCCCCACCAATAATGTATTTATTATATCCACACCGTTCATCCATTTGGAGAGATCATTTTAGATCATGAACCCAAAAATGAGTGACATCCAAACCTCAATTGGACCACACCACAAATAGCAGTGAGGACAATGATTCTCATCGTTATAACATTCATAGGGTCCACCATAACGTTCGTTTTTCATCTAATCTGTTCATGAGGTCACAAAGACCTTGATGAATAGGAAAAACAAATATCATACAATCCAAAACTTTTGCGACCCCCAAAAGGGTTTCAATGGTAAACGTTCAATATCCCGTTGCTTTTTCCAGTGTGGTGCACTTGATCTTTGGATCTATCTTATTTTTCAGCTAAAGCCTTACGACGAGCTTGCCAAATGGACGAACGGTTTGGATATAATATATACCTCATGATGGGACCCACATAACTTGGTGAAGTCAACACACCATCCCAGTCGGTGACATGCGATACACCAGTCCGTCCACCTCCTCTGAATAAGGGCTCAAGGTCCTTTTTCATTGAAGCATAGAGGGTTCCGGAATGCCGAAACCCTAAAATCTCTCCCAAATGTCGATGATTTCGAGGATTTCGGGCCCAAATCTCTCCAAATCAGAGACTTCGATTCGAATGACCCATCAAATACAGCTTCCGATCAGGGCGATCTTCTTTACAAGTACCGAAATCTACTATTGAAAGTTTTTTTTTTTTTTTTCCATTTTTTTCGGATAATGATGCGCTCCCAGGTGCGATATTGACGACATATCGCGCGAGATCTAGATTTTGGGTTTTTTTGGTATCTTTCGGGGGTTATCGGACGAGTTTCGTCTAGCTGGGGGCTGATAACGATAATATCGGCCGATATATTGGCCGATAGTATCGATACTTAAAACACTGAGTACATGTGCATGCCAAGAAACACCATTATTTTTGTTATTTCCTTTTCATTTAAATGACCATAAACAATTCAATTCGCATATGTTATTTCCCAAGGCAATCCCAATGAGATTGCCTTGGGAAATTTAAGTTACCGTGGATCTCCATATTTGTTAGTTTTATATGCAGAAATGTCACTTGACAAGAATCAAGTAACAAGCTGCCCCTACCTCCATGATTCAAAAGTTTCAACTTTAGTACAAAAGTTCCAGAATAACAAGGTCAACCTTACTCATTTCTTGCTTACATTGGCAATTTGACATGTATATATGTTGTGAAGATCCTCTTCAATCATCTTCGATGAATCTTCTTGGCATATTTCTCATAAATCATATTTCAAATAAACTTAGAAAAAAAAAATCTAAAAGAATCAAATGATAAGCATACCCAACAAAGGCTAGAAAAAGAGGTTTATTTTCGGTATAAAACATTCCAAAAGGTAGTTTCCACTTTACTGAACTACTACTTATTTTAATTCAATTCAATACTAGATAATATAGACTAAAGCCAGCTTGAAGCATACCCTTGGTTTTGAAATTTTAGACACAATATATGCCTCTAGAATCAACATTCAAGGTAAAATGTGTCTCAACATAATCCAAGAAAATACTAAGGAGAAAAAGAAGATTTAACAGAATCCAAGAAAATACTATGGAGAAAAAGAATATTTGACAGAATCCACAACAATTTTATAGAGATATTTATTGATTGAGAGATTTCATCAGCAATTTTCAAAATATTTTAACAAATAATTTCAAGCCCTCAATATCTGTGAGCACCCCTACTTTTACAAACTGAAAATTAACCTAAATGTTGTACACCATTTGGCCCCAAGCATTATATAATACATGGTTGCAATCAAAAAATTTTGGTAAGCTTCTTTTGGAGAACTATTTATCTGGAACTCCACTAAAGACTTCCCAAAAGTAATACCTTTATGCGAACTAACGGAAGCTTGAGGTCTGACCTACTAACAGCCTTTCTGCTACCTTTCTCAATCGGATTTCTGACCTGAAGCAATCTGAACTTATTAAAATACAGTTTCTAGTATGTAGCCATCAAGGTATGAGGTTTTGTAGGTCTTAATGAAAGTGGGAAAGAAAAATTTATACAACTTTGTCCAAATGCTCAAGAACAGATGATTGAGCATTGGGGTCAATGTCCGCCTCGTCCTTTAAAATGACATGCTTAGAAAGCATGACATGGTATGAAAATACTCAAAAATATGAAAACCAAATTCCACTGAACTCTGTATACCTCAGCATATTCAAAAGGCCTCACTGACTTCAAAGGTATTTTAGTTGGACGATATTGATTCCCCTATAAATAGAAATCACTAGCTGTATTTCACATGTATGACCATTGACAGAAAAGATGAAAGGATAGGTACAAAGAAACAGGCTCCTTCACCAAAACAACCTTAATTAATTTCTAAAAGAAGGACATGCTTAAGCTTTGCTTCCCCATTGATTAATGATGTTGCAACAGACGACCCTGGTTGAGTTCTATGAAAGCCCATCCCAAGAACTTCCTAAGAAATCAGAAGCTACCCTCAATAAGATGCAATAAGAAGTAATCCACAAGCGACCAAAAATGTTATCAGCAATACCTGTGGATAAACGAGGCATTCATGTTCATGCCCCCACACTATGAAGTCCAGGAATCGTGGCAGGAAATGTTCATTTATCATGTTTTTGGGATTTGTCTTGATCCGCAATGCACAGATGTACAATTATTAGCAGCACTAATCAGGTAAACATTTAATTTCCCACTGCAAACATCTAGTAACTCACGAAAAAGACTCATCACGAATCAATTTAAGTTGAGGAGATTACTTATGTTGCTCTTTTTTTTTCATGTGTTCTAACTTCTAGGTTACATCTCAAAGACAATGTCTAACCTGTTTTGATGGAGTACCATAGCGTTGAACCAATCTGACACATCACACCCTTCTTGAGCTTCGGGCCTTACCCATCGCAGTATTTTGCCCTTTTGTATATAGTTTTTTTTGTGTAATATGAATTCCTGGCATTCGGGCCAACCATATGATGGCTAGCTATGAGTCCGGTGAGACCACCAAGGGAAACAATTGAGTGGGGGCGGCCCACTCATAATTCTGCACGTACGGCCTGGGTCAATCATGCTGTGTATGGAAGATTGGACCGTTCAGCCCCTTTATCTGCCTTTGATGATGGGGCGGGTATGCAAATAACCATGTCATTTTGCACATCAAAAGAGCCCCGGTGAAATCACGGGTGCTTGTTTCTCCCTTATGTTTTGTTTGCTGTGGCCCACCTGAATCACAAATTATACTGAATTTCAGGATCTTATTCTAACATGATGTGACCCATCTGATGGTTGGAATTGATCTCAACAGCACATTACAATGAAGCCTACCCCATGTGGCCTATTCGGTGCCCACCCGTCTTTACAGTTCATTAATTGGGTGAGAGAATATAATGAGATTTGGTCACATTAAATGGTTCAATCCACTTCTATAGAAGAGGAAATTATTACAAAGTAACAAACCTAAGTACACATGAAAGCCTTACCAAAGACAGACAAAAGGATGCATAAGCACATCCCACACTAACCAAGTACATGAGCCTAGTTTATTTAATTAAGAAACTATAATTCATATCTTCTTCATTAACCATCATACAATCAAGGATAAACTTCGATAATCGACCGCAAACCCAACACAGGTAGAATCTTGTAGTCAGAGAAACCAGCGTCGATGAAGATTTTCTGCCACTCATGTTCTTCCCTCTGCTTGCCTGTTGAAGGCAACATCATCGCCATATCGAAGCAAAGCTTTGTCTCCATTGACTTGTAATCATCAGTGTCGGCATTCACAACTGTTTCTAGTAAGATCACCTTCCCTCCATCTTCTTTACTTGGAATTACCTCTTTGCACCGTTTTAATATCTTCACACAATCATTGTCACTCCAGCCGTGTAGGACTGACTGTAAGCCATTTTCACAATGATTAGAAGCCATTGCTACAGATGAAATGGGCTGGTTTGGATCAGCCCAATTGCTTGACTACAGCCCATTAGTTTCTGGCACTAGCAGTGGTGAAGAAGAACACATACAAGGCAGCAAGTGTGTTGAGCATGTTTCTAAAACGCGTTGACACAACTCAAAGACTTGTTGAATCAATGCGATTACTTAAAAGAAAAGATGTTGGCAGTTCCATTCAAATTCTCACCTTTCTAGCAAAGCAACAACCTTAACAATGGATGCACATGCAATGATGTTTTTACGACAAACTATCTAATTAATATGGAATTTACATTCCAACACTATTGTCAAAAAAAGTTTTCAAAAAGCTTAATTTTTACAATGTCCAACATAATGATTATATGAAATTCACCCCAAACATTAGTTGCAGAACCAAAATTTAGACAAAGTGCATAAAAATCAGACTCATTTGTGATTCTGATGGAGCATATCAAGGGAAACAATTTGGAGTGTGATCATTTCCCTGTACAAAGTTTCATTCCACCTGAATCATAATTGTGAGTGAGTTTTTTAGTACTTTGATGTAGAACGGGTTGCGGACAGTTTCATGGCCAAGATGGATCAGAAAAGGCCCGCTCGACAATAGAAGTGATCCAGACTGTCGGATCTTAGATCGGGCGTATCTTGCAATCCGGAATGAGTTAGCTGACGCAAAATATATGATTTTGGGGTAGAACGAGCTACTTTAGCCAACCAACCCTGCTATGCCGGGTTACGCTACCCGGAATTGCTAAAAAAACCCTGGATCGATGGTCGTTTCCTTGTTTTAATTTCGTTTTTACTATAAATAGTAAGTTTTAGTTTGATTATAACTCTTCATCCGTCGGGCTTTAGGAGTTGCACCCAACGTGAAAAGAGCTTAGAATAATTAGGAGAACGGTTTGGTGAAGTCAAATAGGACACTTACTATTTTTGGCCGAAAACCTTGCGCACTAGTAGACATCACGACCGTCTATAAATAGTAAGTTTACAAGTTATAGTAAGTCGCAATTTCTAGGAGTTTTAGTTGTAGTTTGATTATGATTTTTTTCCCATTGCTTGGTACCCTTATTTAAGGGTTGGGAACTCATTTTTATTAATTCATTAATCAATTTCGAATTTATTAGAATTTATTTCTATTTTCTGCTTTCTTTCCTCGTGGATTTGAGGAGTCTCTGTGAGGAGTCCAGAGAAATTCCATAGATTCGAAATAGTTATCCTCTTGAGGAAGACGGTGCTCGACTTCACGTCCTCCCCTGCGTCATACTTGGAATAACATGAGGTGACCGACCTTGTGGTCGTGGTGGATTTTATACTAAATAGCATAGTGGGGACACCCAAGTAGCCGAATCATTTTCTAGATGGGTCATAGTCATAGAGTTGCTTGGACAAATAAGTAGCGGTAAAGTACCTTGAGGAGAAGAGCGTCCGCAGGGGGGATCGACTCAAACATGTTCCCTCCAACCACATCTATTTTCGTACTCTTTGGCACGTGAGCAATAACATGTGGTTGATCAAACACGGTGCATTTTACGTGTGGGAACGCATCAGCGATGGCGCGAGCTACAGCACCTGTCCCACCTCCAACATCGACCAACGACCGCAACCCGTCGAAAACCTGACCATACTCTTTAACGACAATGCTAATGATGAACTGTGCATCACTGGCCATGGAATCGTTAAATAAGCAATTAATCTCAGGGATCTGGGCCGCGACCTCCAAGAAGCTCAGTCCGTTTGCTTTCTCGAAGGCCGTGGTTTCATTGCCTTGGAACCAACTACTTAAGAAATTCCAAGTTGTGAGTAGAGTAGAGTCGAACTCCCCTAACACAAAGGCTGACAAACTGACAGCGGCCTCTTTGCGGAGGAGGCTAGAAGGTGGTGTGATAACAAACCCTTCTTCAACTCCGTTATTGCCGTTGATCTTTTCTACAGCAAAAAAGCCCAAGTGGACCAACAGACGCATCAGGCGGCTCATGTAAGGGGTTTTGGATGAGTTTATCGTAAGTGCAGCAACCAACTCAGAGAGGGTCATTGGACGGCCATGATTGTGGATAATGTCTGGTATGCCCAGCTCAACAGCACACTTGAGGGACATGGAATTCACGTAATGATACAGATGGTTCCATACGTGGGCTTGGGCTTGCAACAGCTCATGGCCTCTCTCTCTTTGGTAGGGCGCCATCACTAACTCCCGTCTTCCACACCTGAAAAAAGAAAAAAAATAAAAAAATAAGAGGATTTTAAAACACAATAAAGCTAAGTACTCCTGATTGTTGGCTGTACAAACCAGATTTATTGGCTTTGCAAAGCCTCCAGATAACTCTGGAAGAAAATAAAACAAAACTCCTTTTATCTTTTAGACTATCTTGCTATTGCTTCACTCTTGCTACAGCCGGATACACAACAAACCTTTTTATAGGCATCTGCATCAACAGTAAAAGGACTACAATACCCCTGCAAGCGAATTAGGTACCACCCCCGCCTGTTGGGAGCTCGGGACAGACGGAGGCTCCGATGGTCACTGAGAGCCCACCGTGATGTATGAAATTTATCCACACCGTCCATTCATTTTTTATTTTATTTTAGAATATAATCCAAAACATAGAGAAGATTTAACTCTCAAATGGGCCACACGGTAGTAATTAAATTTCTACCGTTGAAAAATTCTTATAGACTACAGAAGTTTTAGATCAAGATTATATTTATTTTTTCACTTCAACCAGGTGTATATGACCCTATCTAGGGGTTGGATGTAAAATAAAAGACACAGTGGCCCGTAGGAAGGTTTTAACCGTGGTCTCCCTTAGAACCGTTGCTTCCAATGGTGTGGTCCACTTAATTGTTGGATCTTCTTTATTTTTGGTCCAATATTCTATAATTATATGAAAATATGGATGGACGCTATGGATAAGATTCATACATCACAGTGGTCCATCAGTGGCCCTAGGATCCTCCGCTTGTACCGAGCTCCAAACAGGCGGCGGTCGTACCTAATCCGCGCCCGCAGGAATCCGTGTTTGGGGAAGCGGATTGGCTGGTGTGGGCACGTGTCGTGGGAAGACGAGCGTTGCAGCTCCTCCACCTCCGTGTTGTACGAACGGTTCGAAGTAAATCAAAGTTATATGGTCCCAAAATGATGTATTTATTATATCCACACCGTTCATCCATTTTTTGATTTCATTTTAGAGAATTATAGCAAAAGTGATAATATCCGAAGTTTAAGTGGACCATACCAGAAATAGCAGTGAGAAAATTCTCACGGTTAAAGCAATCGTAGGGCCCACAATAGCGTTTATTTTACATCTAATCTGTTCATAATTTAACACAGACCTGGATGAAGAGGAAAAACAAATATAATATCGATCCAAAAGTTCCGTGAGCCCCATAAGGGTTTCAATGGTATACGTTCAATCCTCCACAGCTTTTTGCAGTGTGGTCCACTTGTTCTTTGGATCTGTCTTATTTTTAGTTTCAATACTTCTTACAAGCTCTCCAAATGAAAGAACGGTTGGGATATAACACATACCTCATGATGGAACCCACAGAACTTGGTGACGTACCCACACCAGCCATGTCGATGGTGTGCGGTACACCAGCCTGTCAAGCTCATATTTTTATTTTTTTTCTCTTCATCCATGTCTACGTAAACTATGACCGTATTCGATTACAAATAAACATCACGGCATACCTTAGGAATGTTTGTGGTCCACTTGAACTGATCGCTTAACTTTCCATATATTTCATTTTTGAATCATGCCCCTAAAATGATTTGTTAAAACTGATGGATGGCATGGATAAGACATGTATTTTTCACAATGAGCCCCACAGCATTTACTGCTATTAGAAGTTAGTTGCGGCCACCTTGATTTTTGTCACAGATTCAACCGTGCATCCATTTTAATTGCCACATTGTGTTAGCATCTGGGCCTAAAAATGAGGCAAATCCAAAACTTAAGGGCCTATTTGGCCGGACCAATCCCACGGTATTAGGAGGAATGGGATGGTGATATCTCAGGATAGGCGTGATGAGCCACACAGACCCCGTGAACTTGTCCGGAGATATAAACAATCCCATGGATTTTAAAACAATCTACTGATATTACCATCATTACCTTAAAATTGATCCCATCCCTTAGTTGGACGGATTGGAAGGTAAAATCCAGAAATATGCCCAGCATGCCAAACCAACCCAGTGAACTTGTCCTAGAATATAGCAATCCCATGGATCCTAAACCAATCCACTGACACCACCATCATTACCTTTTTTTTTTTTTTTTTTCTTTAAAAATTTTTTTTTTAAAATTTATTTTACAGGCACACATACCCCCACATGCACACTCACGCCACACGCACACACACCCCACACACGCACACCGTGAGATTTCACCACTGTGGGTACTCGAACCATTGACCCGGTGTCCATCCCATCCCTCCTAATCCCATGGGATTCGCCTGGCCAAACAAGCCCTAAATGGGCGAAAAAGTGGTAGGGAAACCTCCCTAGGTCTGTACTCATGTTCATAACCCATCCAACGGTTTCTAAGGTGATCCAAAACTTTCTGACTAACATCACGTTGGCCCCACCTAGCTTCCGACAGCAATACCAGACCAATCCAAAGCTAGCCTGGGTAAACCCGAACTGTTCATCCGGTAAAGGAGATGGTGATGTGTTGGGTACATATCGCAATGCACGTGTTTAAATCTACCCTATCAGGGCTCATTTAACGAGATTTTTTTTTTTTTCTATAAAATACAATATATACACAGTTCAGATAATAATGCTAATTAATGTTGCGAGGACGGGCGTTTACTCCACGTACGTTAGTATTTTAAGTGGTCTTTTGAAAATGATTCCAAGCTTGCGTGGAGTGGTGTTAATATAAAATTCACCTTGATCTCCACGATAGACCTATGAACTGAGAATCAGCTCCATCTATGGTTTAAGTAGACCGCACAGTTAGAAATAGTGTGCAAAAAAGCTCATATTCTAAAATGATTTCTTCCATGAGGCACACGTAAATCAAGTATGGGCCTGATTTTTGAGTTCTACTCCTAATCTTTGGTATGGCATCCAGCAGTTGGAATTGATTTCACTTACCTATGACTGTGAGTCTTGTAAAAATCAAAAGAGTCCCTCCCTCTAATATTTTAACGGTGTTTCCTGTCTAAATCAAAAGTCAAGCCTCAAGACATCGAATAAGATCATATGTCTGGGGGTCATGGCAGATCTCACTTGCATGTATAGTCAAGCCTGATATTTTATCTCGAGACATCGAATAAGATCATGTCTGGTGATCATGGCAGATTTCATATATATATATATATATATATATAATATATATATTATATATATATATATATATATATATATATACACTCTTGAAAATCACGTGGTAGGAAGCATATTCCTGAAAATCACGTGGTAGGTAGCATAATCTTGAAAAGCACGCAGTAGGAGATCATACATACATATATACTCTTGAAAAGCACCTGGCAGGAGATGACGACTATACATATTGGGAAAATATAAATACTCTTGAAAAGCACCTGGCAGGAGATGATGACTATGTGTAAAGGGAAGAGGGTCTATGTGGTCGAGCTCATGAGGACTTTCTGGAAGGTCAAGCTGTGCAGGCCCTACTGTGATGTATGTCGAACATCAACACCATGTAGTTGATAGGTCCCCGTATTTGATAGGTCCCCTTTAAATTATGGAATATCTAAAAAATCAGCACCATTCGAAACTCAGGAACTCAGGTGGGCCATATCATTTAAAATCATGTGAAAATATGCTAAAACATATAAAATCACTTGGTGGGGCCCACCTGAAATTTGGATGCATCTGAACTTGGTCTGACCCCTCATCCAAGTGGGACACACATAATGGATGGGCTAGATTTGTGAACTACATCTCGGTGGGCCCAACAAATGATTATGAATGTTTTAATGGAGAGTAACCCCTCTCAACTTTTGTATGTGGTGTGGCCCACAAAAGTCACGGATTGACGTGATTTTTAAACCTTAGGTCTACCATGGAATGGTTCATTTGACTGATGGGGTGTATATATATATATATATATATATATATATAGAATATATATATAGAGAGAGAGATGAGAGAGAGAGAGAGAGAGAGAGAGAGAGAGAGAGAGAGAGAGAGAGAGAGAGAGAGAGAGAGAGAGAGAGAGAGAGAGAGAGAGAGAGAGGAGAGAGAGAGAGAGAGAGAGAGAGAGAGTTATGCTCTTACACAACCATGCCTAGCTAGCATGGTTATGTAAAGTAACACATGTGTCAAAGATCTAGACCATTAATTAGTTAAGACTCATTAAAGAGAAATTATGTATAAAAAAGTAAGAAACTACACTTGTAAGGAAAGTATAAGTGAAAGTACATATGCATGTTAAAGCTTTATTAGTAGGACAGTTCTATTAACAACCAACACTTTTTGTAACTATTTGACATGATTGATCATCAAATTTTGAACTACATCTTGCATGTTGACGTGCAATCTATCTAATGCATGGATCTGATTTTGAGTTGGATGGTCCAAATCTATAATAGCATTCCGCCCATCCTACATTTACTCTCCCTTCACACGTCTCCTCTTCCCAAATGTTAGTATAATGTTTGCATGACCTTCCTACTGCCAACGGGGCATTGCTTTCACATACCTAGAAGGAAAGAATTCATGTGGAGTAGATCCATCCCGTCCATTATGTGGGCCACCTCATGTTTAGACAAGAGCTTAAAACTAAGATAGATTCAACACTCGATTGGGCTACACCATAGTAAATAGTTATGATAGAAATTCCCAGCATTAAAATCAACTAAATTGTGTTTAGCCTACTGACATAAATATATATGGTTGTTGTGGTGTGTTATAACAAGTAATGCTTGTAATGGACCAACGTATTAGACGAGTTGGATGTCATATTTACATAAAAGGTTGGATGATACGTGCTGGCTGGACATTAATTAAACGGTATTCCAACTTGGACGTTTATTGGAAAAAAGAATTTCAGCGGAGTCACTATCTTGATTTTTTATGAGGCTCACATTGATGTGTATGTGTGATCCACTCCAACCATTAGATTTGTAATCTTATGTCGGGTATATAACCTAAAAATCAAGCTCACCTGTGATTTAGGTGGACCACACCGAGGAAAATAGTTGGAATAGAGACGTCCACCCTTGATTTTTACAGGGCCCACCATAGAGATTATATAAAATCCACTTCAATCATTAGATGCCACACTAAAACATAGGCCTAGGGCCCAAAATTCAAGTCCATCTATCTTTCAAGTAGGCCACACAAACGTAAATTGTTCATATGATGAGCTTCTCTTTATCAACTATTTCCAGCTGCGTAGTCAACCTGAAGCAAGTGGACCTACTTTTTGAACCTTAGGTGTAAGGTGAGGTCACCCACCTGATGTTCGGGTAGACCCGAACGGGCCACTCTTTTACAAAGTTAGTTTAAATCACTTCTCTACCGGCATTATGAGAATTGCCAAGCATTATGACTGATGAGCATTAATTATCATATTAGGCCAAGCGGTGGTGTGTTAGGAACAGGTACCACACGGACTCCCACATCTGATTTTCTATGGGTCCACTCTGACATGTATGATCGAATCTGACCATTATATGTATAATCCATTTATAGACACAGAGCGAAGAAATTAGGCTAATCCATGATTCAGATGGGCCACACCAATGAAGGAGGGAGACATCCACCCTCAATTTTTATAGGGCCCATCATGACGAAACTGTGAAATCCATTCCATCCATTAGATGTTAAACTAAAACTAAGCCTGATTTTCATGATTCATGTGAGCCACACCAAAGGAAATAGTTTAGTGAGTACACCTATCCATGTACAATGTTTGCAATTGTATGGTTGACCTGAACTAAGGATGGGGATGAAACTTGAGACCTTGATTTAATATGGGGTGACATACTTGATGGTCGGGGTTGATTTTACATTAACACAACGATGGGCCCACCCAAGCCGTGGCCACTTTTCCATGCCAAAATAAATTAGTATGCGGTGGAAGCATTTATTTCATAAATTATGAGGAATTGCTTTCATTATTAAATGCATGGCTAGTTAGACGAAAATGCAATGTCCAACCATAACTAGTTGGACCGTCCAACTAGTTGTCTGAATTAATGCTATGAATGATGCCCATGCAAAAGATACTTTAAAGAGGAAAAGGAGTTACGGGCTTGGGATGGCTCCACCGCGGTGTTCATGTAAAATCCACCTTGGCCATTAGCTAAGTTACCTATGCTACACCCAGGGCTCTTAAATCAGCTCCATCAGTGGTTTAGATAGACCACACGATTAAAAACAATCTACAAAGAATGCTTACCCTGAAAATTGTTTCCCTTGGTATGGCCTCACTTGAATCATTTATGAGCCTTCATTTTAGTCATTAGGCCTAGGATCTGGTGTGAAATCCAATGGTTGGAATGGATTTCACATGCTCATCATGGTGAGCCTAGTAACAAACAAGGGTGGACGTCTCTCCCAACCGTATGGCCCACTTAAATCACATATGTTGAGAAAATAATACAGAAATAATATTTTTTGTAAATAGGTAAATCGAAAATAATCAGAATAAGCTGAAACACGGATGAGAACACTATCCTTAAAGCGTTATTTGCCCTTACTTAAATAGATTTTTTAAAAAAATTTATTATTATTATTATTTTATTTTTTACACACGCACACACACTCACGCCTTAGTGAGATTTCACCACCTATGGATCCTCGAACCCTTGACCGGGTGTTGAAACTCCTGAGAGTTTACCACCTGAGCAAGAGTAAGGATCCCTACTCAAATAGATTAAGTATGCCGAAAGGTTCCATACAAATAGCTTCTAGGATACGACGAGCCTGGTGTGGATCTGTGTTTAGTGAATACAATGATCCACTAATGGAACTCTTGTACACAATTTCTGGCAGAAATAACTAAAAGAAAAATCCCATAATTAAAGAAAGAGAAGGAAAAATTAGACCACAGCACTGAAAGGAAAAATTAGACCACAACACTGGTCTGTTCTTCTGGCAATTGTTCAAATGAACTGTTTTAGACCACCTTGTTGGTCTGTTATTCAATCTTAGGTTTGGATGAACCTTGTTGGCTAGCTCACTGGAGTATAATGCTACTTTCTGAGTAATTCTTATGAGGGTGGTTGAGTGTGTTTGTGATGGTTTGGAAACCCATTTAGGCATTGTTTATATAGGCTACGATGGCTGACAGTTTACAGTTTCTGCATGGTCAGCCTTAATGTGCATGAGGAGTTACACCTCACTCCAACGACTACATTTTCAGCATCTATATTAGTCATATGGTCTCATTCAGACCTTTACACTCTCAGCCACCTACCTTAGCTCTCTGTCGCACCATGATTCGCACTCATCTCGCACCGCTTCACGTAAGGCGACACAATGCCTACGTGCGAAGTGCTCCATTAGCACCTCTACAGCCATACTGCCTTACATGCCTATGCTCTCGCACCGAGCTTGTGCCCGTGCACAGGTGTAACGCGCAAACCCGGTACACCTCGGACTAAGTAAGTAAATATAAAGGTACTCCACCTTTCTCATACAAACACAAAATTTTCCTTCCCTTTTTCCAATGTGGGGCTATTCTTAAAACACTAAAAACTGGATTTTTGCAAAACAACTTTAAATAATTATTTTTTTTAATATTTTATTAAAATTATATTTATAATCAATATTCTACAACAACATGTCAACTAGATTTTTTGGCTCTGTACCCTGCACATGATTAAACATCCAATGATTAGAGTAGATTTTATGGTACACATCATGGTAGGCCCTGTGCAAATATAAAGGGTGGACCTTTTGGACGGTTGGTTCCTAAAAATGTCGGACATTCCTGAGATTGGTGGGGGAGTGGATCAGTGTTACTTGGTAACAAAGCAGTGGGGTGCTTAACTGACCGTGGGGCTTACCTCCTTGTATGCGCTGTATATCCATGCCATCTAATGGTTTTTACACATCATTCCAGTGTATGATCTTAAAAATGAAGTAGATCCAAATTTTAAGTGGATCACAACACATAAAAGAGTAGACATTTAATACCCACCATTAAAAACTTCCCAGGGCCTATTGTAATGTTTTGTAGGCCCACCATGATGTATGTGTTATATCCACACCGTTCATACATTTGGAGAGATCATTTTATGGCATGAGACAAAGAATGAGATAGATCTAAAGCTCAAGTGCACCCCACCACATAAAACATTGGGAATTGAATGCCTACCCTTGAAAACATCTTGAGGCCACAAAAGTTTTTGACGAAGCTGATATTTGTGTTTTCTCTTATTCCATCGTCTGTGTTAACTTATAAACAGGTTGAATCTGAAATAGACATCATGGTTGTAACGCCCTGAAAATCGGCACTCGAGTACATAGAATCCAATCCCGAGTTCCCAGCAGTTAACTTAATAAAATGTACATCTGTCCTCATTCAGATTCAAATTTATTTCACACATATATAATTAGAGTTGCGCAATTCAACTTAACGGAACTAAAACGAGGCGGAGATAACAAAAATCAATAAATATAGGATTAAATGTCAAAATACAGTTTCGATAGTGGTGGTCGCCCAAAATGGGGATTATACAAGCCACAATGAACATATAATAAAACTTACACATAAAGCACGACTTTAACATATATGTGCACAAAATTAAGTAAACGAAAGGACTTTCAGCTTCGTCTGATGCTCTTAAGGCACCACGATGAAAGTGTAAGCCGATCCAAGCCTATATGCCTGAGGCCTCGCTAGTATCTGCATCACTAATATTGCCTGGGTTTTAAAACACTATCCCATATGGGAGTGAATAGCTAATTCAGTGGTTCCATTAGTTCTAGGTTACACATGTTATCAACCCAATCAGCGCAGTTAATAATAAACAACTAATTAAGTATTTCCTAAATACTCCTGTTAAATACACATTTGAGATTATGAAATGATGCATGCACTATACAATCCAACACTCCCTCACAAGTGACTTTAACACTTATTTCGCAAATGCCAACCTTCCTCATCATGCGACCATAACGCCCAAGTCGCCACAACCTAAACTAATCCACCATGACGATTTGGTTAAGGTCAGTCTAAGCCATTGGTTCTTAGGCTAAAGGAGTAACTGGATTAATTTAGTTTGTTAATTAAGATCTTACCCCTAGTTGTCTTAGCTTTTGGCCTGTCTTTATTTACTTACGGTTGTCTTGATTAGTCAGTGATAAGTCGGCTAAATTTGGGCCCTATATGAACAAATCACGAGGCTAAACTCGATGTTTAAGTGATTGACCGAATTCATTTGCTTTCTACGGTTGATTAATCAGATTTGTGCAGTTCTTTATTGATACCACCCGCGTATAAGCTAACATCGAGTGTTAATGGTCAATAAGTACATAAGTTAATCATAATAAAAAATTTCAAGGATTTTTGGAAATCAAAAATAGCGAAAATCCGGCCCTACAAAGGTTTCAACGGTGGGAGTCATTGGTCCCATTGTTTCCTGTGGTGGGGTTCACTTGAACTTTGGATCTATATCATTCTTTGATTCATACCTTAAAATGATCTCTTCAAATGGATCAACGGTGTGGATACAACACATACATCATGGTGGGGCTCACAGAACGTGGTGACATTACTTAAGCAACTAATCTAGGACTGCCAACATTACGAGCATTAACTACCGCCTCAAATTATGCCTAATATTGGAAACAAATACTACATGGACTCTCACCCTTGATTTTTTTTTATGGGCCTAACCTACATATGAGATCCTCTCGGTCCATTAGAAGTATAATCAAGTAATATGCCTAGTGCCAATAAGTCAGGCTAACCTGTGATTCAGATGGGCCACACCAATGAGAATACCTAGGAGAGAGACATTCACCTTTGATTTTTACAGGGCCCATCATGACAAAACTGTGAAATCTATTCCAACCATTGGATGTCACACCAAAAGTAGTCCTAGGTCCCAAAAATTAGGTTCATACATGATTCATGTGAGCCACACTAGGCAAAACTGTTTGGAGGGTGAATCTTTCCATGTACTTTGATTCCAATCTTGTGGTCCTCTTGAACTGTTTGGATGGAGATAAATTTTGAGACCTTCATCTAAGAGTGACATACGTGATGGTCGGGGTTGATTTTACATTAACACCATGATAGCCCACCCAAGCCATGGCCACTTTTCCATGCTAAAATGAAATAAGTCTGTAATGAAAGCATTTACTTACATTAATTAAGATTTTTTTTTTTTTTTCATTAAATGCATAGCTAGTTGGACGAAAATGAAATGTCCAACTTGTTGTGTGTGAGCATTACTCATAGATCATTGGCTTGAGTGGGACCTATTGTGGTGTTAATGTAAAATCCACCCCAACCATCACGTGTGTCACCTCATGCTAGACTTATGGACTGAAAATCAACCCCATTGGTAGTTCAGGTGGACCACTTAATTGGAAACAGTGTGCTAAAAAATCTCACCCTTCAAAATGATTCGTTTGATGAGGCCCACTTGAATCACGTAAGGATATGATTTTTAGGTCCACACCTATATTTACTATAGCATCTAATGGTTGGAGTGGATTTCACATGCTCATGATTGGGGTCCTGTAAAAATCAAAGGTGGATGTCTCTCCCTCAACTATTCCATTAGTGTGGCTCACCTGAATTACAAGTCTACCTTATATTTTGGCTCTAGACCTACAATGAGATTGTACATCTAATGGTCGGAGTGGATCTTGCATACATGATATGCTGGGCCATATCAAAAATCAAGGTTGGCTTTCTCTCCTACTTTTAAACTTCCGATTCCGAGAGAAAAGGTGCCTATTCCCAAAATGGTAGGAGTGCATTGGGTGTAGCCTGTCCTCACGAAGTACCATACATCCCTGACCCTGGGCCTATCTTGATAAACGGATTGTATATCCATGCCCTACATCCATATTTTTAGCTCATGATAGGACATGATTGGAAAATTGAGAGAGATATATATCTCAGGTGGACCACACCACAAAAATAGTGGTGATTGGCCATTAAAAACTTTTTGTGGGCCAAAAGTGTTGGATTAAGCTGAATTTTGTTTTTCCTTCATCAAGGTCTTTGTGACCTTATCAATAACTTGGGTGCCAAGTAAAAAATTACGGTGGGCCCTAGGAAATATTTAATGGTAAAAGTTCAATTTCCACTATTTTTTACTTGGTGTGGACCACTCGAGATTTTTAACTGCTGCATTTTTGGATCAATGTTCTAAAATGAGCTTAAAAAAACAATGGACAGCATGGATATACATTACATACATGAAGGTGGGCGGCATGGTTAGGGACAATCTGTGTTGCATGAGTAAGGGACTGCATTTTATCCCCTTTTTATAGTTTTCCTAACATGGCTCTTGTTTTTTCTTGGAAAGAAGTGGGAAGAAGTTTAACGGTGGAAGAGGAATGCCTGACCTTATTTTATTAGGCCCATCATGATGTCTTGATGTGCATGTGAGATCCACTATGACCATCATACGTGTGATCTTATTCTACATCTCGAGATAAAATATCAGGTTGACTTTTGATTTAGGTAGGAAACACCAATAGAATAGAACGGTAGAGGGGAGAGACACCTTTGATTTTTGAAAGACTCACAGTCATGAGTAAGTGAAATCAATTCCAACCATAGATGCCATACCAAAGGTTAGGTATAGAATTTAAAAATAAGGCCCATACTTGATTTAAGTGTGCCTCATGAAAGAAATCATTTTAGAAGGTGAGCTTTTTCACACACTATTTCCAATTGTGCGGTCCACTTAAACCATGGATGGAGCTGATTTTCGGTTCATAAGTCTAACATGGGGTGACACACGTGATGATCAAGGTGGATTTTATATTAACACCACTCTTTTAGAAGAGAAAAAACAAATTGGTCTACCATATTATCATAAGGTGCCCTATTTGATAAACAAACTAGATTTCTGACACATGTAGCGTATTGTACAAATGCATCACACATGTAAAATCTTGAAAATATAGCCAGACAAGTTCGTAAACAAGGCTCTGCTCTCACCTTCTCTCCCTTCATTTATTACTCTATCACCACTTAAATCTCTCCTCTAGCTTTTCTCTCTTTTTAAAAGGAAAGCATAGTTTAAAAATCTCTCTCCAAACATCATGGAGGATATGTGGGCTTGGCTGCCCATCGTGAAATGCATGAGAAATCCACTCCAACTATTATGTGAATGGTAGAAATTTAACCATAGAGCTAAAAATACAAGGAGATTTGTGATTAAGTAGGCCAAACCAAGAGACAATGGAAGAGGTGGATGTCAATCCTTGATTTTTATGCGGCTCATAGTGTTGTTTATGGACAATCCACTCTGACAATCAATTAAGTTAGATATAGCCATGTCTAGATCCTAAAATTCAGGTTGTCATGCAATTTAGGTAGGCCACAAAAAATAAAAGAACTTTTATAGGATGTCTGACATTAATTTTTTATCAGGCCTATCATAACGTTTATATGAAATCCACTCCAACTATTAGATTCATTTTGACAAGTTATACATTTGGACCAAATATTAGGCCCATACATGATTTGTGTGCCATATTTAATAAAAAAGTATGGATCGTGACTGTTTCCCTACATACTTATTTTCACCTGTACAACTTACCTGAACCAAAGTTGCTGATTTTTATTTCTATTTTTTACCTTATGGTTAACATTCCATGGCACACCTTATGGTCAGAGCACAACATTTGCTAGAGACCACATCGAGACTAGTGGCTGGATTCACGTCTCGGTTTGCATGGGATTGCAGAGGCCGCACCCCAGCGATGTGAATAATAAGGGGTGGGCTAGGGTAAAATCTACATTGACTTGCATGTAAAATCCACTTTGATTATATATTGTGTTACAGATATTTACCAATAAAAATAAAAACTCAGCTACATTCATGAGTGGAAACATTGTCTATGAGGATGCCTACCATTCAAACTATTTAAAATGGTATGGCTCTCATAAATTATATATGGGCATAAATTCTGGTTTCAAGGTATAAATTTTCTTGATTTAGGTAATGGTCGGAATAATTTTTTATGAACATAATAGTGGACCCCATAAAAATTAACGGTAGAGGTCCCTCCGAATTGTTGGCTTAAGTGTAGCCCTATCTAAATCGTGTGTCAGTATAATTTTTGGACCCTCAACGTAACAATGAATCATGACACTGTTATTTGTTGGAGAGAATATCAAGGGAGAGAGTAATAAATGAATGGGGAGAGAGATGCTACATTTCCAATAAGAGGGATTATAATTTGGAGTTGTACAAGTGTGATTTATTCAGATAATGGATCAAATATGTAAGGGATCCGGTCCATTGAATAAATATAGTACCTTGTAATCATGTTGTGTAAAAAATAAAAATTATAGGAGAAATTTGGATAGTTAAAAATGCATTACGAGGGTATATATATATATAATATATATATATATATATATATATATATATATATATATATATTATATATATATATATATATAATATATATATATATATATATATATAATATCCAATTAGCAGCCCATTTGATAAACGGTTCATAATTTTAACATGTGTACCCATATTTATTAAGTAGGATATAGTATACCCAACTTCTTCGGGAGATCATTACGTGTTCACAACAAAGGTTTTTTCACCAATTTAATGGCCAGCTAGTTGGACCAATTTGAAAGGTCATATATAGAAATGCTCAGCTGCGTACCAGTTCTCACTTCATTATGTACGAACCTTGCTATCAACCATTGAACAAGGTGGACGGTCTGAAGGCGCTCTTATATATGCGCAAGTTTGAAAGAGTGTGTTTCCTTCTCTGACACGCCTCTTCACCCTATTCTCTAACTCTCTGAAGGATGCCGCTGGGATGCAAGGTGAGTCCCACCAAGATGTTAATGATAAATCCATGTCGTCCATACATTTTTTTAAAATAATTTTATGGTATGAACCCAAAATTGAGGTAGATCAAAATCTCAACTGGGCCACACGGTGTTGATTGAACTGTCACCATTAAAAACTTCCTGGGGCTACCAAATTTTTGGATTAATCTGATAGTTGTTTTTTTTCATCATCCTGGTCTATATGACCTAATCTACAGGTTGGATGTCAAATAAATATCACGGTGGGCCCTAAAAAATATTTAACGGTGAGAATCATTATCACCTCTGCTTCCTGTGGTGTGGTCCACTTGAGATTTGGATCTGCCTCAGTTTTGGATAATGCCTTGAAATGATAAGGAAAAATGGATGGACGGGGTAGATTTCTTAAAAACATCATGGTGGGCCCCACCTAGGTTTTGAGATCCAAGCCACTCATTAGGTGGGTCCCACTATCAACAGTCCCTGGACCAAAAAACACCCCATCAACTGTACTAGCATGTACTTTGAATAACCCATTAGTCCATTTTTTTAGGTTAGAACGAGGGCTTGATTTTAGGTAAGGTGTTATTCATGGTGGACCCATCTAATGAAGAGAAAACATAAATATCAACTCCATCCAAAACTTCTTTGGCCCCCATGAATTTTTCAACAGTAAAGGTTTAGTTTCCTGACATGGTGAGATTTGATTGAGTCATGTGCTGCTATTGGAGATGAGTCTCATTATAGGTCACAAATCAAATAATGGCCTCCATTGTAGGTGGAATACAGGCCAGAATTAACCGACATTCTCCTTCATACCTTGGTCCTACTTACAATTAGTTCATCTGATTTACACTAATCAGTATTACTTTTCTCACTTCAATTATAAATAGTATTAATAGAGTTAATTTCCTGGTTAGTTTGGTAATAAATCTTTCTTAACCTTATAATAATAAAAAAAAAAAAAAAAGTTTCCACAGATCCTCCAATGCTTACACCCATATTACTATAATGTTCCAACTTCCAACCTCCTCATCTACATTTTACTGATTAGTGGTGGCAACGGGTCAGGTTGGCCCACGGGTCAACTGGCCCGACTTGCTTTTTACGTGGGTTTGGGCCAAGCTACATGGCAGCAGATTGAGCTCGGGCTTGAAATGTGATTGGTTTAATTAAGCAAATGGGTTAGACTTGGACCTAACTGCTCATTGAAGTTATCAATGAGTTGCACCAGATACCCTGCCTGACCCAACCCAAGAACTGAAACAAAATATTTTTTATTTTTATTTTTTATTGTGTATATACTTATTGATGTAGAGCTGGTCCCGAGAACACTTTCATGGCAAAGATGGACTAGAGAAGGCCCGATCGGAGGTGAAAGTGATCAGGACCATCATAACCTTAAAACAGTCATATCTCGCAAACTGGAATGAGTTTTTGGACATATCATATATGACTTTGGGGTAGGAGAAGCTACTTTACCCAACCAACCCTGCTATGTTTGGTTGCCCATGCCGGGTTTGCGAGATTCCATCATATCGACGGTCAAAAATCCATTTTATTTTTGTTTTTACTATAAATAGTAAGTTTTAGTTCGATCATAAATTTTAATCCTTTGAGTTGTAGGAGTCGTGCCCGACATGAAAAGGGCTCAGAAAAATTAGGAGAATAATGTAGTTAGGCCAAATTAGATGCTTATTATTTTTGACTGAAAACCATGAGTTTAGTAGGAATGGTGACAGTTTATAAATAGTAAGTCATGTTTTTAGGGAGTTTGAGTCTGAAACTTTGTCGAGGTCAGGGCTCATTATTTTTAAAGGATTCTAATTTTGTTTTTAATAATCAATTAATTTATTTCAAATTTATTAGAAATTATTTCTAATTTTGTCCCTTGTAAATTCGAGGAATATTTATGAGGAATCCAAAGAACTCCATAGTTTCGGAGTAGTTATCCCTTGAGGAAGACGGTGATTGACCTCATCACGTTCTTCCTTGCATCACTTATCCACTTGGTTAGGTTTTGGATAGCCTAAGAGTTCTATGCCATTCTTAACCTGAATTGAGTCGTGGCAGGTTGGCTCGAGTCTGACCCATTTACAATTAAATGAGTCGACTTGGGCTTTTATGAAATTTTAAGTGGCCTGGGTCTGTGTGAACGCAGGTTTGGGCAATTGAGACACCAAGGGAGTCAATAGAAAGGGGACACCGACCCTATAATTCTGAATGGTGCCTACAATGCTGTGTATGTGGAATTTGGATCGTCCCTCCATCTGCCTTCGACGATGGGGCATGCAAATTAATAACCAGACCATTTTGTACATCAGGTGAGGCCTGGTGAAATCAAAGGTGGGCGTTCCCTCTGTAATGTTTCCCTTGCTGTGGCCCACCTGAATCACAAATGGGCTTGAATTTCAAACCCTGATCCTAACATGATGTGGCACATCCGATGGGGGAGCTGTGGATGTCAACAGCACATCACGTAGATGAGCCTTGTTTATTTAATTAATACAAGCCTCTTCTTAATAATAGACTATGATTCGGTTCTTTTTCATTAACTAATGTATATCAAGGATAAACTTTGATAATCGACCGCAAGCCTAATGCAAGTGTAATCTTGTAGTCTGATAAACCAGCATGGATGAAGATTTTCTGCCACTCATGTTCTTCCCTCTTCTTGCCTGTCGAGTGCACCATCATCATCATATCGAAGCAAAGCTTCCTCTCCATTGACCTCTAATCATCCATCTTGGCATTCACAACAGTTTCTAATGTGATCAGCTTCCCTCCGTCTTCTTTAGTTGGAATCACCTCTTTGCACCATTTTTATATATTCACACACTCATCATCACTCTGGTCGCGTAAGACCGACTGCAAGCCATTTTCACAAAGATTAGAAGACAATTGCCACAGATGGAATGGGCTAGGTTGGATCAACCCATGAATTATCCTATTTTATTGAACATGATTCCAGTTTTTATTGAACTCAAGGAACCTTTTTTGTCACAAATGGGCTTGCACCTGGCCTTAAGCCCGGTTTCAGTAACAAATGTTGTTAGACCTACATCTGGACCTAAAGAATCACAAGCCCAGCATATAGCAGTTTAGGTCCAATTGCTTACCTACGGTCCACTAGTTTCTGCCATGGTGGAGAAGAACACATACAAGGCAACAAGTGTATATATATAGTTCTAAAACTCGTTGACTCCACCCGAAACACGGCTGAGTCAACTCGGCTTAGCAAGATTTCGAACCGAGTCATTGGGAAACAAGGTAGTGGGTGTGACTTGGCCTGGCCTTGGTGAGACTTGTTGAGTCGACTCGACATGACTCAAACCGAGTCACTCTATTTATCAGCAGAAAGATTTTATTTAAAAGAAAAATTGTTGGCAATTCCATTCATGCTCCCACATCACTAAGCAAAGCAACAACCTTAGTAACAGGGGCTTATGCAACGGCCTTTTCTTTTTACCGTTTTCTAAAAAAATTTCTCACTAATTTATATATATATAGATATATATATATATATATATATATATATATATATATATATATATAATATAATATATATATATATATATATATATATATATACAAGGAACTACTTAATTAATGTAGAATTTACATTAAGTGCCTTTTCAAGGACCCGAATCCGATACAACAACTATTGTAGTCAGTGGATAAAACACCCACGTCATGTGGGGTCCACCATGTTGTTACTTTGAAAGTTACTCCGTCCATCAACTGCGCCTTCTCATATTCACCGAACATACCCATAATAAGACCGATCCCAAAACCAGGTGGGCCACAAGCTGGGGAACCATCTAAAGCCATAACAGTGTCGCCCACATGAGTCTTGGCCACAGGCTGATTTTTACAGATGCTGTTATCCTCGTGAGGCTAGCCTGATGAACGGACCGGATGTAATGTACACACAGGGGTGGGCCACGCACGCAAACCTATTATTGGTATCCCTTCCCCATTGTTCCATGTGGTGTGGCCCACCTGAGTCTGGATCGTGCTGATTTTTGTCCTCGGAATTCACATCGAGGGGCTCACTTGATTGACGGAATGGATGGCGTACACAACAATGTGGGCCACGGCGTTCAACTATTGTATGCGCTGGAGCTCACTCCGAAAGCTAGCGTACGTGGACAAACTCAAACCATTCAGCCATGCAAGGATGGAAGGGAGGGGTACATCATAATAGTGAGGAATGCGGATCATCTGTTTCCAGCGCACAGTGGCTTCCCGTGTCCTTGAATTTAATTGGTCCACGTCATTTATGCTGACATCAGCACAGAATTTTAATTGAAAAAAAAATTATTTACAATATACTGCCTGATTAATCCATCCTAAGGAAATACGCTACGGCCTATTAAGGGATTTTAGCTACAGGTATAAACCGTAGGAATACTGTTAAGTTTTTATTCCACAGCTAAAAGCTCCTAATTCATCGCGTCTTAGTTAATGGCTAAGGGTCCCATAAGGGGCTCTATGGGCCCACTGCAATGTATATGTTTTTATCTAAACTGTCCATCCATTTTTAAAGCTCATTTTAGGCTATGATCTCGAAAAAGGAGGCAGATCAAGGTTCAAGTGGACCACACCGTAGGAAACAGTGGAGATTAAATGCCTACCATTAAAACTTTCTTGGGAGTGGTGTGGTCCACTTGGGCCTTCAATCTTCCTCTTTTTCCTCCCGTATGTTTTGTTTGCTGTGGTCCACCTGAACCACAAATTATACTGAATTTCAGGACCTTATTCTAACATGATGTGATCCATCTGATGGTTGGAATTGATATCAACTGCACATTACAATGAAGCCTACCCCATGTGGTCTATTCGGTGCCCACCCGTCTTTACAGTTCATTAATTGGGTGAGAGAATATAATGAGATTTGGTCACTTTAAACGGTTCAATCCACTTCTATAGAAGAGGAAATTATTACAAAGTAACAAACCTAAGTACACATGAAAGCCTTACCAAAGACAGATAAAAGGATGCATAAGCACATCCCACACTAACCAAGTACATGAGCCTAGTTTATTTAATTAAGAAACTATAATTCATATCTTCTTCATTAACCATCATACAATCAAGGATAAACTTCGATAATCGACCGCAAACCCAACACAGGTAGAATCTTGTAGTCAGAGAAACCAGCGTCAATGAAGATTTTCTGCCACTCATTTCTTCCCTCTGCTTGCCTGTTGAAGGCAACATCATCGCCATATCGAAGCAAAGCTTTGTCTCCATTGACTTGTAATCATCAGTGTCGGCATTCACAACTGTTTCTAGTAAGATCACCTTCCCTCCATCTTCTTTACTTGGAATTACCTCTTTGCACCGTTTTAATATCTTCACACAATCATTGTCACTCCAGCCGTGTAGGACTGACTGTAAGCCATTTTCACAATGATTAGAAGCCATTGCTACAGATAAAATGGGCTGGTTTGGATCAGCCCAATTGCTTGACTACAGCCCATTAGTTTCTGGCACTAGCAGTGGTGAAGAAGAACACATACAAGGCAGCAAGTGAGTTGAGCATTTTTCTAAAACGCGTTGACACAACTCAAAGACTTGTTGAATCAATGCGATTACTTAAAAGAAAAGATGTTGGCAGTTCCATTCAAACTCCTACCTTACTAGCAAAGCAACAACCTTAACAATGGAGGCACATGCAATGACGTTTTTCCGACAAACTATCTAATTAATATGGAATTTACATTCCAACACTTTTTTCAAAAAAAGTTTTCAAAAAGCTGCCTCTTTAATTATAAAGCAAATGGAACAGTGGCTTCTGTGATTCATATTACGCCAAGGTTCCAAAAATCAGCTCCACCTGTGATTCACGGTGACCACATAAGTGAAAATAGTGGATAGGGCAACAATTCTTCTCCATGCTATTTCCATTTGTGTGGCCAATATGAATCGATCACAGATGCTTATGATTTTTGGGAAAAAAAAAAAGCTTAAAATTTATTTGAAATTTAATAGTTAGAGTGGATTTTATATAATTATGATATGGGTCCTGTAATACTAAAGGGTGAACGTTTCTCTTTCCTTTGGTGTGGCCCTCCATAATCTCAGGTCACTTTTACTTTTTTCATCTTTGTAATTAATATGAGACTAAATATCTAATATTCCCAATAGATGGTAAATAAATATTCGGTGGCCCGGTCAAAATCAAGAGTGGCAACCCTTTTTTTTTTTTCCTTTTATAAATAATTTTCTGTATAGTTGAATACAAAGGACAACGAACTAATTTTTCGTGGGCCCATTGTAATATGTATGCAAAATCTATCCATCCATTAGATGCATAATCAAAGTTTAGGCTTAGAGGAAAAAAATAAATCCAGCTGAATTTAACTCAGGTGAACCTCATCCGATACCCTTAATTTTTACAATGTCCAACATAATGATTATATGAAATTCACCCCAAACATTAGTTGCAAAACTAAAATTTAGACAAAGTGTATAAAAATCAGACTCATTTGTGATTCTGATGGAGCATATCGAGGGAAGCAATTTGGAGGGTGATCATTTCCCTGTACAAAGTTTCAGTCCACCTGAATCACAACTGTGGGGGACTTTTTGAGTACTTGGACTAACATGAGGTGACCGACCTTGGTCGGGGTGGATTTTATTGTAAATAACATAGTGGGGCCCACCCAAGTAGCCAATTCATTTTCTAGATGGGTCATAGGCATAGAGTTGCTTGGACAAATAAGTAGCGGTACAGTACCTTGAGGAGAAGAGCGTCTGCAGGGGGGATCGACTCGAACATGTTACCTCCAACCGCATCTATTTTCGAACTCTTCGGCACGCTGGCAATAACATGTGGTTGATCAAACACGGTGCATTTTATGTGTGGGAACGCATCAGTGATGGCCCGAGCTACAGCACCAGTACCACCCCCAACATCGACCAACGACCGCACCCCATCGAAAACCTGACCGTACTCTTTAACGACAATGCTAATGATGAACTGTGCATCACTGGCCATGGAATCGTTAAATAAGCAATTAATCTCAGGGATCTGGGCCGCGCCCTCCAAAAAACTCACTCCGTTTGCTGTCTGGAAGGCAGTGGTTTCATTGCCTTGGAACCAACTACTCAAGAAATTCCAAGGTGTGAGTAGAGTAGAATCTAACTCCCCTAACACAAAGGCTGACAAACTGACGGCGGCCTCTTTGCAGAGGAGTCTAGAAGGTGGTGTGAGAACATACCCTTCTTCAACTCCTTTATTGCCGTTGATATTTTCTACAGCAAAAAAGCCCAAGTGAACCAACAGACGCATCAGGCGGCTCATGTAAGGGGTTTTGGATGAGTCGATTGGAAGTGCGGCGACCAACTCAGAGAGAGTCATTGGACGGCCATGATTGTGGATGATGTCCGGTATGCCGAGTTGAACGACACATTTGAGGGACATGGAATTCACGTAATGATAGAGATGGTTCCATACGTGGGCTTGGGCTTGCAACAGCTCATGGCCTCTCTCCCCTTGGTTGGGCGACATCACTAACTCCGGTATTCCACACCTATAATCACAATAAAAAAAGATAAGAGGATTTTAAAACACACTAAAGCTGCGTATTCTTAATAACTCCGATTCCATTTTAACTTCCAAAATACAAATATATAGGCACCAAATGTAAAAAGCGACCAGGAAGAATCTGTGTACCTCCATATACATGCTGCCAAACAACTTTTTTTTTTTTTACACACGCACACACACCCCAAACAACTTGTAATTATCATCCGCAATTTTGACAGTACTATCTCTATGGTATGGTCAAAATCACAAAAAGGAAGTAACGTTTCAAATATTTTTAGATTATTCATATAACACACTTTGAAAATAATTTGGGACCAAATTACTCTTATCTTTAGATCAGCAGGATTATGAGTAGAGAAGAAGTCACGTACTACTCAATCGACGTCAATGGGATTAGTTATTTGGGTATCCTGAAACTTATATCCAATCTGTTCATTTTCTTTGTTGCATTTTATTTATACGAAAATATACTAATTTCATGCTGACATGATCTCTCTGTGGCCCACAAAACTTGATAATTTATAATTCTTTTCGTTCAATATGAACTATTTTCTTGTGATGTGGTTAATGTGACTAATAGATGTTGATAATGCTTCCGACAATGGCCTTTCTAGATATTCTGAAGTTGATTCATGGAGTGGATTCCACACATATGCGATAGTGGACCTCACAGACAGTGTATAAACGCCCTTATATGTTTTCTTGTAATGTAATCAATTTAAGAAGTTTTTTACCATAGGAGTTCAACTACCATTGTTTCTTGTGGTGTAGTCTAGTTAAGCCTGTTGTCTGTGTCCTTCTGGGGGCTCATGCTCTAAATTATCATATTAAGATAAATAGATGGCATGGATAAATTATATACATCACAATGGCCCATAATAACAAATAACAGTGTCTAGTGGCTGTTCACTCCTTTTTTATTGTGGGGTCCACCTTATCTGTGGATGTAATTCATTCTTTAGCTATAGAAAGGAGTTAGATTGAAAACCTATCATGACATTAAATTAAATTCCGAATCCAATGGATAGAGTAGATCTTCGACACATCCCATGATGGGCCCCACAACCCTTAATGTTGGGGGCCTTGCACAAAACCTTAGGATTTAGCCTCCCGAAACAAACCAGAATTATGGAATAATAAAGCAATAAAATAAATCAAAGCATAAATCACACGACACCAAGGAATTTTACATGGAAAATCCTCAAAGAGGTAAAAACAACGGGACCTCGTCTAGATCAACAATCCATTGTGAAGTAGAATGTTACAACCTTCTTCACCCACACAGGAGTGGATAAACAATAAGGGCCCGTTTGGACTGGTGGATTGTGAGGGAGTCGATGGGATCCGAATGCATTGCACATATATCAACGCATTTATTACGTCATCAGTGGATTGTCGGATATCCCACTGTAATAAACAATCCAGCATACCAAAGTCTGGCCTGTTTGGGAAGGGCAGTCGATCCAGAGACTCATTTCACATGTCCCGTTTGGATGGGCAAGGGGACAGGATTAGCACATACGTCACATTCCGGGCACAGATTGAAGACTGACAGGGTCTTCCATCTAAAGAACATGGTGACGCCACGTCACCGAGCTCTGTGGACCCCACGATGATGTATAGGATGTATCCATACCGTCCAACCAATTTTAGCATTCGTTTTATGGCTTTCCAAGTATATTAACATATATCTAAATTTCAAGTGGACCCACAACAGACAAACCTTAGGAGCAGATATACCGAAAACCCGTTGAAACATTTATAGGGCCCACAATCATGTATTTTTGAGATCTACATGTAAACTTGTGAACATAGAAATAAATGAAGTGAAAACTCTTGTATCCAAGCATCTTCGGAAACTACTGTGGCCCCTATAAGAAGTTTCCAACGGAGGATGTCAATGTCGCCACCATCTTTGTTTGGTGGGGTCCACTTGAAATTATGATCTATATTAATCTCTTTGTAACAACCATAAAACGATCTATATAAATGGTTGGACGGTATGGATACAACACATGCATCATGTTAGGGTCCACAGAGGTTGGTGACGCCACATCAGTAGCGATTTCGCTACTAAGCTTGTCAGTATCCAATCCGCACAAACACCATCCGTGGTAGTGGTTTTCGATGGATTGACTACTCCCTTTCACACCATCCAATGGGTGATGGTGAGTGCTCTGTGGGGCCCATCATAACATACATTTTTTTATCCATTCCGGCCATCTATATTTGCAGATAATTTGACAGTATGATACCAAAAAATGAAGTAGATCCCAAACACATTTTGAGCAGATTACATTACATAGTGTAGAATGAGCGTCCATCATAAAAAAACATTTTCCTGCCAGATTGAACCCAAGGTTAAACACCACAAAAAACTCAAATATCTGTTGCGCAGCACGCCAACAACGCAGTGAGCCTAGATTCAATCTAAGGCCTCACCCACAAACGATAGACAGGAAGAAATATAAACTAAAAATAGATCAAAGCAATCCAAAACAAACCACAAGACAAGATATACGTGGAAAAACCCCAAACTAGGGTAAAAAACCACGGATGCAAAATTCCACTATGAAGAGAAACGAAGATTACAAGGCAATATACTAAAAATCCTTTGCCCACACCTCAGAATAATTTTCTAAAATTCACCTTAACCTAGAATAGCCCTAGGGACCCCAATTTATAGTTTTGGCAACTTCCCTTCCGCATCCCAGTTGCGAAAGGACTTGCGACACGAAATCCGCGAAACTCCTTTCGCATCCCAGTTGCGAAAGGACTTGCAACACAAAATCTGTGAAACTCCTTTTGCATCCCAGTTGCGAAAGGACTTGCGACACGAAATCCGCGCAACCTCGACTGGTCGTGGGCGGCCCCAGATGTGGCTCCACTTCTCAACAATCTCCCACTTGGAGACACATCTCCATAAACTTTTGTCTTCTTCATCCGGAGTGCACCACCTCCCCGTCTTTAAGCCTGAAGACCAATCAAAGCTGAACAGAGCTTCAGCTTCTCCCTTGTGACCGCCTTGGTCAGCATATCCGCAGGATTCTCACTTGTATGAATCTTCTCCAGAGCAATCGATCCATCTTCCACTAACGAACGTATGAAGTGATATCTGATAGCAATATGCTTGGTCCTTGAATGAAAGGCTGAATTCTTAGCCAAGTGTATTGCACTCTGACTGTCACTGTACAGCTTGCAATCTGCTTTCTTCTTACCCAACTCTTCCATAAAACCTTGCATCCACACCATCTCCTTGCATGCTTCTATAGCCGCAACATATTCTGTTTCTATCGTACTGATAGATACTATCTTTTGTAATTGAGAGACCCAACTGACTGCAGCACTACCCAGAGTAAAAACATAACCCGTAGTGCTTCTTCTGCTGTCGATATCTCCAGCCAAATCTGAATTCACGTAGCCTTGTAACTTGATTTTCGATCCACCATAACACAGCCCTACGTCCTTAGTACCTACCAAGTACCTAAGGATCCACTTCACAGCTTCCCAATGTTCCTTCCCGGGGTTGTTCATGAACCTGTTAACAACTCCCACTGCTTGAGCAATGTCTGGCCTCGTGCTCACCATAGCATACATGAGACTCCCAATAGCTAACGCGTATGGGACTTTAGCCATGTAGTCCTGTTCCTCCTGCGTCTTTGCACCTTGCTCCTTAGATAGCTTGAAGTGGTTGGCTAATGGAGTGTTAACCGGCTTAGCACCTCCCATATTGAATCGATCAAGTACCTTGGCTATGTACTCTGCCTGTGACAAAACTAATTTCTTGTTTTCCCTGTCACGCTTTATCCTCATGCCTAGGATTTGTTTTGCAGCTCCTAAATCCTTCATGGCAAATTCTCTAGACAATTGTCTTTTAAGATCTGAGATGTCCTCCATGCTTGAGCCAGCCACAAGCATATCATCAATGTACAGAAGAAGGATGATGTATGACGTATCAAACTTTTTCAAGTAACAACAGTGGTCTACATGACATCTCTTAAAACCGTTTCCCGACATGAAACTATCGAACTTCTTGTACCACTGCCTCGGGGCCTGCTTCAGGCCATATAGACTCTTCTTCAGTTTGCACACTTTGTTCTCATTACCTGGTGCCACGTATCCTGTCGGCTGATGCATATATATCTCTTCTTCAAGGTCCCCATGAAGAAAGGCTGTCTTAACATCTAGCCGTTCTAGATGTAAATCCTCTGAAGCCACTATACTCAAGACCATGCGAATCGTAGACATTTTCACTACCGGTGAAAATATTTCAGTGAAATCGATACCTGCCTTTTGTTGAAACCCTTACACAACCAATCTGGCCTTATACCGTTTCGAACCATCGTGCTCCTCCTTCAGTCTGTAAACCCACTTGTTATGAAGAGCTTTCTTACCCTTGGGTAGAGTGATTAGCTCCCATGTACGATTAGACTCAAGAGAGTCCATCTCATCATCCATGGTCTGCTCCCACTTAACCCGTATATCTGACTGTAACGCCTCTTCAAAACACTCTGGCTCACCATTATCTGTCAGTAGTAGATAATGTAAGGAGGGTGAGTATCGGGCTGTGGGTCTCCTCTCCCGAGTAGACCTCCTCACAACTGGTGTATGCGGCTCTGCCTCATCCTGTGGCTCTGTAACACCCATGTCAGGTAATTCTTCCAACTCTACGAATTCCTTTTTCTCGGCCTTATTTTCCTGCACACTGTCCTTATGCATCACTTTTTCATTAAAGACTACGTCCTTGCTTCTGATGATTTTTCTATTTTCTGCATCCCAGAACCTGTAGCCAAAATCATGTTACTCATAGCCTATAAACGTGCACCTCTTGAACTTCGCATCCAGCTTGTTTTTGTGCTCTGCATCAATGTGAACATATGAAGTGCAACCGAACACTCTGAGATGTGCAAGGTTCACTTCTTTCCCAGTCCACACTTCTTCTGGTAGCCCACCATCCAATAGTACTGAGGGACTTCTATTGATGAGATATGCGGCAGTATTCACAGCATCTGCCCAAAAGGTCTTGGACAACCCTGCATGTAACCTCATTTTCCTGGCGCTCTCAAGGATGGTCCTGTTAATGCGCTCAGCCACACCATTCTGCTGTGGCGTCCCTGGAATCGTTTTCTGATGTTTGATTCCATTTGCTGCACAATACTCTTCAAACCTCTTATCACAATACTCTTCCCCATTGTCAGATCTGAGACACTTTACTGTTTTACCTGTCTCATTTTCTACCATAACTTTTCACTTCTTAAATACATCAAATACATCAGATTTATGTTTTAAGAAGTAGACCCACAGTTTTCTACTAGCATCATCAATAAAGGTAACAAAATAACGTGAGCCACCAAGAGATAATACCTGTGCCGGTCCCCACACATCAATGTGTACAAGCTCCAACAGATGTGTCTTTGGAGCGCGTCCCGTCTTCTTGAAGCTTACCATCTTCTGCTTGCCATACACGCAGTCCTCGCAGAATTTCAAGTCAATAGACTTCAGCCCTGGTAGCTTCCCTTTTGACAATAGCACTTCATCCCTTTCTCACTCATATGTCCCAGCCTCTGATGCCATAACTGCCCATTCACTCCAGTTGATGCGACTGCGAGTGAACTATACGATCCTAAAGTCACGTACAAAGTACCTTCCTTTTTGCCTCGAGATATTACCAAGGCACCTTTTGTGATCTTCCAGGAGTCACTGGTGAATGTCGTCACATAATCGGTATCAGCCAACTGTCCCACTGAGATCAGATTACGTTTCAAACTCGGTACATGTCTGACATCCTTCAATTTCAAGACCGTTCCGTCTTTCTGATTTACATGAACATCTCCCTTTCCAACAATATTGCACGGCTCATCATCACCCAGGTAGACTCTCCCAAAGTCACCTAACACATAATCACGCAGAACTTCCTTACACGAAGTAACATGAAACGAAGCACCCGAGTCTATAACCCAAGACTCATTCCTCACATCAAGAGACAAGATCAACGCCTCTGTGTCGCTCTCCTCAGACAGATTCACTGAATCTTTCCCACCTTGAGAGCTTCCTTCTTGTTTCTTGAGCGCCCTGCAATTACGTTTCATGTGCCCCTTCTTGCAGCAATGCCAACACCCGTCTTTGTCTTTCGGTCCCTTGGACTTATTCCTTGACTTAGAATGCCCGTGTTTATTGCCTCCTTTGTTCAGCGATCTTCCTCTTCCTTCAACGTTTAGAGCATTCCCTGAATCCCTTGAAACTCCTGATGCCTTCCTTCTAGATTCTTCACTGAGAATTAGACCGGCCACATCATCAAATTTCAGCTTTGTCGATCCTGAAGAATTCCTCACAGCAATCACCAAACCATCCCAACTGTCTGGCAAACTGGATAAGATCAATAACGCCCTGACCTCATCCTCAAAAGCAATGCCAATGGATTCCAACTGGCTCGTGACTGTATTGAACTCGTTTAGATGTTCAGCCACGCTCCCACCATCTGACATCTTCATGTTGAATAGCTGTTTCATAAGATGAACCTTGTTGGATGCTGAGGGCTTTTCATACATGGTGGCTAGGGCTTCCATTAATTCTTTTGTCATTTTTACCTTGGATATATTGAAGGCGACGCTCTTAGACAAAGAGAGTCGGATCGTTCCTAAAGCCTTCCTATCTAGTAAAAACCATTCATCATCTGTCAACTTTTCTGGTTTCTTCTCTTTTCCTCCTAGAGGAATATAGAGGTCCTTCTGATACAGATAATCCTCCATCTACATCTTCCAGAAGGTAAAGTTTGAACCATCAAACTTCTCAATTCTAGTTTTCCCATCTTCTGTCATCGCTCCCAATAGAACTAAACCAATAACTTTGATACCAGTTGTTGCGCAGCACGCCAACAACGCAGTGAGCCTAGATCCAATCTAAGGCCTCACCCACAAACGATAGACAAGAAGAAATATAAACTAGAAATAGATCAAAGCAATCCAAAATAAACCACAAGACAAGATATACGTGGAAAAACTCCAAACTAGGGTAAAAAACCACGGATGTAAAATTTCACTATGAAGAGAAACGAAGATTACAAGGCAATATACTAACCTCTCCCTTGGAAGTACAGAAAAAATCCTTTGCCCACACCTCAGAATAATTTTCTAAAATTCACCTTAACCTAGAATAGCCCTAGGGACCCCAATTTATAGTTTTGGTAACTTCCCTTTCCGCATCCCAGTTGCGAAAGGACTTACGACACGAAATCCGCGAAACTCCTTTCGCATCCCAGTTGCGAAAGGACTTGCGACACGAAATCCGCGAAACTCCTTTCGCATCCCAGTTGCGAAAGGACTTGCGACACGAAATCCGTGCAACCTCAACTGGTCGTGGGCGGCCCCAGATGTGGCTCCACTTCTCAACAATATCCAACAGAAATATCACCCAAGGTCAAACACCACAAAAAACCTAAATATCCAACAGAAATATCCTTATAGTTACAACACCAATACTATCTAAAGTTTCAAAATGATAAGCAACGCTAAAAAAATAACCAACACGCCAATCAACACAGCGACGACTCTCTCGCCATCAGATGGGACAAGATCATCCGTCGACGTGGACCTCTCCACCACTTCTGTGTGGGCTGGGACACCTGCAGGATAGACGAGGTCATAGCGTCATGGATGTCCATCGCCGTAGATGTAGCGGCAACCTCAACATATGGTGACTCTTCTGTGAGAGGTCTGGCTGGTTGACCTACCTTACCGAAATAGTTTTACCAGCAAGCCACAACCTCCTTCCAATTCCGAAAGGCTCGGTGTCTGCCCCCACTGAAGCCCTCCACCTCTACTCGAGCATCGTCCCATGTGACATATATTCCCAGACGACGTCCAACGAGCACAACATAGTACTTATCTTTACCCATCTGCAATGACATGCAGTTATTTTGGTATGACATATATCAAATACGGATGAGAATTGCGAAATGATGCATACCGAATAGAACGAAGCCAACTATCCTTACTAATCCTTTCCAAGAATATAAAACTTGTATATAGTACCCTTACTCTGGTAAATCAAGTGTATGGTCCGATCCTTTGTTCAGAGCATAATGTAAGCATGTGAGTATTTATACCGAAGATGTTATCAAACATATATAGTCAGAGACCGCATCAGTCAACATGGTATACAAAATGCATATATAGCAGTACATCAACACCCATAAATTATCCAAACAAAAAAACCAAACATCACAATACTATAAGTTATTACATACCCAGATAAGAAGAAACCAAAAGAAACCCAGTGACCACACACTATCAGACAGATTCAACACCTCTATCACCAAAGTGATCACGAAGTGTTTTCTTTAACCACTCCATTCGGCGCTCGGGTCAGAGATTGACAAAGAATGACGCCAGTGACTTGTCACTACTCAGGATCCGACCAACTTCGAGAAATTCAAAGCTGATCAGACCTTTCACCTCTTCTAGCACATCAAGTACCTTACCTGTGCGATTGACCTCTTTGCCAAGGCCAAATCTCATCATTGAGTCAGCAACAGTCTGCAAAGAGGTCCCCGGTACGTCACAGGGACGAGGAGGGCGCGATTGTTTCCGTGTTCCTGTCCCTCCTCGGGTACTATCGGAATCATGAGTGCGAGTGGGAGTGCTGCGAGAGTCATGATGTCCCATCACAGGACTGTCCGATGGTAATGGAATGGTCCCTGTGGACTCTGTCACATAATCCTCTGATAGGTCAATCGTATCATCCATATCATCAACCTCATTAAATCCTTCATTAAGATCTCGCTGAAGACGAGAAGATGATGCTGATGCCGTCATACTCCTACTTCCTTGCACATAGCGTCCCGTGGCCTGGTCGGATCCACAAATCAGTGCAAGGTCATCCATCCTTTCGATGCGTTTCCAATGGAGTCGTTCAGCACGTGGGTGAGACTGCCAGATGAATAAGACAGTTGTAATTAAGGACTAAAACTATATACAAATGTATGATGGGATGTTAAAAATCAATAACACTTATCCTAAGATACTCTTCCCAGACTTCATCTAGAGCCGTGACCACCATCCTCTCATTGTCCCAACAAACCCACTCGCTGCCAACATGTCTTTTACTGCATTATACTCTCTTTTATAATATCTCAACCGATTTGACACGTTTTGCCACTAGACGGCTACGCCAGTATGTTTCGTTATTGCCTCGGCCGCAATTTGGTACGCTTCCCGCTTGAAACCGTTATCAGCTCTACGCCCTAATGCGACCTGTTCAATAAATGCGTCAAACAGAATCTGATCCATAGCGGTAGTCCATTTGATCTTCAGGGCTCGGGATAGAGGCTTCGTTAGAGATTTCACCGTCTTCTCACGCGGAAAACTTCGAATGGGCACCGACGGTATTTTTACGGGTGATTGGATTGGTGTTGCTGTAACATTAAAGGAGTCAGCCATTTCACCTGCATACGGAGTATGTATTATATTTTACCAATGTCAATCATCATCGTGAAAATAACAACTATTAACATATACGAACACAGTATAAATTCATTGATCATTATCAATAACTAACAAATCACCTAGCATGTAACTGGGTGATTATAAGTCCAAAATGGGTGAAGTTAGTTAAACCCGAAATACACTATAACCAGCTACTGTAATGGAAATGAAATAGGAGGTATCGACTATCGACTCCTACTATTGTGTTGAGCATCTACACACATTCTAGCTGCAATGTCATCGTGCACTTGATTCCAAGCATCTTTTTCACGTTGAGTTACTCGAATGGACCATTGACGCTCATCATTAGTTGATACCTCTATAGGCGTTGGGATAGCCACCCCATCGACAGCAGATACACCAACAAAATCGGTCTCCAGTCGAGACTCATTTTCAATACGTATATAATTGTGTAGGACACAACAAGCTATCACAATCTGAACTTGTGTTTGAAATTCGTACTGCATAGCGCTCTTCAATATCGGAAATCTACCTTTCAAAACACTAAAATAACGCTCAATTGCATTGCGCAGTTGTGCATGTCGATAATTAAATAGCTCCTTCAGGTTCACAGGCGCTCTCCCAATTCGATACTCCTGTACGTGATATCGAACACCCCGATATGGAGCCATAAAACTTGGTGAATGCGCATATCCATCGTCGACAACGTAATATTTTCCTACACATTCGAATCATAGTTTTATTAAGTGAATAACCGGATGCAGTCATAGTTATGAATTGGATTGACACTATTTTAATAGATAAGCAGTATCGTTTGGGACAAACAAGGGATCATCTGAGCGGGTCATTGCATTGTGTAGCACCCTCGCATCCGAAGCAGAACCCTCCCAATCTGCCAACACATATGTAAATTTCATATCGAATGAACATGCTGCCAGGACATTCTGGGAGATGACCCCTTTACGATTGTGAAAACTCGCCTGGTCAACCGCTAGAACATGCGCGGGAATGTGTGTTCCGTCAATTGCACCAACGCAATCCTAAATGAAAAGAATCACTTATCGTCAAAGGACCGCACGTCGGATTGAAGTGAAAATTACAGGCTTAGAAAATAGACCTATTGGAAAATTTCCTGAAAGTAAGCAGACCAATTTAGATTTGTTTGGATCTCCGACGGTGTCTCTGTTCCGGTTGGTTTAACTAAGTCGGGGTACAGTGATACAATTGTCTGTAGAACACGGTGAAAGGGCCGACTGACAGTCTTTCCTGATCGAATAAATCTGTGACCTAAAATCCGGTTGTGAACATCGTGCCCCAACGTGTGTAGGAAAATAACTACTTATTCTTCAAGACTAATATTACGAGTATCACGGAACCGTGTCTTCTCGCGTATTAGCGTACATAGTTCAAGAAATGAATATCGATTCATCCTAAGTTGATCTAGACAATCTCCGTCGCTAGCCCGAATAATGGAATTGATGAACCTCGCTCGCTCATCATCCCCATGATGGGCCGGCTGTTTGAACATGTATGAGCGACAATATTCCCCAACAGCCTGTACACATGCTGACACTGCTTGAAAGACAATTACCCTCTCCATCTCATCCTCATCTGAGGAATCCATCGTCAACTGATAACCTACACTCTCTGATTCCGAATTTCACATACATCACTGTTCTGTAACTAAGAATGTAATCAAATGTGTATATATATATACATCCATACATCTGCTATTAGGTTAAAAGACCAGCCGAATAGATTTCAGAAATATTAGCTTCACACAGCCTTAACACAACTTTGGATAAAAGTTGTTCTGTACAAGAGAGAATAGAACAAAATACTAGCTTTTTTCTATTTGTGAAATTTTTCTTAAGGCTGCTTCAAACTTCACAGTGGAAATAATGAGTTCCATCAGGTTGACCCACTGCGAGTATATGTGATTTATCAACACCCTCCAACTGATTTTCTATCATAGTTTATGCGATGAGCCCAATTCATGAAGCTTAAAAATATCTCAATTGGACCATACCACAGGTAACAGTGGAAATAATGAGTTCCAACAGGCCACCCGATTTAGAAAATAATATCAGATCCAATTCAAGAAAAAAAAAACCTGATTTAAAAAAAAAAAGAAAAAAAAAAGAAGCTGAAATATAAATTCAATTTCTGAATGAAAAATCTATCTAATACAGACATAGCACATGACACATAACAGGGGAGGAATGATCGTTAGACCATGCATAATTTACATCCCCCATTGGAATAATCGATTCTTGTTTTGAATTAGGTAAAAGAAAAAAAAATAGTCAGATAACTCCACCGACCATATACGAGACACCTAACTCAGAAAAAATACTCAAATGAGAAACTATTCATAGATAGTCATAGATAACCCATATGACAAAATATTCATAGATAGTCAGATAACCCAAACTTTAGGTTCGATGAAATTGCACAGGATTAACCAAAAAAAAAAAGATCATAACAGAAATTCATGAGGAATGGGACACGTCAATTTCAGACATCATACTGCATTATAATATTTGCCAACGTGATGCACATTGAAGAAAGATCATATGGAAAAAAAAATGTTCTTCACAGATAGTCAGAGAACTGTTTGCAGGCCAAGCAGTGAAAAGGAGCTGAAGCAGGCCTGATTTGGGTTTCTCAGCTGCATTGTTGTTAATTGCAGCTTTGTCATCAGTAAAACAGCAGACACTTGATTTTGGTCAAGTATTAGCCATGGGTTTCTTACTGTTGTAGATAGGTTTTTAAATGGGGTACTGCAGTAGCATGTATCTTCTAAGAGTGGTTGAAGAATAGATGTCTGATAAATAAGTGACCCCTCCCTCAGTGGTGGTGGAAACATCTCAAATGTACTTGTTCCAAATAATATGGAACTTGACAGCCTTGTTTTTTTTTTTTTTTTTTTTCCTTTTTTGTTTTCGGTTTTCATGCTCTTCTTGATTCAAAGTATTTCATGGTTGAAAATTTCAGACTGAACTCATACGTACAACTCATAGTGACAGGTCTTATTTTGGTAATTTTAGCACATATATACAAATTTTTGAGTGTTTTCTCAGAGGATATTATTGGGAAACTCTTGCTGTCAATAAAACCCACATCAATTGTTATAGCAGTTTTTGGGAAACATACCATAACTCTGATCATAATATAAAATTACAAACAATATGAAAAACCCACATAAGCAATCGACCAAAACTCATTAACATTGTCTATGAAAATTTAAAAATTCCACGCAGATGTATATATGGGTTATGGCCCATCCAGTGGGGTTAAAAAGGAACTTAGATGAACCTGTAGATAATTGAACCATGGGCCCTGATTGCACACAATGAAAAGATTTCTCCAAACAAACAGGCCCTAAATATTCTTTATCAGTTACTCATACAGGGACAAGAAGAAGACATGATAAATGGGAGAGAGCTTACAGAATGCAAATAGAAACATACCGTATCCGATTAACTGGTTTCGCTGCAGACGAGAGAATGGTCAACAAATTATATGACTCTGCTGAGTGTTTTCCCTACATAATCAGATGAAAAATTGTCCCAGATTTTGTTTTTAAGTCATTAAATTATTGCATGTTAAAAAGAAGTAATTTTGAATTAAATAGGACACATAAGTGCATTCCCATAAATAACCTGAAGTGGGGGAAAAAAAATATTTCCAGAGTAGCAAAAAATTGTAAGCTAATGCGAATAATTGAAACATTAATGTCGAGCAATATGCAGAGAACATGTGAAAAGTCAACAACTAGTGAACCCAATATTTGACAGCTTACATCAGAGACCCCTAGCTTCAAATTCCCTCCAATAGTTGGCCACAAATAAAAAAGTTGTCATTGAAAGAAATGAAATCAAATTCCAAACAGGAACTACCCAAAAATAATAAAAAGAAATTGATAAAAACCATTAAAAAAGCAAATACCTCATTTGTGTAAAGACAAAGAACAAAAAGAAGAGAGACAAAGCAATCACCATCACACTCATGATTACTGAAACCTGTCCTGTCAAATGGTTCACCAGTTGCATATAATCACTAGATGGATGTGCCTCAACAACTGGGTCCCAATGAGAAATGGACTGAGTAACTTGTTTCATACATAATAAGCTTTTTCCTTAAGATGCAAACTACATATGAACCTTGAAGAGGCCGACGCGGCAATCTCTCTTGAAACCTAATTTCAAGCATGTGAACCACTTTGATTGAAACTTAGAATAAATTCACAAAAGAAGTATATACTCACAGGCTCAGAAATCATACAAATTTCACAGCTGGAGAGTTATATGAAAGAGGTCCAAATGTATGCATTTGGGCAACAAGGTGGGCTATGTTAAACAAGAAGAAGTCACAAATCAACTATCCAAAACTCATTTAAATGATCAGACAACACTTGATAAATAAGCAAGCTTCCTCTGTCATTCGAATGCAAGTTTTGAAATACATTCCAATGCACATAAGGTCATGTTGTTAACAGTAAAAAAATGAGATTAAGGTGTCCAGTACCTCAGATTACTAATAGTACATTCGAATCTCAGAATCTGAATCACTAATGCAACAAGGGTAAACCAGATTTGGCAAGCATTCAGCATCACACTCATGAATAGTACATCACTGTCCAGTCAAATGGTTCACCAATTGCCTATAATTTTTGGATCGATGTGCATCAACAACTGGGTCCCAAACAGAAATGCAAAGAGTAACTGGTTTCATAATAAGCTTGTCCTTAAGAAGTATAAGAAAAAATATTTCTCCATGAAGATAGCAGATTGAATAACATATATAATATTTCCAGGGATATTGCACTGTCTATCAAACTGTGAGAAAGAGTAAAGAGTGATCTACTGTAATATTTCATCAATTTTAGCTGTGGAGGCAGAAAATGCAAAAAGTGAGAGAGGGTATATCTTTGTAAAATAATATGGAGCTTACCAGAGATCTTTACCTAAGCCAATGGCAGAGATCAATGAACACTGAGTTGGAAATGGACGCATATATCAGCAGTTGGATAAGAAAGCTGTTAGTTCTTTAGATTAAATGAAAATCGGAAACCCTGAAACCCCCTATTTTCTGGAGAACCCTCCCATACGTACAATGAAGATTTCACAAAACCCCCAATATCCAGAAACCATGAGCAAACAGGTAGTGAAAATTAAAATCCTTCAGTTCAATAGAGACAGATTCAAGCAAAATCAGTCCACCTGGATGAGGCAATCCATGTCAGATTTCGCGAGAATGCCCCAAATCCAGAAATTGGGGGTTATCTGGAATCGGATTGAAGAGTATAATTAAGATTTCACAAAACCCCCAATTTCCAGATACCATGATCGAAATAATCTCCGAAAATCAATAATAGGACTGAATACGGAATGTTTGAAGAAGAATCATTACTCCAATTTAAGACAATCGAAATCAGAAAAAGCCACAACGCACACAATCTGCTTACATGGGGGTTATCTAGAGAAGACAACATCATTACAAATCTGATTTCGCCAAACCCCCAAAAACCATAAACATAAGCAAAGAGGTTTCTGAAAATGGAAGCAATCAATTGAATACAGAAGGATTGAAGCACAAACAACCCTCCTGGATTCTCACATGCAACGAATATTAAGCCATCACACTCTAAAAACCCATAACCCCCGATTTTCGAAGTGCGCAATACATAAAAAATCAGATTGCACAGGAACCCCTAAAATCCAGGAGCCTGTAAAACCATACATGCAGATCGGAAGCCAACGGCCCTCTCACAGGGTGGAGGGTTGACATGCATGACAGATTCCGAGCTATATGCCACCAAATAAGGCCATAGGAGGAAGAAGCAGCACCTGCGCGCAGCAACAGTGATGGTTGTGATGGACTCAGTCGTCGAAAATACCTGAGATTTGGTCCTTCCCGCCACTGCTCCCGCCATATCCAGTGACCTTCGATCCCATCTGTAAGACCCGTATCCTAGCCTGTACTGTTCCGTAGGCTTCTGCGGTCCTTCCGGTCAAATTCCGGCGACCCACGATCTGTTATCGGCGTTTGCGCGTGACCTCAAGTCGTATCTCATATTTTAGAGTTGGCTCGACCCGAAACTTATACTAGTACGACCGCGCCGTCGCCGCGGTTCTGATGCCGCATCCCGCGCATCGAGGCGATACCCAGGCCAGGAGATGTGGGCCCGCGTTCAGTTCGAGGAAAAACACCGCGCGTTGCAAAGCCCAAGAGAATCTCTACGACATGTCTTATCCATCACATCAATCATTAGTCAAGTACATCCCATCACAAGCCATCACTCACTCATACCTCTCTCTTCACTAAGTCAACAACACCCATACCTAACCATTCCCTTCTAACCAAAAGTCAAAAGAAACCATACCCTCCATCCCATCTCCCTTACAACAACCCATGCTCTCTCTCATTTTCTCACTCCATTCCAAGCAATCCAAAGAGTGATCCAACGTCCATGGCTTCCATGGAGACACTTGGTGTGGCCCACCTTCCTACACCCAATCCCACCCTCTAAAATCAATCTTAACCATTGAAATGTATTCTTTGAGGCAATAGAACGTGTTGATGGAAGGAGTCCAAGAAAATCAAAGGTGGGTGCTTCTCTCTCTCTCTCTCCTCTCTCTCTCTCTCTCTCTCTCTCTCTCTCTCTTCTTCATTTCTTGTATTATGATGTGGCTGTGTGGCCCACTCAGATGGACCGCACCATGAAGCATGTATTTTGTCCAAACCACCAGTAGGTGGGGCCCACTTTACATATGTGTCTTATCCACACCATCCATCATTGGTGGTCCACCTGAGCAGCAGGGCCCACCTTACATTTACGTATCAAGCCAAGCCGTCCAGCGTCCAGAGACGCTGGACGTGGACGTGAATTGTAAACAGAAAAAAAAAAAAAAAAAAAAATTCTTTTGGTTTTGGGTTGGACCGCTCACACAGGCCCTACTTTGATGTATGTTCTTAATCCAAGCCATCCATTTCATTCTTTAGATTATTTTAGGCGTTGATCCGAAAAATGAGGTTAATATGACTCTCAGGCGGGCCATAACATAGTAAACAATGTGTCTACCATTGAAATCCACCCTAATGTTTTGATGCTCCAGAATATAGCGCATATTGAGCTCGTCTGGTCTGTATCGATCAGTAAAGGCCAATGGGTGGGGTGGATTTTGCTGATACGGGCCCCACATGTGAAAATCCTCAGAAAAAAACAAATTAAAAAAAAAATAAAAATAAAATAAAATAAATAAACAAGGCAGCAGCGCCTGCTGCTGCCGCTGACGCCAGACAGCGTCCTGACGCTGGAGGCTGGGACCGTGGGTCCCAGCCGTGGGCCCCACCCTGATGTGTGTTGTATTTTCACACCGTCCATTTTGTAGATCCCCTCAGGGCAGTGGGCCACTCCAAAACTCAGCCATGTATGCAATTCAGGTGGCCCACATCATAGGAAACAGTGGGATGGAAGGTCAGCCACTGAAAACCTTTTTTTGGTCCCGGAAGCTTTGGATCCTTGTAAAATTTATTTTTCCCACGGCATTAAGGGACCGTGTGACCTGATCAACGGGTTGGATTGCAAACAAACGTTATGGTGGGCTCCATGTGGAACCCACCATTGATATATGTGTTTTACTCACACCGTCCACGGCTGTGGACGGTGGGAACCACCACGGTGTACGTGTTTTCACCACCGTCCAGTGCTGGACGGTGGGATCCCAACGATGCATGTGTTCTCTCCATGTCGTTCAATTATATGGGACCCACCGTGATGTACGTGTTCTATCCATGCCCTCCAGCCGTTCATCAGGTGGGCCACACGGAAGGAAGCAGTGGAGGATTGAATGTCTGCCATTGGGACGTCCCTGGTCCGCACGTTTTGGATAATATATGATATTTATTTATTTGTTTATTTATGGTTTGTTTGACTTTATTAAACTGATTTGATGGAAATACACGTTATGGTGGGCCCCACGTGGAATCTACTTGTGGAGGATTTGGATCGGCTGGTGTACCACACATCAGCCTTATTGCTGCTTGATGTAGCAGGTTATGGGAGCCCACCTTGGTGACGTGTGCACCCAATCGTGGGGTCCTCTTTGACACATGTGTTGCATCCAAACCACCCATCCATTTGGTACTGGACTTGTCTTAAGGCTTGAGATTGAAAATGAGTCGGATCTAAGGCTCAAGTGGGCCCCACCATTGAAATTAGTGGAGACAATGACATTCACTGTTCAAACCTCTTAGGAGCCACATTAGCTTCCAATTAAGCTTATATTTTGCTTCCACTTCCTCTAGCTCTATGTTAACTTATGAATTAGTTGGATCTCAAACACATCACGGCGGGCCACTCCGTGACATGATCATCCATTGAGGCCTACTTTGATGTATTTTTGTGGCCATCTGTGAGGCCCACCTTGATTTGTATAAGGCCGATTGTTGAGGCCCATCTAGATGTATTTGTGGACCGTTGTCCAGGCTCACTTTGACATATATGAGGCCCACTTTGATATATATGAGGCCCACGTGATTAGGCTCATCTTTACGTGTTTGTGGCCCGTTGTTGAGGCCCACTTTGATATAAATGAGGCTCACGTGATTAGGCCCATCTTTATGTGTTTGTGGCCCGTTGTTGAAGCCCACTTTGATATAAATGAGGCCCACGTGATTAGGCCCATCTTTATGTGTTTGTGGCCCATTGTTGAGGCCCACTTTGATATATATGAGGCCCACGTGATTAGGCCCATCTTTATGTGTTTGTGGCCCATTGTTGAGGCCCACTTTGATATATATGAGGCCCACGTGATTAGGCCCATCTTTATGTGTTTGTGGCCCATTGTTGAGGCCCACTTTGATATATATGAGGCCCACGTGATTAGGCCCATCTTTATGTGTTTGTGGCTCGTTGTTGAGGCCCACTTTGATATATATGAGGCCCACGTGATTAGGCCCATCTTTATGTGTTTGTGGCCCGTTGTTGAGACCCACTTTGATATATATGAGGCCCATGTTATGAGGCCCACCTTGGTATTTGAGGCCTATGGGTTGGGGCCCAATGGGATGTACATAAGGCCCATTTCAATGTGTGATCCAACCATGACAGATGTATTGTATATCCGCACCATCTAGCTGCTGAATGGTGGGACTCACCCTGATGTATGTATTTTATATACGCACTATCTACCCGTCTTGATAGCACAGGGCCCACTTCCTACGTGTGTTGGGCCCGCCTACACTATACAGGCCTACCATGCTGTGCGTGTTTCACCCATATCGTCCACTTGTGCTGCCCACTCCTTGTAATTAAGAGGCCCAATAAGTTGTATTTGTGGCCCATGGACAAGACCCATTGTGATATGTACTAGGCCTATGATGTGTAGCCACTTGATGTATTCGAGGCCCAGGTACGTGACCCATTTGATGTATTCAAGACCCATGTGTAGGGCCCACATGCTGTATGTTTGAGGCCCATGTGCAAGGCCCACCTGTCATGTATATGAGACCCATTAATGCAGTCCACTTGATGTATATTGAGGTCTATGGGTCGTAGCCCATTATGATGTATCGGAGGACCATGGGTCGTGGCTCATGGTGATGTATATTAGGCCCATGTATTCGGCCCATTGTGATGTATATCAAACCCTTGTATGAGGTCGTGGGCCCATTGCATGTTTGGCCCTATGTGGGCCACTCCTTGGGAGCAATGTTGGTTGAATGTCCACATTGATGGGCAATGACGGTTAGATGTCCTCATTGTGACCTTCCCTTAGGCCTTGTTAGGCTCATTCTCTTCGTGGGTTAACCCAAATAAGTGGGCCCAATTTGCCATAGACGGATGGCTCCGTGCTATCGGATTTGATATAACATAGTTGAAAGCCGATCTTTACATTATGGTTGATTGGTTGTCCATCTATGGATCCCGCCTTGTCTATATATGCTAGTTGTCGTGGCCGATTATCGATGCTTATCGTCGGTACTGATTACCGATGCTGATTATCGGTACCGATTATCTAGGCCGATTGTCGATTATTGATCGAGGCCGATTAACGATTCTAATTTGTCGTGGCCAATTGCCGATTATCGATCGAGGCCGATTACCGATTCTAAATTATCGTGGACAATTGTCGATTATCTATCGAGGCCGTTTACCGATTCTGATTTTTTGTGGCCGATTGTCGATTATCGATCGAGGCCGATTACCGATCTGTTTTGTCGTGGCCGATTCCCGATTTTTGATTGTCGGGGTCCAATGTGATGTATATGTGGCATGTATTTAAGGCCCGTTGTGATGTGTATTCAGCCCGTGTTTAAGGCCTATGAGATGAGGCCCATTGTGATACATTTGAGGGCCAGGAGATGGAGCCCATTGTGATTGGCTGTCGATTGTCGATGTCGGTTATTGATACGGATTATGAGTATGTAACAACATGACATCATGATACATGCCCATACGCATCATCTGCATGTTTGTTATGAGATGTGGTTAATCATTGCATATGTCATTGAGCATGTTGATATGAGACTCCTTGATAGGCGGAGGTTATCTCACATGAGCGCACGACATGCGCAGGATTGATGCATGACTGGATTGTGTGACTCATGCATCTTGCATTGTGTGTTATACGTCCTAGCGACATCAGGGTCGTAGCCTCCACAGGCATATCGTGGATGGCCAGATGGGACACTGAAAATATTTGGTTCTAGCATACAGGCGCCATAGATGTCCCTGGGTGAAAATTCCTAAACCTCCGTGGCCAGGAGATGACTCCAACGTCGAGACCGAGTGAATATATGAGCGCACGAGGGCCGAATACAAGGAGGCCGCGTCTCCCACTGTGTCGTGGTCAGTTGGGAGGGGGTGTGACCTTACTCACTTGAGTAAGGGGGCAATGTCTAGATTGAGTTCACCAGCTTGAGGAATGGGTCCGCTATCGACGAGCCGATCCCGATATTGGCAGGCGGATAGCGAGGTCTCTTCCACTTACCCAGTTGTGTGCTCGGATAGGGGCGGCAAGCTGGCGTAGAGTGTAATAGACCCCGGTGATGATCCCAGAGATGAACTGTACTGATATGTGGATTTAGCGAGCAAGAGTTGCATACTCATTCATTCATTTACTATCCATTCGGGCTGGTGGTGCGCAACTATTTGTTAGTGTGCCTTCGCAATGGCCAGGATTTCAGTTGGGGCGCGCGACTAACCTGAGATCAGGAGTTTATCACATTGAGTCTGACTATCCAAATTTAGTTATGAGACTAGTTTGGATAGAAGTCCCTTGTGCTGGACCCCGTAGCCTGCGATATTATGTACTATCATCCAGACTTCACACTCCAGCATAGTCAATCCATTCGCACCACATATTGCATGACATTCGCAGCATACGGCATTTTGGGTTATGGTGTTTTTGCATTTATATGGTCTAGGTACGGCTGACGTTATTTGTGTTACTCATCAAGAATGTATATTGCATTGCATCCTCTGCATTTGATATTTGGCCATCTATGATTCCTCAGTTGTATAATTGATTTGTATTACGTATCGTGATATTGTTCCTCATTTGGATAGTTGATTTGTATCACATATTCTGATATTGTTTGACTCATGGACTTGTCAGTATTATTGCTTACTCTGATAATGTACGATTCATGACGTTGCGCCTATTTCAACATTGTATGATTATGTCATTGCATTGAATACTTGGCACTTACCTTGTGCACACACTTACACCACCCTCTAAGCTTTTCTATAAGCTTATGCACGATAGATGCCTGCAGGCGATGTTAGGTTGCAGCAGTGTGGAGCTTGGAGCGTGCAGCGGTCTTCTGGAGCTTGATTTTCGATATCATGTATTTCCCTTTCAGCATTGTACTCAAATGATTATATTAGTGGATATGTGATGATGATGTTGCCTTTGTGAATTGGGTAATCTTGTTGTTATGCTTATTATGAGTTAAATGTATATTGAGAAAATCCTCTTTGTAGGATCCCAAGATTGGAATTTAGCGTATGGACGCTAGGAGCTGAGAATGGGGTACTACGGAGGCTATCGGCACTGGATTCGGCGATTGGGATTCCTATGAATCCGATCTCCGGGTTTGGGGCATGACACCATCCCTCAGTCCGTACAAAGGACTGGGATGGGCTCGAGGCAAATCTAGGGAGAGAGGAGCGAATCCAAGCAAATCCAACGAGAGAGAGAGAGAGAGAGAGAGAGAGAGAGAGAGAGAGAGAGAGAGAGAGAGAGAGAGAGGCAGGTTATCTGGCGATTTCAAGCAATCCAATAGTCAATCTAGCAGGACAGGCTGCCCTGCTCATCTCTCTCCCGTCTAAACAGGCTAGTGGCCGTACTCTGTTGGATAAGACTCTCCTATCCAACCTACTACCACCGACTCCACCCTAATACGCCCGTCCAAACGGGCCCTAAGAGAAACAGAGAAAATGGAGAGATCTCACCGATTACGAGGATGTAGAAGCGCTAAGATATGGTAGATCGCCTCTACGAGCATAGCCTCCCTTCCACAAGCTTCCTCTCTCTCTTTCTCTCTCTCTCACACCCTTTTGATAACCCTAAGCCTTCCTAGAAAACCTTTAGGAAACCTTAGAATACCCTAAAATACACCCCAATCCTGCATACACCCTTTATATAAGAATAGAAGGTAGAACTAAAATAGAAAACAAATTCTGCAAAATCTGCGTTTTCGCAATCGCATCTGCGTAACTCTTCGATGATATCGAAGGTCTCTCGATGACAGCCTTCAATATCATCGACGGTCCTTCGATGATATCGAAACGGACCAAAACTATCCAACGACCAGGGGTGAAAATTCTGACAATTATCGATGTCATCGAAGGTCTCTCGATGACAGCCTTCGATATCATCTAAAGTCCTTCAATGATATCGGAACAGGACCAAAATTGTCCAGCGACCAGCGGTGAAAAATCTGACAATTATCGATGATATCGAAACTGGTTCGATTTCATCGAACCCAGTAATGAGGAGAAAAATTCCCATCAAATCTCTCCCTTTTCGACTCAGGAGGAATCCACATTATTCAAGCCAGCCCGGTTTCTACAAACCTCATACTTGCCCTTGAGTAAATCCTTGGTCATATCTGACATATTATCGTCCGTGTGGACCTTCTCAAGCTGTAACACCTTCTGTTCCAAAGTATCTCTGACCTAGTGATACCGAATCTCTATGTGCTTCGACTTGAAAGGTTGACTTGGATTTTTGCTCAAGTGTATAACACTTTGGCTATCGTAATAGACCACGTGCTACTCTTGCTTCATGCTAAGTTTCTGTAGGAACCTCTTCATCCAAAGAATCTCTTTACATGCCTCTGTGACTACAATATACTCGGCCTCTGTAGTCGACAATGCTACGACATTCTGTAGCTTGCTCTGCCAAGAAACCGCTCCCCCTACAAACGTGAACATGAACCTCGATGTAAACTTCCTGGAGTCTATGTCACCTGCCATATCTGCATCTGTGTAGCCCTCTAACACAAGTTTTCCGTCACCATAGCATATGCTCAAACTGGATGAGCATCTTAGATACCGTAGTATCCACTTCACCGTTGCCCAATGCTCTTTGTCAGGATTGACAAGATACCGGCTGACAACACCAACCGCATATGTTATGTCTGGGCGTGTACACATTATAGCATACATCAAACATCCTATTGTTGACGCGTAGGGTATCTTCTACATCTCTTCCACCTCCGCCTCCATCTTGGGACACTACCTGTCGCTCAATCTGAAGTGACCATCCAGTGGAGTACTGACAGGCTTTGCTGCATTCATATTGAACCGATCTAGGACTTTCTCAATATACTGCTCTTGTGACAGCCAAAGCTTCCTGCTGTTTCTGTCACGGGTTATCTCTATTCCTAGGATTTGTTTAGTCGGGCCCATGTTTTTAATCACAAACGACTTGCCCAAGTCCTGTTTAAGTTCGCCGATCTTCTTGATGTCTTTTCCCATGATGAGCATGTCATCAACATATAACAGCAAAACTAAGAAATCACCATCTAAGAACTTGTGCGTGAACACACAGTGGTCCGACTCCGTTCTGTCATACTCGTGCTGTAACTTGAATGAGTTAAACTTCTTGTACCATTGTCATGGAGCTTGTTTCAGCCCATAAAAGCTCTTCCTCAGCCTACACACCATATGCTCATTGCCTTTGACTTCGAACCCCTCTGGTTGATACATGTAAATCTCTTCTTCCAGGTCACCATGGAGGAAGGCAATTTTAACATCTAACTGCTTTATCTCCAGATCCATGCTAGCCGCCAACCCAAGCAACACCCTTATGGATGTCATCTTCACCACTGGTGAGAATATCTCTTCGAAGTCTATACCTTTCCTCTGACCAAAACCTTTCACCACAAGTCTGGCCTTGAACTTCGTTTGTGAATTCTTTTGCTCAACCTTCTTTCTGAACACCCACTTGTTGCTCAAAGCTTTCTTGCCCTTAGGCAATTTCGTCATATCATAGGAGTCGTTTTTATGCAAGGATTTCATCTCCTCTTGCATAGCTTTTAACCACTCCCCCTTATGCTCGACGGCTCGGGCCTCAGAATAATCTTCTAATTCTCCCCATCAGTCAGCATAATGTACTCATGCGGCGAGTACCTCTTGGACGACTATCTGTCCCTAGATGACCTCCTCACCTGTGGCTCAACAGGTGAATCAAGTGGGGGCTGCTCTCTTAGTCCATCTTTTGAAGGAACTCTCTCGTCCTCTGCACCTTGTTGTACTCCCCCGTCATCAGGCATCACGAGAGGAATAATCGGATCCATGTCCTCTAACTTACCTGAACTAGGCTGGTTCTTCTCTGGCTTACCAATGTCTTCTATACACTGATCTTCAAAGAAAACCACATCTCTGCTTCTGACGAGCTTCTTCTCAGTCGGATCCCACAGTCTGTAACCGAATTTTTCATCACCGTACCCCAGGAACACAAACTGTCTGATCTTCATATCGAGCTTGGACCTCTCGTCCATTGGTACGTGAACTGATGCCCTACATCCCAACACCCTGAGATGACTGTACGATGGATCCTGTCCAGTCCACACCTTCTCAGGTACTTCTCTATTTAACGGGGCTGATGAAGACCTGTTTATCAAATACACTGCCGTGTGCATTGCTTCTCCCCAGAATGTCTTGGGCAACTTCGCATGGGATAACATGCATCTGATTCTCTCTACAATAGTATGATTCATTCGCTCAGCTACACCATTATGCTGGGGGGACTTGGGAACCGTATGTTCATGCCGTATGCCCAGGGACTTGCAGTACTCATGAAAGTCGCCAATGTATTCACCACCATTGTCAGTGTGGATGCACTTCAATGATCAATCCACCCTTGCACACACTGACACTTGCCTTGAAAAGAATGCAACACTTCTTTCCTCTGACTGCGATCAACGAACCCTTGATGAGCTTCCATCGCCCACCAGCAAACTGACTTTCATAGCCATCATCATTCAACCTTCCCGTCGACATCAAGTTGAGGCGAAGGTCTGGGATATGCCTCACATCCCTGAGAACTAATGTACAGCCCACACCAGTCTTCACACAAAAATCACCGACCCGTACGATCTTCGCTACACCAAAATTTTCCATCTTCACGGTCCCAAAGTCACCTGACTTGTAGCTTGTGAAAAAGTCCCTAAGTGGAGTCGCATGAAAAGACACTCTCGAGTTTATCTGACTTGTAGCCGTGAGACATATATCGTGATCTGCTGAAAGAACAACTACAACGTCGCCATCTAAAGTAACCGAAGTGGAATTTGATTCATCTCCATTCTCCTTTCATTTTCCTTTCTTGTCGTTCTTCTTACCATGACATTCATGCTTGTAGTGGCCCTTCTTGCCACAATTCTAGCAATCAACATCCTTTCAGTTACTCGACTTGCCTCTTGATTTATCTCGAGCCTTCCCGCCCTTCCTGTTCTTTCCTCTCTCTCGTTCCTATGTCACAAGGGCCTCTTGCTGAGTAGACCCCTGAGACTTCTTCCTTGTCTCCTCATTGAAAAGATAACTAGTAACTTGTTCCATGGATATCTTTCCGTCTGGCGCGGAGTTACTTAGAGACACCACCAATGTCTCCCAATTGTCAGACAATGAACTAAGCAATAGCAAAGCCTGCAATTCATCATCCAAGACCATCTTCATAGCAAAGAGCTAGTTCACTATATTGCTGACCTCATTCATGTGCTCGGCCACAAAACCACCATCTTTGAACTTGAGATTCACAAGTCGTCTTATCAGAAAGATTTTATTATCGGGTGTCTTCCTCTCATACAGCCCTTCCAATTTCAGCCATAGGCTAGCAGTTGAGGTTTCTGTAGACACATGGTGGAATACGGAATCGTCCAACCATTGTCTAATAAACCTCATCGTCTTTCGGTCCATCTTCTTCCAATCATCATTAGACATATCCTTGGATTTTGCTGATATGCCTAAAATTGGAGAATATATGTCCTTGCAATAAAGCGAGTCCTCCATCTTAGCCTTCCATATGGTCCAGTTAGAACCATTGAGGCTGATCATCCTTGATGAGCCACCTTCCATAATTCCAAACTGATCCTACCCTTTCAATGAACTTATCTCTGATACCACTTTATTGGGGGCCTTGCACAAGACCTTAGGATCTAGCCTCCCGAAACAAACCAGAATTATGGAATAATAAAGCAATGAAATAAATCAAAGCATAAACCACACGACACCAGAGAATTTTACATGGAAAACCCTCAAAGAGGTAAAAACCACGGGACCTCGTCCAGATCAACAATCCACTATGAAGTTGTAACGCCCTGAAATTCGGGGGTCGAGTATGAACTCAACTCCCGAGTTCCAGCGCATCACATATGCAACATATATAATGATGGTTAAATGTTGTCTGAGTTAGAGCAATAAACATGAATGAGATTATACCAAAATAGTAATTCATACTCCAGTTCAATTGTATAAAGGCAAGCGGAAGACTGAAATTGTATATATATGGTATGTAAGGAAACAAAATTTTTATGAACATCAGAGTATGAACACTAACTGAGTACCCATATACATGTACTGTTTCTGAGTCAAAAGTCAAAATACAATCTAAAAGATGAGTCCTGAAATCCCCGCGATGCAGTCGGCCTAAGCAAAGCCGTCAGAGTACTGCATGAATGAGAACTCATCCTGGTCCTCGTCGTAATCGGGTTCCAGCTCCTGAACCGACGTGCCGTCTATACCTGTGACAGAGTCTGGTTGGTGTGTACAACACCGTCCCGTAACGTGGGAGTGAGTAGGTAACTCAGTGGAACAATAAAGCATAGGTTAACATGTTATCAATTTAATCAAGCAGTAATGATAAAGCAGTACAATCAAACAAGTTTAACTACTATTATTAAATACAAGTATGAAATGTCATGATGAAGTATGCCCTTGCCAAACCACCCTCATGCGACATCATCTTACGTTCGCGAATGCATACCTCCCTCAGTGCTCTACATCTACTAGGCACATGCGGTGCAATGATGAGCATGATTACCGAGTTGTTATTAGTCCATTTCAAACAGTAGTATTGGGAAACTAAGGTACCTCCCTTGTATCATTCCCAAACATGATCCATTCTAGGGTCGTCAGTCCTAGTTAATCTCATACGGTATTATGGTTCGAGAGGCATCGCGAAGGCATCGCAAAGGGCTCGTCACCCGTCAGTACAGATACAGATCTCACCGTATGCGGCTCAATTGCTGACCGTCAACTCGAGTACAGGTCTCACTGTACTCGGCTTAATCGCTGGCCGTCAGCTTGAATACAAGTCTCATCGTACTCGGATCAACTCATACTCTAGTTGCTGTGAAGGGCTCGTCGCCAATCACAGACCTTGGAGTATACTCGAAGATACTACAGAGGACTCGTCCCCCGTCAGCACGAGTACAGGTCTCACCGTACTCGGCTCTCGCCGTAAGTATCGACAGCTCGAATACAGTGTCCCATACTACCGTATTCGGCTCACGAGTTTGGGTTGCTCAATGGTCACTACGGGGAGGCACGTAGCCCCAGCATAGGCTGACAGCTCGGCCACGGTGTCCCATACCACCATATCCGGCTCATGAGTCTTAGCGGATCGAGGTACCATGGTTAACGGGATTGCCACTGGTAAGTTTGGTACCCTAGGTTCAAACAGTAATGACCAAACATGGTGAACACACATTCGACATATCGGGTTACTTGACGAGCTTGATAAGCTCGAGCGCACAACAAGTTGGACGATATGAAGCGCAAAAGCACTCCGTGTGGCCAACCACGATCGTCAACCGAAGTACGACTCGGGTTCGTGTTCACTCCCCACGTATAGGGTTGTGATGTAGTAATAAACTCGGTAAGATCGAGGTCGAATCCCATGAGGACTGGTCGTCACAATTCAAATTCACAATTCTTCTTAACTAATTCAATAAATAATGGAGCAATTTACTAACACAAATCTATGAAAAAATTGAGAACAGGGAAGAAAATTCAATCAGAGAGAGCACTAGGACTTTCGAATCCACCCCTAATTATCCTAACCTTTGTTTTATCTGTTAATTCACCTTAATTTAGATTGATCTAACTTATCTAGAGAAAGTACAATCTGTGTCCTTAATCGGGCATACAGATTGTTTAATTCCTTCAAGCAATGCTATGAATAACATATCCCATGTCCTTTGTCGGGCACATGGAATATACCGTTCATTAAAGCACCCTGTCCCTTCCTCTATAGGAACTTGTTCATAATCAGACACAAGTACCTAGCATAAGCATCCAGACCACATCCATGCATAGACTCTGATCAAAGTTCATAGATGGAGAAGTATAGAATTTAAAACAATCAAGCACACTAGGGAAAGAAACAAATCAATCTAATTAAAGTAAAATCAACATAGAACAATGGATGTTCAAATTAGGGGTTTCATCTCAGCCCTAGCTAAGAGATTAGTTACCCATAAAATCCATTAAACAGATGGATAAATAAAATTCATAAAAGAACATCAAACCAATTTCTCTCTCTCTTTCTTCTTTCTTATTTCTTCTTTTCCTTCCAACTGAGCTCTGGATTTGCTCCCCCAATTTCTGAATGCCTTTCCCACGTCCAAAACTCCTCTTTTATAGCTGCTGGAGGGCTGGAGTTAGTGGCAGAGTTGTAGCAGGACATGGAGTGCAAATTTTCGCAGCCATGATCGGTGGGCCCCACCGAAGTGTTTTCTGAAAAATCCACCCCGTCCATTGGATTCAGGACAAAATTTCAGTCAAGAATGGGTGGTTTTGACTGTACATTGACACGGCTCAGAGAAGAAATCACAACAAAATCAGTTTTGAACGTCACAAGACCGCCTGTTTGTGGCCTCTGTATCACGCATGTGTGTATGCATGGGAGTGGAATATTAGCATGATTTTGAAGCTCTCGAAGCCCTCTACACGATGAACGGCTCGGATTGGCCGTATGGGCCATGTGTGGGGCCCACTGCCGTTCGCAAAACGGACCAGCGGCGTCCGTTACGCGGACGAAAACAGTGAACGCGGATCGCTGTCCGTTCTGGTGGGGCCCACTCCATCGATGCTTCAACAAATCCACTCCGTCCATTGGACAGAGGACGAAATTCCAGGTGGGAAAGACTACTTTTGGATTGATTTTGATGCGGTCCACTTTATTTTTTTCTCTACCGTCAATCCTGCGTTTGGACGGTTTAGATCTGATCTTTGTTTTTATTTTAAATACGGCCACCTACACCTTGGTAACATCGACTTTATACAGAGAATGGACGGTTTGGATCATCTGTACGAGTAATGGGTGGGGCCCACTACCTTCCGCAAAATCCGACAGCGTCGATTACGCAGCCAGCGAAAACGAAATTTTCCGTTTTAATGAAAACGCGGGTCAGCGCTTACGCTGACCAGGGTGACGGTGCGGTGCAACTCTGGTGGGCGTGCACTATATGCATGTCCACCCTCATGTGGGGTCCTCTATGATGTTCGTACGAAATTTGCTCCGTCCATCTGTTTTCTCAGATTATTTTAGGCGTTGAGTCCGAAATTGAGGCATATCCAGGTATCTGGTGGGCCAGGGATCAACGGTTTGTGGGCTGATTTGCCAGTTGGGGCACTTCTATAGTGATCCAAGGGATGAAATTTTATATGTACGGTTAATTTGTGGCCCTTAGAAAATGTATGAAGTTTCGAGCCAATCGGATGGCTGGAAACATGTGATCTTGCATTCTGGACCATTTTTGGGCCTTTTCAACGTGAACAGCTTGATTTCCTCGGATCCTTGGCGTGTAAATTCTTCAATATGGGTCCTCTGGAGTCTGTCCCTTTCTCTGATGACTTCGGAGCGTCAAATACACGCTTGTAGTATCCTTTTCAGTTTAAGCTCTTAATTGCTCCCTGCAACAAAAACACAATTAAAATACTCCATTAAACATTATCATGTACATAAAGTTAGGCAATAATTGGGGTCTGATATGTAATATTTGACCCTCATCACAACCCCTAACTAGCATTTTGCTAGTCCCGAGCAAAACATGCGAAAAATAATTTCAGAAATAAAAGACAATTCCTGTAAACTCAAGTGATTCGTGAACAGATAGTTGAGATGTGAAAATTCTAAAATTTATGAATGGTGAGAAGATTTTTCTCCTGAAATCAAGCTTACAGTAAACTTCATAATCAAGTTCAAAATATTAATCCATTAATTAAAACAATTTTAAACATTGAGTTCCATAAGTGTATAGTGTAATCTCGGCTTACAATCATTAAAAGATCCAATTGTCAATTTTATGATATCATTAATAATTCGTGACAACCAAACCTGAAACCAACACTAGCATTTTAGATCATCTTTTCGTTCTATCAACCTTTGATTTCCTTTATAAATAGTGGTGCCAAGGAGGGGAATCAAATCCGCACCTATAGGGAGCAGACCTATGGTGAAAACTTGTCGCCTAACTCTTTTCTCATGTCAACTATGGGGAATCGAATCTTTATCTATAGGGAGCAAACCTATGATGAAGATTATACGACTTATTCTTTCAATTCTTCTTTATAAACTGATGCTAAAAATTTTATTTTTCAGGCTGGTTCCTTTCATGCTTAGTGATTACCAAGTTACCATTTAATATCGAACTGAAAACTTAATGTGTAAGTAAGATCTGATATGTGCAATCCTGGCTCAATCAATGTTTACAACTTCTAATCATGGATTAACAATTCAAACTTAAGTGTGAAATCTGCCAGACAGCTGTATCCAAGAGTCATAAATTACTCACATTCTGTATCTTGTAACAACTATCCTTCAAAATCACTTTGAATTCAATAGAAATTTCAGAAAAATTTTAAAAATTTTCACAATTTTGCTCAAGACCAAGAAAATACTGATTAGGTAACCTAATCTCCCACCCCCAACCTAAAATCTACATTGTCCTCAATGTAAAAGAAATAAGCATGTAATGCACATGGGACAACGAAAAGAAAAGAGTGATGGAAAGATGGTACCTGGACGAAGAATCAAGAGGCTTTCCCAAAATTATCAATATAAGAGCGAGTTAGCACAAGAGAGAAATTAACAGAAGTAAAAATAACAAAAAGAAAAATAAAGGAAGATCCTACCTATACCACTTTCGCAGGTGCTCTCGATTGCATTTAGCGTATGCAACAAGCCTTTAAACCCCTAGGTTACCCCTAGTGGACGAGTTGTAGTCTCGTGAGGGTTTGCAGAAATGATACCCACAAACATTAAACTATCTAACAAGGAGAAAGAAATAAAATGAAACGCTGGGTTGCCTCCCAAGAGCGCTAAGTTTAATGTCTTCAACCAGACAAGAACGGACCATGAATGAACTAATCTTTATAACCAGGGTCCGCCAAAGAAATTACCTCAACACCTTGATTAACCAATCCCAGACAAGTGATGTGAGTTACCATGAGCTGTGCTATCTGCAATGAGGTAACTGACACTGTCGTCAAATAATTTAAGGACTTCTGCTCGAACGACTTCTTCCATGTTAGGGTCACGCTAGCTTCCTTTGCATTTCACGTGACATTCCCGTAGCATGATCCATACATACAGTGGGGCATACTCCCTGTATTTCCGCTATCCTCCATTCAATTGCTGCCTTATATGCTCTAAGAACATTAAGTAGCCTGCTCTCTTTTGCTTTCTCAGAGTTAGAAACTGTGCTGTCAGGAAGAATCTCAGAGTGATGAAGAGGTTCCACTTTCGCTCTCCATCTTTCAGTCTCCAATATAGGAGTAGAGTCGAGCAGTGCATTGACTTCGTGGATGGGACTATCTATGTCAAAATCCATGCCATGTTGTGCTAAGCAGGTCTCAAGTGGATCTTCAAAAGATTTGAGGAAGGAGTCCTGCACTAGACTATCGATCATGTCTGCTTCGAATATGTCTTCCAAATCTGCGGGTTGTTGTCCTGCATTAAAAACATTGAGTTTAATATTCATGTTACCAAATGACAACTTCATAACTCCATTCCTGCAATTTATAATAGCATTAGATGTGGCCAAAAATCGACGACCCAAAATGACTGGGATCTGACCATGAGGATTCTGGATAGGCTGAGTATCTATAACTATGAAATCCACTGGAAAATAAAACTTATCAACCTGGATTAACACATCTTCAATAACACCCCGGGGCACCTTGACAGATCTATCAGCTAGCTGTAACGTTATTTTAGTTGGTTTCAACTCACCAAGTCCTAGCTGCTCATAAACCGAATATGGTAACAAATTCACGCTCGCCCCTAAATCAAGTAATGCCTTCCCAATCTTATGATCTCCTATGACGCAAGAAATGGTGGGAGCTCCTGGATCCCTAAATTTAGGAGGGGTGTTATGTTGAATCATGGAGCTAAGTTGCTCTGCAAGGAAGACTTTCTTATGAACATTCTGCTTACGCTTTTGAGTGCATAAGTCTTTAAGAAACTTAGCGTACGCAGGGACTTGTTTGATAGCGTCAAGCAACGGGATGTTGACTTGCACCTTTTTAAACACGTCTAGGATTTCATCAAAGTTGTTTCTTTTCTTCATTGGTGCCAGACGCTGAGGAAAGGGTGCTTTGGGTACATAGGGTGGCACGTCAGCGGCTCTTGGAGAGTCAGAGAGTTTTTGGACTTTAGATGCATTGGTGTGTCTCTCTGCTTCATCTTGATCTTCTGTTTTGGAATTTGATTCGTCCCTAGGTATCTCTATTTTGTTGTCAATCTGTTTGCCTGACCTAAGGGTAATGATCGATTTGGCTTGCTCATGGTATTGCCCTTGGTTAGAATTAGAGCCAATCTCATATTGTCCCTTTGGATTAGCCACAGGTTGGCCAGGGAACTTACCCTTCTCTCTCTCATTCAATGCGGTAGCTAGTTGACCCAATTGTACTTCCAGCTTAGCAATGGATTGCGCATTTGCATGTAAGCTTTGCTGGTTGGCTAGTAAGGTTTGTTGGGTGTCTTTTTGGAATTGGAGAGAGCTCTGCATAAAAAGACCGAGAGTGCCTTCAAGAGATGGTTTCCGTGATTGTGAAGGAACTTGTTGATACTGCGGAAACTGCTGAGGTTGTTGATTGCCAGCTTGATGGTAAGGTTGCAAAGGAGGATTTCCAGATGGTCCTCCTTGTTGCGGTCCTTTCGCCCATGAGAAATTTGGATGTCTAGCCCACCCTAAGTTGTATGTGTTCGAGTAAGGATCATTCCCAGGTTTCTGAAAGGTGTTCAAAGCATGAACTTGTTCAGAGAGGAATTCTGGAAATGCCGCACCAGATGGGCAAGATTGCGTAGGATGGGCAGGACTAAAACATATGGCACAAGCCTCGGCTTGAGTTGTTTGTGGAGGTCCATTATGCAATATCAGAGCATCAACCTTCTTTGTCAGGCCATCAATCTTGGCATAGAGATCAGGCGTGACTCCTATCTCATATATACCACCTTTCTTTTGTGGTTGAGAACTTCTTTCACCTCTATCTAAATAGTCCCATTGCTGGGAGTTTTCACACAAGGTTTCAAAGAATTTTCATGCTTCGGTATCGCTTTTGGTCATGAAGAACCCTCCACTAGTGGCGTCAACCATGCGACGATTTTAGGGTGTCAAACCGTCATAAAAGTATTGCACTTGTTGCCACTTCTCAAAACCGTGGTGTGGACATTTAAGAAGCAAGTCCTTCCATCTTTCCCAACATTCATGAAAGTGCTCGCCCTCTTTTTGTGTGAAGTTAGTGATTTCTCTACGGATGGCATTAGTTTTGTGAACAGGGAAGAACTTGTTTAAGAACTTCCTAGACAGTTGGTCTCATGTAGTGATAGACCCAACTTCTAGAGAATTCAACCATGCTTTTGCCTTATCCTTCAAAGAAAAAGGAAAAAGGCGTAAACGGATTGATTCATCTGAGAAGTTTTGGAACCGAAAGGTAAAGCAAATGTCTAGGAATTCTTTCACATGATGATATGGGTCCTCCTTGTCTAAACCGTAGAAAGAGGGCAACAATTGTATGACCCCAGATTTAAGTTCAAAGTGTGCTGCCGTTGTGGCTGGCAACAATATGCATGAAGGTGCATTAAACTGGACAGGGGCTGAATAATCCCTAAGCGCTTTAACTTCATTCTCGTTCGCCATTTCAACTGGGATGTCTCTCAATCTTCTATGAAATGTTCTTTCTATTTCAGGATCACAAGACGCTAGTTCTATATCTAGAGATCTACGTCCTAGCATAAACTAAGTAACAACCTAAGAGAAAGAAAACTAGAACTAGAAACTATGATATTCTAAAACAAGTTAAAACTATGTAAATAAGAATGGGAAGAAAGAACCCGGAAAAAGGAGATGATTGATTTTAAGAAGCTCCTCCTCACTTAGTAGCTTTCTTCCTCAATTCCTGAAAATAGAAACAAAAAACAAATCAAGTTTCCTAAAATAATGATAGAAAAATCCTAAGCAACGGTTAATTTCTAAAAAAGAAAGTTTCTAAAAATAAAAAGCTAAGTAAGTTTCTAAAAAGGAAAGAAATCCTAGAATTAGAAAGTTACTAAATATAAAAAGCTAAGTAAGTTTCTAAAAAGGAAAAAGAAATTTCTAAAACTAGAAAATAGAAAGTTACTTAAGAGAAAAATCTAAATATAAAAATAGAAAATCTAAAAATTCAAAAGAAATTCTAGAATTAGAAAATTTCTAAAAAGTAAAAACCTAATTCTAAAAATAAAAATTAGAAAAAGTAAAGAATTTAGAAAGGGATTACCAAATTAGAAGTTTATCTCAGGACCCTACAAAACAGGAAATAGGTTAATTTCTAAAATAAAGAAAAGAACTCTAAGTTAGTAAAATCCTAAGCTATGAATTATGATAAGAGAGAATCCTAAATTCAATTTGGACCGAAACAGTCCCTGGCAACGGCGCCAAAAACTTGTTCACTCCCCAAGTATAGGGTTGTGATGTAGTAATAAACTCGGTAAGATCGAGGTCGAATCCCACGAGGACTGGTCGTCACAATTCAAATTCATAATTCTTCTTAACTAATTCAATAAATAATGGAGCAATTTACTAACACAAATCTATGAAAAACAATTGAGAACAGGGAAGAAAATTCAATCAGAGAGAGCACTAGGACTTTCGAATCCACCCCTAATTATCCTAACCTTTATTTTGTTTGTTAATTCACCTTAATTTAGATTGATCTAACTTATCTAGAGAAAGCACAATCTGTGTCCTTAATCGGGCATACAGATTGTCTAATTCCTTCAAGCAATGCTATGAATAACATATCCCATGTCCTTTGTCGGGCACATGGAATATACCGTTCATTAAAGCACCCTGTCCCTTCCTCTATAGGAACCTGTTCATAATCAGACACAAGTACCTAGCATAAGCATCCAGACCACATCCATGCATAGACTCTGATCAAAGTTCATAGATGGAGAAGTATAGAATTTAAAACAATCAAGCACACTAGGGAAAGAAATAAATCAACCTAATTAAAGTAAAATCAACATAGAACAATGGATGTTCAAATTAGGGGTTTCATCTCAGCCCTAGCTGAGAGATTAGTTACCCATAAAATCCATTAAACAGATGGATAAATAAAATTCATGAAAGAACATCAAACCAATTTCTCTATCTCTCTCTTTCTTCTTTCTTATTTCTTCTTTTCCTTCCAACTGAGCTCTGGATCTGCTCCCCCAATTTCTGAATGCCTTTCCCATGTCCAAAACTCCTCTTTTATAGCTGCTGGAGGGCTGGAGTTAGTGGCAGAGTTGTAGCAGGACATGGAGTGCAAATTTTCGCAGCCATGATCGATGGGCCCCACCGAAGTGTTTTCTGAAAAATTCACCCCGTCCATTGGATTCAGGACGAAATTTTAGTTAAGAATGGGTGGTTTTGACTGTACATTGACACGGCCCAGAGAAGAAATCACAACAAAATTAGTTTTGAACGTCACAAGACCGCCTGTTTGTGGCCTCTGTATTACGCATGTGTGTACGCATGGGAGTGGAATATCAGCATGGTTTTGAAGCTCTCGAAGCCCTCTACACGATGAACGGCTCGGATCGGCCGTATGGGCCATGTACGGGGCCCACTGCCGTTCGCAAAACGGACCAGCGGCGTCCGTTACGCGGACGAAAACAGTGAACGCGGATCGCTGTCCGTTCTGGTGGGGCCCACTCCATCGATGTTTCAACAAATCCACTCCGTCCATTGGACAGAGGACGAAATTCCAGGTGGGAAAGACTACTTTTGGATTGATTTTGATGCGGTCCACTTTATTTTTTTCTCTACCGTCAATCCTGCGTTTGGACGGTTTAGATCTGATCTCTATTTTTATTTGAAATACGGCCACCTACACCTTGGTAACATCGACTTTATACAGAGAATGGACGGTTTGGATCATCTGTACGAGTAATGGGTGGGGCCCACTACCTTCCGCAAAATTCGACAGCGTCGGTTACGCAACCAGCGAAAACGGAATTTTTCGTTTTGATGAAAACGCGGGTCAGCGCTTGCGCTGACCAGGGTGACAGTGCGGTGCAACTCGGGTGGGCGTGCATTATATGCACGTCCACCCTCATGCGGAGTCCTCTGTGATGTTCGTGCGAAATCTGCTCCGTCCATCCGTTTCCTCAGATTATTTTAGGCGTTGAGTCTGAAATTGAGGCATATCCAGGTATCTGGTGGGCCAGGGATCAACGGTTTGTGGGCTGATTTGCCAGTTGGGGCACTTCTATAGTGATCCAAGGGATGAAATTTTATATGTACGGTTAATTTGTGGCCCTTAGAAAATGTATGAAGTTTCGAGCCAATCAGATGGCTGAAAACATGTGATCTTGCATTATGGACCATTTTCGGGCCTTTTCAACGTGAACAGCTTGATTTCCTCGGATCCTTGGCGTGTAAATTCTTCAATATGGGTCCTCTGGAGTCTGTCCCTTTCTCTGATGACTTCGGAGCGTCAAATATACGCTTGTAGTATCCTTTTCAGTTTAAGCTCTTAATTGCTCCCTGCAACAAAAACACAATTAAAATACTCCATTAAACATTATCATGTACATAAAGTTAGGCAATAATTGGGGTCTGATATGCAATATTCGACCCTCATCAGTTCGTCAGACACATCCCTCGTAGCGACATAAATCTCAACCACATTCTCAAGTCTGGTACCGAATGTCTGGACTATGGACATAGTCCCAAACTCAATCAGTTCTCATTCATAGTATGTGGAGTAAAGCATGATAAACAAAGTAATACAAGCATGCTAGTAGGCATGTCATAAGGCATGTTATAAAACATGATATAAAGCATGTTGTGAAGCATGTTATAGAACACTATACAAGTAGGGATACAAATACATATACATCATAAGTGAGTGGTTAGAGTAAACAGCCACATGGTGGGAAATATACATGTCTCTAAGGTAGTTGAGAATTCCATCTCAGTACCGACTTACGGTACTAACACCTAAGCATTTACTCTCACAAGCATTTACACAAACACTTAGAGTATACTATTTCAACATACATGACGTATGTTAGTAAAATATGTATTAGGGCTATCCTTTCGCCAAGCGAGTAATTTATCCGTATACATCATAATCATACAGCAAATAATCATGACAATTGCACTTCCAAAATTTATACATATACGGTATCTTCTAGAATACACAATTTCAACATACATAGTGTTTACAAGCAAACATATATTACGGCGATTCCTTTCGCCAAACAAGTATTTTATCCATATATCGTATAACCATACATTAAATAAACATGTCAAACACTTTCCAAAAAAAAATACGTATACGGTATTTCTACGTATACCTAGAGTATGTGAAATTCCATATTCTACAACTTTAATCGAAACAGAAAGCGGAAAGCACTTTGTACATGTGCAATTGCATGCAGATCATGAATCTATCATTATCTGACATTGAAAGCGTTGGAAACCGTAACTTATACACCTAAAGTCCTCACCTTGCACCTTGGAAACACAAGAAATTAGCAGGGTTCGAAGGGCTTCCGTATTCGGCAGTTTTAACGCCTAGAGAGTGAAACCGGTTAGCTATTTCATATCCTACGACCTCCACTCACCCAAACAGATCTAGGGTTAGGGTTTCTTATCTTAAAACGGAGTCGGTATCCCCGAAAAAGTGTCTGGAAACAGGCGGTGCAGCCCGTGTGATGATCGAAAGCGGTAGGAGGAAGATACTCCCACAAATCCCAAGCTTTCTCTCCCTTTTTTTTTTCTCTCTCTCCTTAGGGTTTTATCCCAAATTCGTATGGCTGTGAGAGGGGCTGTTCTAAGGCCCTTATATAGCCTAAAACCTCTCCGGAATAGACTCTTGTTCAAGGGGTACTTCTATTATAAGCATTTCGGGGTTGTTCCAACTCAAAAAAGGGTTTCTAGCGGCCCTTCTTGAGCCAAACGTCAGATTTAAGCTCACAACTCATGGATCTACGTGGAATTACGTTTTCGTCTCGGTCGGATTTCCAGATCGCACGTGGCGGACCATTTTCAGTTCAACGGTCAGTGGGTCACGATCCGAAATTCCAAGTACATGTAAATATTCCTGAAATTTTTCCTGATCCGAGGGTGTAATTTGGTCTGATTCTGACGGTCTGGTTACTTAATACTGATCTGCAAGCGAGTGGTGCCAGATCACTATTCAAGATATTTATTTTGTAAAGAAAACAGTGGTTTTCATACTCCCTCGCTCTGGACTCAAGCGAATGGCCGTGGGACATCATCTGGACCTGATTTCCGAGATGGTTGTCAAGCCCAGCGAGGCGGTCCTAGTTCCTTAACTTCGTGTTAATCGGACTTCCGATGTGCGGTCTAGACCTAATACGGAGTTTCAATTCATTCTTGAGAGTAGCCGGGTAATGAGTTTGATCCTAAACTTTAGGGTAACCTAGTGTCAATGATTTTGCAAGTTTTGGGTCTTGCAGATCGTATTTAAAGCGATTCTAACGGATTTCATGGCTAATCGAGTTTAGCACTTAGTTAACTTTGTTAAATTTCTAAAGGATTTAATCCTAATTGATTTCTGGTCGAGGTGGTACACGAGCCATAGTACGGAAATTTTCGGGTCATTATAGAAGTAGAACGTTACAACCTTCTTCACTTACGCAGGAGTGGATAAACAATAAGAGAAACAAAGAAAACGAAAAGATCTCATTGATTACAAGGACGTGGAAGCGTTGAGATATGGTAAATCACCTTTACGAGCATAACCTCCCTTCCACAAGCTTCCTCTCTCTCTTTCTCTCTCTCTCTCTCTCTCACACCCCTTTAATAGCCCTAAACCCTCTTAGAAAACCTTTAGGAAACCTTAGAATACCTTAGAATACACCTCAATCCCGCATACACCCCTTTATATAAGAATAGAAAGAGGTAAAACCAAAATAGGAAACAAATTCTGCAGAATCTGCGTTTCCGCAATCGCATCTGCGTAACTCTTCGATGATATCGAATGTCTCTCGATATCAGCCTTCGATATCATCGACGGTCCTTCGATGATATCGAAACAGGACCAAAACTGTCCAGCAACCAGGGGTGAAAATTTTAACAATTATCGATGTCATCGAAGGTCTCTCGATGACAGCCTTCAATATCATCTAAAGTCCTTCGATGATATTAGAACAGGATCAAAATTGTACAACGACCAACGGTGAAAAATTTGACAATTATCGATGATATCGAAACTGGTTCGATTTTATCGAACCCAACAATGAGGAGAAAAATCCTCATCACTTAATACATGAAAACTTACACCACATATGACAATATTCTCAACCCTTAACACACACTTGATTGTGGGCCTCAAAGACAATGTCCTTATAGTATTAAGGTTCAGGGTCGAGGTTATCATGTCTAAAGGGTCGAGGTTGTTAGGGTTAAGGTTATCATGTGTTAAGGTTGAGGTTGTCATGCGTTTAGGATTGAGGTTGTCATGCATTCATTATAAAAATGGACCAAAGACTACGGACTAAATATGTATTAAAAGAATATTTTACGTCATAGCCATTGATACAGTAGCCTAGACCCTTAACAGAGATCATGATAGCCACTTCAACCAAGGCAATGCATTATAAAATTCAAATTCTATTTCCTTCATTGTTTTTCACATCACAATCACAACTATCATAATCTACCTTTAATATCTTCCGACAATAACTTCTCTCCACGACAACAATAACCACGACCATCCATCTCTATCCACAATCAAAAGTGACTTTCATCTCTAGGAAAATATTATTCTATAAAAAATAAAATAAAAAATTCATTTAAAATGTCTTCCACATATCAATAGCTTCTATTTCTGAGAAATGCAGTCGTCGGATAAAAAATAATAATTTTGTAGGGCAATTAAAAGTTGTTTGCGGTGCTTATATGTTGTAGAAGTTGATGATGGTAAATATATCCCAAAAAATGCAGTTGAAAAAGATGGTGGGTTTCTTAGAAGACATGTTTGAAAATGAAGAAAAAACTTAAGAAAAATAGCAAAAAAATAAGTAAAAATCGTCAAGGGACCAAGTTCCAAAGTAAGGGTTTTTTTAATTCACTAATTCATCAAAAAGCAATCAGATTGACAACTAAATGATTATATTTGAGAGAATAAAATTTTAAAGCATTTCGCAGTGTTACAAGACTAGTATGATCAAAATCCCTTATCATTTCCTAGAGAAGTTTCCGTATGGGTTTCGCTCGCACAAGATTAAGGATGGAAAACGTGCAATATATGCCGTTTCTTGCATACGTGTGAACATTCACCACCAGATCGATACTAACCACAAAAATGCATTTGCCTCACATTCCAGCTGGTCCACTTATCAGGAACGTAAGCTATACTAACCACAAAATTGTACATCCAATGTTGACCGTTCGTTGTTTTCTTTTCATAATTTGCTGTAAAAGCAAAAAATAAAAACATCCGTGGCCCCACCTAAACAGGATACTTCCTTTTCCAAATATCGTTGGTACCCTTTATGAGTGGCTACTGAGACCATGGGCAATCCACGTCCACCACTGGCAGGCGGAAACGGATTGGCTACTCCCCCGGTGCTCTGTGGGCCCGACCATGATGTATGTGTTTCATCCATTCTGTTCATCCATTTTTAAAGATCATTTTAGGATTTAATCCCATAAATGAGAGATATATAATCCTCAGATGGACCACACCACATGAAAACAATAGTGATTGGATATCCACCATTAATATCCTCCTAAGGCCCACTGTACTGTTTATTTGAAATTTAATCTGTTTATTAGGTCATACAGGCCCAGATGAAGTAAAAAAACAAAAAACAGCTTGATCCAAAACTTTTATGGCCTCCAAAATGTTTTTAATGGTCTACGTTCATTAAACACTGTTTCCTATAATGTGGTCCAATTGAGATTGGGATATATCTCATTTTTTGTCTCATACCTTAAAATGATCTTTAAAAATAGATTAACGGCATGGATGAAACAAATACATCATGGTGTGGCCTACAGAGCACCGACCACCCGCCATTGGCTGGTGTCAGGGGGAGTAGCCAATCCGTTTCCCTGGCAGGAGTACTACTGGCGGGGGGGCAATGTCACCTGTTGGCTCTTCGAAAGCACGTGGGAGGAAAAGATGACAGTTCTAATAATTTGCACCTTTTCCTGTGCATTAATCTGACAGAGATGGACGGGACGGTTGAGCCATTGGGAGGAGTTTGCGTGGGGCTCACACCACCCTGACATGCTACGTGGGTTCTCAAAGTAATGTGTCTTATCCACGCGCTTTATAGCTTTTACCACCTATTCTGGGAAATGAGTTCAAAATACATAAACCTAAAGTGGACCACGCCACTTGGAACTGTGTTAATAATCACATCCACCGTTGAAAGTACCTTTCCATATAATGGCCCTCAAGAAGCTTTTAGCTGTTTCCAATAACGTGGTTTGCTTGAGCCTTGGATATGCTTTGGCTTTGCGCTCGTGCCCCCAACGTGAGATGAAAAATTAAATGGAATGTGTATATAAGACATATACATTACGGTAGGTCCCACTAAGTTTACTCAGTGTCCAGTCCCTCTAATATTGGGGGACAGGGCATTACCCAAAGGCATGCCCAGTGGGATTCGATTGGAAAGCTTGGACCGCATTTTATATAGATGGGCCAAATTCTGTTGGCGTTCAAGAACAACTTTCAAAGATGTTTTGCATGTCCCATCTTATATCAGTCTACCTTCCAATTAAATTGTTCCCCTCCATACATAAGGATAGAATCCAATCCTTTTGTTGCACGAGAATGGATCACACATGTATGTCTAATCCGAACCTACTAAGAATCATGTGGGCCTTCTCGTGATCTTTATGTATCACATGAATCATCAGCATCAAAATGATTTTCGAACACACCACATTTTGGGTTTGTTTGGATTAAGGATTACTATAGTAATGCAATGAAAAATGCAATAATTTTAAAATTCTTTATCAAAATATTTTCATTTGACTAAGGACTATTGTGCTTGGTTTGTTGAGGGAACTTCTTCTCTTTTTTTTTTTTTTTTTTTTAAATATATATATATATATATATATATATATATATATATATATATATATATATATATATATATATATAAAATCATTAAATCCATGCAACATACATCACCTAGCTAGAATAGGTTCCTGAGAGTACCCCTCGTGATGTATGTTTTTTTTTTTTTTTTTTTTTTTTTCTTTTCTTTTCTTTTTTATATATACATATATATAAAAACAATAAAAAAAAATCCATGCCATCCATCTGTCTTTCCAACTCATTTTAGGGTGCCCATAAATGAAACAATCAAAATGTCAGGTGGACCACAACATAAGAAACAATGGTGATTGAACGCCCCACCTTGAAAAACGTCTTAGGTCCATTGTAATGTTTACTTTTCATCCAACCTGTTGAACTAAGTCATATACACTTGGATGGAGGGAAAACACAAATATTACCTTGATCCAAAACTTTTGTAACCCCCAATAAGTTTCCAATGGTAGGTGCTCATTCACCAACTGTTTCGTATGATATGGTCCGCCTATGATTTGGATCCGCCTCATATTTGAGGGTGGGTTTCGACAAGAGCGCCCAGGGTTAAGTGCCTATGTGGGATTTGTTTTTAAAAAACAAAAACAACTTGCCTTCTCTATGCTACACTTGCAATCTAGGGGTGTCAATGGGCTGGGCTGGCCTGTCAGGCTTTTGAGCCCAGCTCACATCGAGCCGAACTTAGGATGAGGTATTGGCTTGAGAGCTGGGCTCGTGCTTAAAAATCAAGCTCGTTACAAAATCAGGCCGGGCTTGGATGCAATATCCAAAAGCTGGTAATGCTTGTGATAAATCCACCGTGCACATATTATTTTAAAACATGAGACCAAAAATGAGGTGTATCCAAGGCTCAAGGACATTACGACCAGAGGGAAAGTAGTGAAAGAAATGCCTCCCATTGAAACCTTACTGGTGTTCACTTTGATATTTATATGCCATCTAAATAATTTATAAAGTCATCCCCAGTTTGGATGAATTGAAAAAATAAAAAAACTTAACCGGATACAAAACTTATGTGGCCATTTCAATGCTTTAAAGGTAGTATTACAATATCCACTGTTTCCTCTCCTGAGGCACACTTGGGTTTTGAATCCACCTAAGTTTTTTTTGTCTCATATCTTAAAATGATCTGGAAAATGGAAGTGCAGGGGCTCGGCCTCCCATAACCTAACCCCTGGTGGATTCCTCATCCCGTGCAACGGACGGGATTGCATACTGAGTAAACGTTATACCAATTTATTGTATGTATCTCACTGTTATGTATGTATCTTATCCACGCCGTCTATCTGTTTTATCAATTTATTGTAGGGGATGACTCAAATTTTGAAGTATATCCAAATCTCAAGTGGGCCACACCAGCTGAAAGGCACACTTGAGGGACATGGAATTTACGAAATGATAGAGATTGTTCCATACGTGGGCTTGGGCTTGCAACAGCCCATGGCCTCTCTCTCCTTCGTTGGGCGCCATCACTAACTCCTGTCTTCAACACCTGCTCATGCACAACCCTATATACAGAGATATACGTGCTCACATTAACCTTACATGCTACTTTGAGCTCTGTATGAAGAGGCCGGTTCCCCTGCAACTCCCTATAAAACAAGCATGATCAACAAGAGCCGTGCCTAGGGCCCGCCTGAATCTTGCCAAAATCTCAAGTGGAACACACCACAAGTATTAATGTAAATGGTGATTTCTGATCGGAGGACGAACGCGGTCGGCTGCGGCTCATTCGGGCAGGTTACGGTGTATGTTTAGTATCAATTCCATCAGTCATGACTGGAAAGGCAAAGCCGAAGAAGCATACGGCCAAAGAGATAGCGTCAAAGGTGGATGCGGCGACTACGAACAGAGGGGGAGGGAAGGCTGGGCAAGCCGATCGTTCTGGGATCGAGAAGGGCGGCCATGCCAAGTTTGAATGCCCTCACTGCAAGATCACTGCCCCTGATGTCAAATCTATGGAGATTCACCATGAGGCCAAGCACCCCAAGATCCCCTTTGATGAAACCAAGATCTCCAACTTACATGCCACCCATGTCGTCGAATCCTCCAAGGCTCGCCCTGGCGTCCGTGGCAGTTACAAGAAATAGCCACATCTCCCCCTTTTCCACCTTGCTCTTTTCAACCCTTGTCCTGCCAGCTGTTGGGTTTGTTTGGGGACGTTAGATCACCAGCTACTACTTCTTCTACTACTTGTCCGTTTTATTACTTCGTACCATGGAACAAAGAGAATGTGTTACTTGTCTATGCTGCAAACATGTGCACTTTATGTTACAAAAAAAAAGAAGTATTAATGTAAATCACGCCTAATTAATACCTATATATTCACTTGTGATGGCCCACATTTTGGAATGGATTGGGTTCTTGAGTTTTGCTGTGTAGCTTCGTCATGGTGGGGCTCAGCTGTTGAAGGGGGTTGGATGCATGACATAAAGGACACCAACCGCTGGATTCTGCACATAGGCTTAACGTTGGGATGCATTGATGGATGGATTGGATGGTATTCATATGTCATGATGGCCTCGTAGAGCAAATTTAATTTAATATTGGGCAGCAAGGATAAAGAACCTACTTATCGGGGAATCGTTTTCTCTTGCCCTCATCCCTATAAAGGCCAACGGTCCGGCTGACTACTTGGCTAAGCAGAGTAGTGCGTCCCGAGACATTCAGATTTACACGGTCCCCTCTGATCTCCCCTCTCTTGTTGAGGTTTTTATTTTCTGGACAAATCTGGGCTGGGCTCAATTAGGAAACTAAAAAGATCTAATATGTATAAGATATGATAGGCGGGTCAGCCTTTTTGTCCCCGGTCTTCGCCCGAACATCCTCTTTGTAAATTTTGCCTCATCAATGAAATCTCCTTTGAAAAAAAAGAAAAAATTTAATTACGTACTTGTATTTGAAATGTATCCGAATCCAAATTAAAATTATACGGAATTTAGATGATTTCAAATCCTTAGTTGTGTTCAGTTACATGTAATTGGATTGCACTAACATAGTATTCAATGCTTGTATTTAGAATACATTGAAATTCTTTACTATATTTACAAGAACCTAAAATTTGATTAACTTAATCAATTTTAATATTTTAAATTAATATATAAATACAATATTTGACAAAATAATTGTAGCAAGCTCATTGAAATATATATTTTAATAAAACATGATGAAATTTGAGCCTATGGAGTGCCACAAATGTAAGACTCATGCATCCATGTTTTCAAACCACCAAATTACATGGCCAATGTTTGGACAATTCAGATAATTCTATTGATATGATTTTAGTGATGCGTTTGATAATTAGATAGTTTTGGGGTATCATCAGTCTGTACATATGTGATGAATTAGTAGCCTAGCAACACCTTTGTATACATGTGACTCTCCTACCTATTGAATTACACTGAAATCATAATAAAAAATTAAGATTTTAAAACACACTAAAATTGTGTACTTCAAATACCTCTTATTCCATTTTATGACTCGTTTAAAGCTTGTAAATAAAGGTACGTAAATGCAAAATGAAATTAAAAGTAAATGAATTAGGAATTAATGACTTACGTAGTTGTGTTTAGATATGAGTACATGAAATGCATTTGAAATCCAAATATTCTATTTGGATGAGAGTAAATGAAAATTTATGATTATTTTTAATGGTTTTTACACACAAGGGGTTTTATATATAATGGATGGTCATGCTACGGACGATAACCGTAGCCATAGATCTTTAGCTACAGCTTTTATCTGCAGCCTTTGCTCCGTTTTCTAGTAGCGTCTTAACCACGATCGAGGATTTAGTTATATTTTCAGACCCTGGGCCTACTTCCAGCACCTTATTCAAGGACCTGTCTTAGCTGTGATCAGGATCCAGTGATGTCGGTTGGACCTTGACGGTGGCCCACCTCAATGTATGTGTTGTATGTCTTTGTCAGACACAAATTAGCTACTGGTAGGTTGATCAGCGAGCCTGGCTACTAAAGTGATGTCATCAAGTTCGTGGGCCCCACTATGATGTATTTGTTGTATCCTCATCGTTCATCCATTTGGAAAGATCATTTTAGGGCGTTAGAAAAAGAATAAGTCAGATCTAATGCTCGGGTGGACCTATCACAAAGACATGGATGAAGAGAAAATATAAATATCGGCTTGATCCAACATTTTTTTTTTTTTTTAAATGGTAGGCTTCTAATCACCAATTTCTTCTGGTGTAGTCCAGCTGAGATCTAAATCTACCTTAATTTTTTGCTCATGCACTAAAATGATCCATAAAAATGGATGGATGACATGAATAATACATATACATCATGGTAGGGCTTACAAAGTTTTTCCAGTAGCACACAACTGTCCATGTTGCATTCTATCCTAGGCAATCTGAGTATCGTCCCTCACAACCATCTGCAAGAACAAATGGTTAATTGGTGACTTGGGGTGGGCCCCACTGTGATATTTATGTAAAATAAACCCCAACCACTAGGTTTTTCACTACATGTTAGGTCATGGGCCCAAAAATCAATTCTGTTTATGATTCACGTTGACTTGTACATAGTGTACAGGGCCTACCAAACTATTTCCATCAGTGTATCCCAAGTGATTCATGTCTAGTTACAATTTTTTGGGCGCAGGCCTAAGTTTTTTCTTTTTCTTTTTTTTTCATAATCTAATTGTTAAAGTGGATTTCATACAAGCATCATGGTGGACCCTTTAAAAATCAAGGGTATACATATCTCTCCCAATCATTTCCTTTAGTGCAGCTCAAGAGAATCACAGGTTAATATGATTTTGTCTTAATGTCCAATATGAGACTTAATAACAAATGGTCATGATGGATCTTATAAAAACATCATGGTCGGCTCTCTCTAAGTCAATAGTTGTGTCCCACACAAATTTTCTTTTCTAAGTAAACTCTGTATATATAGAGTTAAAGAGATTTTACCGGACAAAGTGATGGGTTCCACCAGACAAAGTGACCAGATTGCCGGATAAAGTGACGGAGTTCTAGTAGACAAAGTGACAAGGTTCCACTAGACAAAGTGACGGGATTCTACAAGATAAACTGATGCGATTACTGGACAAAGTGACGGTGTTTCACTAGACAAAGTGACGAGATTATGGGACAAAGTGATGGAATTCTACTAGACAAAGTGACGGGTTTTATTGGAGAAAGTGACCGCATTGCCCGATAAAGTGGCGAGGTTCTACTAAGTAAAGTAATGGGGTTGCCAGAAAAAGTGTGATAGTTTCATAAGACAAAGTGATGGGGTTCTCGGACTAAGTGACCGGATTCGACTAGACAAAGTGATGGGTTTACTCGACATAATGATGGGTTCCACTGGATAAAGTGGTGGAATTGCTAGATAGTGGTGTGGGTGAAGTGATGAGATTTTATTGGGTAAAGTGATGGGGTTGTTGGACAAAATGACAGAATTTCACAGGATAAAGTGGCAAGGTTGCAGGACAAAGTGACACGGTTATATATCAAACAAAGTGACGGAATTCTACTAAACTAAGTTTGGGATTACTGGACAAAGTGACATGGTTCCGTTAAACAAATTGATCATGAAGTTCTATTAAACAAAGTGACGGGGTTCTCCTAAGTAAAGTGATGGGGTTCTATGATACTTCTATATATGAAATCCATTCTAACCACTTACATTACTAAAAAAAAAGGCATGTCGCCAAAAACTTGTACCAACACATGAATTACTTTGGCCACACTAATGAAATAGTTCAGAAGGTGAGCATTGCCTTGTGCATTGTTTCCATTCAAGTGGTCAATCTGAATAATAGATGGAATTGATTTTTGGACCCATGACTTGACATGAAATGATGCATATGGTGGTCAAAGATGACTTTACATAAACATTACGGTGGAGCCCACCCAAGCCAATGACCTATTTGCTCGCACTGATAGTGGCAGAAGAGACCCGAATTGCATGGGGTAGCACACATCATTGACAATGCTATTGTTTGATAACCCTGTCACTTTGTCCTACAACCGTGCCACTTTATCCTGTGGAATTTTGTCACTTTGTCGAGCAACCCCATCACCTTACCCAGTAGAACCACGTCAAATTGTTTAGAAAAATCTCGTCATTTTATCTAATAGAACCCTGTCACTTTGGGCCCACCATGTTGTCTGTGTTTTATCAATGCCATCCATCCATTTTTAGGAATCATTTTATTGCATGAGCACAAAATTGAGGCAAATCCAAATCTCAGGTGGACCACACCACAGGATACAGTGGTGATCGGAGGCCGATCATTAAAAACTTCTCAAGGGATAACAAAAGTTTTAGAACAAGTTGAGATTTGCATTTTTTTTTTTTTTTTCTTCATTCATGTCTTTGTGACCTTATCAACAGGTTGGATATCAAATAAACATTACAGTGAGCCCTAGAAATTTGTTAATGGTGGCATTCAATCACCACTCTTTCCAATGATGTGCTCCACCTGAGATTGAATCTGCCTCATTTTTGTGCTCATGCCCTAATATGAAATGGATAGACAACATGGATAAAACACATCCATCATGGCGGGCCCACAGTTTTTTTAGTAGCATACAGTACCGACCATGGGTGTTGTATGCTGCCTTAGACAGTCCGAGTCTTGAAAAGGGAACGCGCATTTGTTGGAACCCCTGTACTACCATGCGGGTGGAACATGACAGTGGAGCCCAACTTGATACATTGTATATCTAGGCCAGCTATCATCTTTGCCGGTTTATTTTAGGGAATGTCAAAAAAATGAAATTCATCCAAATTTTAGGTTGACCACATCACAAAAAACAGTAGTCATTGTCTGTTAAAATTTATTTTGATACGCATAGGTTTTGGATCAAGCAGATATTTGTGTTTTTCCTTCATATTGGTTTTCGTTTGACTTTATCAACAAAAGGTTAGGTGGCAAATAAACATGATAACGGTAGTAAGTTTTCAATGGTGGCCCTTCAATGACCACTTTCCTATGGTGTGGTCCACCTAAGATTTCTATCTCCTTTTTTAGACATTGCGTTAAAATCAGTTGAAAAAAAAAAAGACGGCAAAGATGGACGCCGAGTCTAAAAATGTGGGCCCTACCATGATGTATGTGTTATATCCACACCATCCATCCATTTGGAGAGATCATTGTAGGGCATAAGCCATAGAATGAGGCTGATCTAAAGCTTCGAGTGGACCCCACAACAGAAAACAATGGGGAGAGTGACGCCCACCATTGAAACCTTACTGGTCCACTGTAATGTTTATTTGAGATCCAACCTGTTCATAAGTTAACACAGACATGAAAGAAGGCAAAACACAAATGTCAGCCTGATTGAAAACTTCTGTAGCCCCTAAAATTTTTGAATGGTAGGCGTTCAATCCCACTGTTTTCGGTGATGGGTCTACTCGAGCTTTGGATCTGACTTATTCTTTGCCTAACGTAAAATTATCTTTCCAAATGTATGAACGGTGTGAATACAACAAATACATCATAGTGGGGCCCACAGAACTTGATGACGTCACTTCAGTAGCCAGGCTCGCTGATCAACCTGTCCCAGTAGCTAATCCACATCCGGCAAAGACATACACCACGTACATTGAGGTGGGCCACCGTCAAGGTCCCACTGACATCACTGGATCCTGATCACAGCTAAGACGGGTGCTTGAATAAGGTGCTGGAAGTAGGCCCAGGTCCAAAATCATAATTGGATCATGGGTCGACGCGTCCTTAGGATAAGGTGCTCAACGGTTATCTTCTGGGCTAATCAGGCAGTATTTTGTAAATAGTTTTTTATTTCATTAAGTTTTGTGCTGACGTTAGCATAAATGATGTGGACCAATTAAATTCAATTACATGGGAAGCTGCTGTGCTCTGGAAAGAGATGATCAATAGGCAACGCTTTGGAATATGGGCCGAATTTTAGGTTTATTTTTTATTTTTGGCAAAACTCAACTCGGTAGAAACAAAAATTCTCTAAGCCTTACTAGAATGTATGTGTTATATCTGTACCGTTCATTCATTTTCTCACATTAAGTGGTCCTCACCACAAAAAAAGCTGCATGTTCAACCGTGAGCATCATTATCCCTGCTATTTCCTACTTGAGCTTTAGATCAGCCAGATTTTTGAGCTCATGTTCCAAAATAAATAAATAAAACACATACATCATAGTAGCCCACGCCTTCAGGTCGTGAAGTCTACTTGGAGTTTGAATAGATCTCCAAACCCGGGGAGAAGCTGGTCCATTTGGTTTTGGCATGCTTCTCTGCCTCCTAAAGTCTCCCTCTTCGTTTGGAGAGTGATGCAAAATGCGGTCCCGGTGGAGGTGGAGGTTAAAACTAGAGGCGTGCACCTTGCGTCCAAGTGCATGTGTTGTACTCTGCACGGTTCTCACTCACATGAGCAGGAGTCGATATCTCACTTGTTCGTAGGTAGCAAGCTGGCTATGGAAATGTGGGGGATGGCTGGCAGAAGCTTTGGAATTAAAGTGATGGCTGCGGGATCGATCGAGGGCAGGCTAACTCACTGGTGGATGGCTGCATCTGCTAACAGAAGGAGATCGGTGGCTCTCATGCTCATCTCGTGCTTCATCATTTGGGAGATTTGGAAAGCAAGAAATGCCGCTGTCGTTGATAATATGAGGGTGGATCACAGGGTGGTGATAGATAAAATCTGGCATTGGAGGAAGAAGATTGATGGGTAGGGGATCGAGCGGGATTTAAGGAGGAAAATCTGGGGGTTCAGGTTCTCTAGTTAGGGTGAATGTCAGTCTCAGGGTGATTAAATGGGAGAAATCCCCTTTGGAATGGGTTAAAATAAATGTAGACGGCTCTGCTAGAGGTAACCTAGGTTTGGCTGGCAAAGGTAGTATTTGTAGAGGCCCGAATGGAGAATTCTTTTTTGCTTTTGCGTCTAAGTATAGGGTAAGATCGAATACCCAGGCGGAGGTTCGTGCCGTCCATGATGGGATCCAATTTGGGTTGCAATGGGGTTTTCTCCACATTATCATTGAGTCCGATTCGAGGACGGTTGTAGATATGCTCAACGGGTTGGCGAGGCCCGGTTAGAAATGGAAGATGTGGGTGTATAGGATTCAGGAGTTGATGCAAAGAGGTTAGATTGTTTTTAGACACATCATGAGGAAAGGCAACTCGGCAGCAGATTTTATGGCTCGTCTGGGTAGTGGCTCTCAAAGTTCCGGTTGGTGTGAGAGGAGAGTCGAGCTCCCTCAAGAGGTAAGAGGCTTGATTTTCCTAGACAAGGTGGGTTTTGGTTCGATTAAGGTTGGGAGGGGTGGATGATTTTGTGCAGTTTTTTCTCTCTTCTTCTTTTCCATAATAGGCCCCGGTTATTTTGGTTAGTGGGCCCGAATGTAAATTTTGATTAGAAATGAAGAATAATTCCGTCCACAAAGTTTTGCCATGCAGATAAAAATTTGAGAGTCAATGCCGGTCAATCTTATTTGTTTGAAAATTTTTATATGGAAAAGTAAGGCCTGTGGAGCAGGAATGCGTCCACGTTACTTCCTGGCCTCACCTAGGACGGTGCGGCCCTTACCATGGGGTTAACCGTGGGGCCCACCTTGATGTATGTATTATGCATCCATGCCATCCATTTGTTTCTTCAAATCATTTCGAGCATTATTCCAAAAAATAAAGCATATCTAATTATCAGGTAGACCATTTCATAAAAAACAATGGCAATTAACCATCCTACCGTTAAAAACTTCTTAGGACACACCTTAATGTTTATGCAGTGTTTATTCACCGATTGATCTCGTAAACCTAGGTGAAGGGAAAAAGCATATATCAACTTATCCAAAACTTGTAGCCTATTAATAGATCTGCTTCATTTTAAAAATAATGTCCTAAAATGATCTTAAGAAAATGAATGTAAAACATGGATGCATAATACATACATCAAGGTAAGCCCAACGGTATTGCCACTGTTAAGGGCCTCACCGTCTTGCTGGCCTACGCCAGCCCCACCTGATCCGCGCTCAGCTATAATGGGAGCGGATCAAGTGTGGCCCGGTCTCATACAAGACGGTGGGGTTTTTATTTTATGGGACCTACCTTGATAAATGTATTCTGTTTTTTTTAAATCATTTGAAGCATGAGCCCAAAAATAAACATGATTCATATCTTTTGACCTACCATAGGGTGAAAAGGTGGTGATTGATCATTAATGGGCTATAAAAGTTTTGAATGAAGCTGGTATTGGTTTTCTCCCTTAGTAAGGTTTGTGTGACCTTATCAAATAAACATTACGGTGGGCATTCAAAGGTGCTGATTGGCCGGCCATGCTGTTAACAGCCAATGATTGGTGGCTAGTGATATGTGAGCCCCACCATGATATATGCATTTCATCCAAACTGTCCAATATAAGATAGATGCAAATCTCAAGCAGGCAACATCACAATGTTTATTAAACATCAATCATTAAAACTTCTCCTGGGTCACGGAAGTTTTGGATCAAGCTTATATATATATATATATATATATATATATATATATATATATATATATATATATATATATATATATATATATATATATATATGGCCTAATCAACAGGTTGGATGTTAAATAAACATTACAGAGGGCCTTATGAAGTTTTTACTGGTGGACATTCATTCACTAGGTTTTTAATGGTGGAAATTCATTCACTACTTTTTTTCCTGTGCTGTGGTCTACCTGAGATTCAGATCCGCCTCATTTTTGGTATCAAGCCCTAAGACAATCTGGAAAAATGGATGGATGGCATGGATAAAACATATCATGGTGAGGCCATAGAATGTTGACCACTATCCACTAACCAAACCACCTATGTGTTCAATCACCACACAGTTTCATATGATATGGTCTGTTGACGTGAGTTGTCATAGTTATCTGCCAGAGAGAAATCAGTGGTATGAGTTGTCATAGTTATCTGTCAGAGAGAAATCAAGGGAGGAACAGAGGTCACTGTTTGAATGAGAAATCTTTTTCTGTTAGTAATTATAGCTAGGAAACCTATATAGCTAAATATAGATTTATCATATCTTCTATATATTCTCGTACTGAATCATTGTAAAGATATTAAAATATACAAGAAATGATTTTCTGTCATGGTATTAGAGCAAGTTTTCATTCCTTGGCTCTATGCTATCACCGAATCCTAATAGCCTTCCCCAAAATTTTCCCTTACTCTCCACAACTATGTTGGAATCTGATGTCGAAGACAGAGTTGGTGCGTCCCAGTCCAACTCTATACTGATGGAATTAACAACAAGAATGATGGAAGCACTTACCACAGTGCAGACCTCAACCCAAACTACCGACCCTCCCGCTGCCCCAATTGTCGTCAAGTTGGATGGCACAAACTACCCCCTAGGATCTCAAGTTGTCGAGATGTACATCTCTGGCAAAGACAAATTACTGGGCTATATCAATGGCAACTGTCCATCACCTTCGCTGACCGATCCATCCTTTTGAAAATGGCGTACTGACAATGTCATTGTTAAAGGGTGGTTAATCAACTCCTTGGACCCATCACTGATTGGTAATTTCATTCGCTTCCCCACAGCGAAATTAGTTTGGGATTCTATTGCTACCACATACTTTGATGGTAGCGATACATCTCAAGTTTATGACCTCAGACGCCGTGTAACACAACTGAAGCAAGCTGGTGGTTCCCTGGAGAATTATTATAATAACCTCCAGGGGTTGTGATGTAGAGCGGGTCGCGGACAATTACATGACAAAGATGGATCAGAAACGGCCCGGTCGGCGACAGAAGTGATCTGGACCATCAGACCTTCAATCAGGCATATCTCGCAATCCGGGATGAGTTAGCCGACGTAAAATATATAGTTTTGGAGTAGAATGAGCTACTTTAGCCAACCAATCCTGCTATGCCGGGTTGCGACGCTCGGAATTGCGAGAAACCCCTGATTCGACGGTCGTTTCCCTGTTTCAATTTCGTTTTTACTATAAATAGTAAGTTTTAGTTTGACTATAACTCTTCATTTGTCGGGCTTTAGGAGTTGCGCCCAACGTGAAAAGAGCTTAGAATAATTAGGGGAACGGTTTGGTGAAGCCAAATAGGACACTTACTATTTTCGGCCGAAAACCTTGCGCACTAGTAGACATCACGACCGTCTATAAATAGTAAGTTTACTATAAATAGTAAGTTTACTATTTATAGTAAGTCGCGAATTCTAGGGTTTTAGTTGTAGTTTGATTATGATTTCTTTCCCATTGCTTAGTACCCTTATTTAAAGGGTTGTGAACTCATTTTTATGCATTGATTAATCTATTTCGAATTTATTAGAATTTATTTCTATTTTCTGCTCTCTTTTCTTGTGGATTCGTGAAAGTCTCTGTGAGGAGTCCAGAGAAGTTTCATGGATTCGGAATAGTTATCCTCTTGAGGAAGACGGTGCTCGACCTCACGTCCTCCCCTGCGTCAGGTTGTGGCGTGAAATAGACTTCCGAAGACCAAATCCAATGGAGTGTGTTGTGGACATTCAGCGCTATACTACCCTGCTGCAGGAGGACAAAGTATATATTTTCCTAGACGGACTTGATGACCGATTGGATAAGATTCGTGGAGATGTGTTGCAGATGCATCCCTTCCCCACTGTTGAACAAGCATATGCACATGTTCGAAGAGAAGCCATCAGACAGGCTGTCATGATCACTGGCAACACTGATAATCATTCTGGAACAGTCCTTGCTACCAAAGGTCTCAAACAAGGATCCTCCTCTGCTGGCTCGTTCTCCTTAAGTATTGGAAAATCACACGTCTCTTCCAAGTATCGCCCACCTGATGGAACCAAGTGCACTCACTGTGAAAACATAAAACACACTCTCGAAAATGCACGAAGCATTAAATGTTAGTTGCATTAAATGCAAGAGTCATCTATGGTGTGGTCCATTTGATCGTTGAATCTTAATCATTTTTGTTTTCATGCCTTAAAATAATATGTGTAAAGGGACTGACGGTTTGGATGTACAAATACATCATGGTGGGCCCACCCACAGAACCACCCGTTCGGAGCTAGGGACGGGCGGGGGTAGTACGCAATCTGCGTCCTCATATTGTTAGCATGACCCAGATTTCTGAAGCTGCACTGCAAACCTAGGTGGGGCCCACCGTGATGTTTGTGAGAAATCTATCCGTCCATCCGTATTTTGAGATCAATTTAGAATGTGAGGCCAAAAATGATCCGGATCCAATACTCAAGTGGACCTAAAAGGTGAGGATTGAACGTTCACAGTTGAGATATTCGTGGGCCACATAAGTTTTGAATTATTCTAATATTTGTGCTTTCAGCTCATCTCATTAGGAATGACATTCAGGACGGTACGGATGGCATGTCAACATCACTGTCAACCCCAGGGAGGTTTCAACGGTAGTAATTTCCCAACACATTTTTCTTCAGCGCTGCCCACTGCAATAAACAACGGTTAATACGAGGCATTTTCAAACTTCCGTGTTAAGTGTTTATTTTAAGAGTTAACAAACAGGGCCTTATTCTTACATCATTCCAGTATTTGGTCTCAAGTCCTAAAATGATCTCAAAAAAGGATGGATGGAATAGATTTCTCACAAACATTACAGTGAGCCCTGTTTCGGGAATCGTACTGTGAAAGAATAGGTAGAATTTTTGCACGTGGCAAGCAGATTATCCAAATTCTTTTACTTTTGAGTCCTCACATATGCTTCGGAGTTGAGACAGCTGATAGGGAAAGATACGGAAAAAAAAAAAAAAAAAAAACAACTAATTAATTGCAGTAAGGAAATGGTCCAACTGCAATAAAGAGGTCATGTTGGATGTAGCCGTGGGACCCATCATATTTTTCGAGTTGTTGGGATGCCCATTAAGAGGGTGGGCCATCATTCCAGCTAACTAGATATGCCGGCTACGATCTTGTCCAAGGTTTTGGGCCCACACGACTGCGTTGGAGGTGGACCATACTATTTTACACTGCTTTGGATATGTATTATATTGATATATCTCGTTTCTTGTCATTTTCTCGGCCCCGAAACTTCTCAGGAACAGTTTTCATCAAATTTCCATGAGAACATTGTCGTATTTTTAATTTTTCAGTGAAATTTATCACAGTGAAGGGCTGAAAATCAGGCCAATCCATGGCTTAAGTGGGCCACACCACACAAAACAGTCGAGAGTGGATGTTGGCCAATTTAAACTTTTCTGATTGCATGTAGGGTCCAATCAGATGTGGTTTGGACATCCAGGCCATCCATGGCGTGTCTCACTTGGACGAGGTGTCACACCAAATTTCAGGCCATCAAAACTCAGGTGGGCCCCACCAAATGTTTTAGCCATGATTTGGATGGTTTCAAATGTTATGGCCCACCTAAGTTTTAGATATAGCTGATTTTTTACACATGCCATAACCTAGAGAGGACCTACAAAACGCATGGCGTGGATGACACTCGTACGAGGGAAGCTCCCATGAGGCATGAGGTCGACCTCATAGTACCATTTCCTATATTGAGCGTCCGTCCATAGTGGTCCCATCTTATTAAGGGTGTAGATGACACTCGTACAAAACAGATGAATCAGGACCTTGTAATCCTCTCTTTTCTATTATTAATGCTATATAAAAGTACTACCACACAGCTAGAGAAGGAGAGTGGGAGTTATGGACCGTTACCTTCAATGAAATTTGAAAGAAGAACTAATGAAATCAATGCGATTTCAGGAGAGTAGTTCACTTTGATAACTTCATCTGTATCTTTTGAGACGTACTCGTTAAACGGTCATCTCACCTTCCATCAGATGAGTGTGGCCCACTCATTTTGTGTTGGGACTTGGAACGCGTTTTCACCAACGTACGGGAGGATCGGGGACTGTGTAATTCAGTGGTCTAAAAGAGCAGATTTGATGATTCCGTCCTCTTACAGAACCTGCTACTGGTACTAGCTTGAACAAATACCATGCCAACACTACCCTCCGCCGCGTGCAGATGTGAGGAAGATCCGGACCACTCATGGGGAAGCCCCCAATTGTCAACGGTATGCATCCCAAGAGAGATGCTAAGTGTACCCGATCCACTACACAACTTCATAGGCATGATGAAGGAACACTTGTGTGGGTTGAGAACCATCAAAACTTTTATTCGATTTTTTTTTTTTTTTTTTTTTTTTTTTTTTTTTTTTTTTTTTTTTTATGTATTTCAAGTTTCAACCAATCTATAAGTTTTCTTTTAAAATAGTTAATGCGTTAGTTTGATTTTTTAAACCAAGGTTCATTTTCTATAGTTAAAACCATAGATATTTTTCTAATGATCTTATCTCTATCACCATCAATTAGATGAAAAGAGAGTCATTGAGAGTTCATATATATGATCAAAATCAAGACTCTTCTCTACTCTTGCTCTTTAACTCCTACGAGATTCACTTGGAGTTATTTCTTCTATTGTGTTTCTTTTATAGTTTCATTAGGAGATTGAATCTCGGCATTATTTTTCTCCGTGAATACAGAATTCTCAAAGAACTCTACATCTCTAGACTCTATGAGTACATTGGAGTCTAAGTCTAGAAGTCTATAAGCCTTACTATGTTGTACATATCTTATAGAGACGCACTTCATAGCTCTTGGTCCTAACTTAGTTCTTTTAGGTTCTGGAGTTCTACAGTATGCAAGACACCCCCACGCTTTAACATACCCTATGTTAGGTTTTCTTCTTTTTCATATTTCGTATGGAGAGGTCTTGGTTTTCTTAGATGAAATTCGGTTTAAAACATGACATGTAATTAATAGTGCTTCTCCCCATAGGTTTAATGGCAACCATGCTTGTATTAACATTGAGTTGACCATTTCTACCAATGTCCTATTTTTTCTCTCTGCTACACCATTTTGTTGTGGTGTATAAGGTGTTGTACACTGATGTATTATGACGTGTTCTTCACAATAGTTAGAAAATTCATTAGAGAAATATTCTCCTCCCTCGGTCACTACAAAGGATTTTAATATTTGTAATTAATTAATTTTCTACTTCAGATTTATAGATCTTGAATGCATTAAATACTTCATCTTTCAATTTTAACAGATATACATATACATATCTTGAATAATCATTTATAAACGTTATAAAGTACATTTTACCTCCATGGGTAAGAATGTCATTTAGTTCACATATGTCAGTATGCACTAGGTCTAATATTTGAGATGATCTTTCAACGCTAGGGAATGATTTCTTAATTATTTTAGACTGTATGCATACTTCACATTTATCTTTGTCACTATCATTGTATAATATTAGGTCGTTCTTAGCCATGAGTTTTATGGTACTGTGGCCAATATGGGCTAATCTACCATGCCATAGCGTTACAGACTCAATCATATAAGCAGAAGAATTTTTTTCATTCAGAAATAATTTGATCATCCCATTACAAGCGTATCCCTTACCCACAAAGTTCTCATTCTTAGACAAGATCAGCTTGCCCGATTAAAACACAACCCTAACGATTGTTTTGGATTAATTAGTTGTTGGACTTTAAGTCGAGAGGCCTCGACTGGTTGAGCACCACCCTCGACCGGTCGAGCGAGGCACTCGACCGATCGAGCATAAGGAGAAATCCCCATCAAATAGTTGCTCTCTTGCACACGGAATGTTTCTCGCATATTCTTGTTCTCCCTTTGTAAGCAAATTGTCTGGTGTGTTGATGTCACCAATTTATGTGAGCCTCTATATGATGTATGTGTTATATCTGCACCGTCTGTCCATTTTGCGAGATCATTTTAGTTCATGGGCCAAAAAACGAGTAAGATCCAAAGCTCAAGTGGACCATACTGTAGAAAACAACAGGGACAATGATGCCTATCGTTGAAACTTTACCAAGGCCCATCATGATGTTAATTTGCCATCCAATTTATTCATAAGGTCACATAGACCTATATGAAGGGAAACACAAATATTTGCTTGATCCAAACTTTTATGGGCCCTAGTGGCTTTCAATTGCCGCAACTTTCTCTGGTGTGGTCCACTTGAGCTTTGGAACTGCTTTATTTTTGGGCCCATTCCCTAAAATATTCTCATAAAATTGATAGACGGTGTGTATATAACACAAACATTATAGTGTGTCCCACAAAACCTGGTGACATCAACCCACTAGGAAGGTGGGAGGTATGTTTCACACTACGCAATCCGCTTCCTTCTCCCATGTTGTTGCACACGGACGCGGATTGCTTGCGAAAGCCTCTAACAAGAACTTCCTGTGATGGAACTTAAGTGGGACCCAACGTGATGTTTGTGATAAATCCACCTCATCTACCGGTTTTGCCGGATTATATTAGGACATGGACCCAAAAATGAAGCAAATCCAAAACTCAAGTGGGCCACTCACCGGTAACAAGTGGGTAGGAAAATGCTTACTATTGAAAGCTCTCTGTGGTCCACCATAATGTTTATATGCCATCCATACAGTTCACTAAGTCGTTCCTACTAGGATGAATTGAAAACACATAAATATTTAGTTTGATTAGAAACTTCAATAGCCTTGTGAATGTTTGAATGGTGGTGTAAACACCCCGCCTAAAACTAGACTAAACTACTAATTAGACTTTGGCTAAACTTCCATAAAATCACCCATGGGCAATTTAAGGAGCATGGAAAATCCAATTGATAAAATGGGCAGGGTTCTTAGTGTGTCACGAGAACAACCAATGAACAATATTGGTAGATCTGAAACTTAACCAATCAAATCCTAACCGATCATCTAGACTCCTTGGATGCAACCAACAGACCAAATCAATAAAATAAAATCATAGGTTGCAGCAAGTTGATGGTGACATTATCATCACTACTTTAATTTTTCATTCCAATAGATGTTAAGGAACCTAGTTTGTCAAACAAAATGGTGCCATGTGAACCATTTGCTTGCTACAAGCTGACGAGCACTTGACATGCATTTTACCTACCCAACATCTCGATCCCCTCTCCTAAATGCTAACTTCACGAGAAGGGGACAAGGGTCTACCGTCTTAATCTATAAATATAGTGTAACAATTGGCATTCTGGGGGGACACTAAGTCCCTGCCTGGCTTAGGAGGCTAACTTTAGGGAAAATGGTTCACTAAAGAAGTTAGTAGAGTTAAGAGTAAGTTTAGAATTGAGAATATTCGACCATCCCTTCTATAAAAAAAAAAAAGGTGTCTCATATTTCATTTTCTTTATCACATCTCAATTAAGCTCAACTTACATTCTACTCCACATATTTCTAATATATCTACATCATTAACTCGCACTTTTAATTTATTTTTTTGTTTTTCTTTATTATATTCATCTATCTGGAGTCATTCGACTTTGCAAATTAAGGCTATGATATTTTTATTTTTACTTAGTTCGATTCCTCGTGAATTATGCAAAGCATAGTTAGACATGTAATGTTGAATTTTTGCTTAATCTTTTAAAAAATCATAAAATTTTATAAAGTAGAGATCACATGATGTGTGGGCAGAAAAGGTTGCCTAGCCCTTTCCTCTTCTGAAATAATTGTCGTTAATGATTGAGTCAAACTTTTAAAATTGCCTGACCCATAAGCAACTCTGTGGTTTTTAATCAATAGTAGATTCCATACTTCATTTAGCTAGTGGCAATTCCAAGAATAAAAATACGTACATTTTTACATCCGAGTCAATTCCACACCCTATTTTTACAGTTGATAAGCAGAAGTGACAGCTAGTGAGACACTTTTACAAGGAAGAGACCTTTCACAAGGAGCTACTATGGGATTGGTCTGTGCTCACATTTTCAACTGGTTGGATAGTCCTATTTAAAATTTGGATTTTGCTTTGTGGCTGATTGGGCCTGCATGTCACACTAACAACAGTAGAACTTACACCACTATATTGGCTTCACCATGGAAAATTCACTCTACACCAAATAGAAATGTGTCCCGTGAGTTTTTAGGTGTAATATGTATTCCTGGCATTCCAGCCAACCATATGATGGCTACCTATGAGTCCGGTGAGACACGCCAAGGGAAACAATTGATCAGAGGGGGGCGCACACTCATAATTCTGCACGTACGGCCTGGGTCAATCATAATGAGTATGTGAAATTTGGACCGTTCAGCCCCTTTATCTGCATTTGATGATGGGGTATGCAAATAACCATCATTTTGTGCATTGAAAGAGCCCCCGGTGTTTCTCCCTTGCGCATCAAAAATTTTTATAATTTCCTGACTCATAAGAAAATCTACGGTTTCTAGTCAACCGCAGATTCCATGCTTCGTTTGGCTAGTGGCAATTCCAAGAATAAAAATAAGTACATTTTTACATATGAGTCAATTCCACACCCCATCTTTATAATTTATAAGCAGAAGTCAAAGCGAGTGAGATGCTTTCACAAGGAGGAGACGCTTTCACATGGAGCAACTCTGGGATTGGCCTGTGCTCACATTTTGAACTAGTTGGGTAGTCCTATTTAAAATTTGGATTTTGCTTTGTCGCTGATTGGGCCTGTCACACTAACAACAGTAGAACTTTCCCCACTATATTGGCTTCACCAGGGAAAATTCACTCTACCCCTTGTTTCAGTTTTTTCTTATGTACACCCTAGCACAAAGGGAATTGTGTCCTGTTAGTTTGTATGTGTAATATGTATTCCTGGCATTCGAGCCAACCATATGATGGCTAGCCATGAGTCACGGTGGCCTATTTGGTGCCCACGGTTCTTTACAGTTCATTGGGTGAGAGAATAGAATGGGATTTGGTCACATTAAGCAGTTCAATCCACTTCTATAGAAGAGGAAATTATTACAAAGTAACAAACCTAAGTACACATGGAAGCCTTACTAAAGACAGATAAAAGGATGCATAAGCACATCTCACACTAACCAAGTACATGAGACTTGTTTATTTAATTAAGACAAGCATCTTTTTAATCACACACTATAATTCATATCTTCTTCATTAACCATCATAGAGTCAAGGATAAACTTCAATAATTGACCGCAAACCCAAGACAGGTAGTATCTTGTAGTCAGAGAAACCAGCGTCAATGAAGATTTTCTGCCACTCATGTTCTTCCCTCTGCTTGCCTGTTGAAGGCAACATCATCGCCATATCAAAGCAAAGCTTTGTCTCCATTGACTTGTAATCATCTGTGTCGGCATTCACAACTGTTTCTAGTAAGATCACCTTCCCTCCATCTTCTTTACTTGGAATTACCTCTTTGCACCGTTTTAATATCTTCACACAATCATTGTCACTCCAGCCGTGTAGGACTGACTGTAAGCCATTTTCACAATGATTAGAAGCCGTTGCTAAAAATGAAATGGGCTGGTTTGGATCAGCCCAATTGCTTGACTACAGCCCATTAGTTTCTGGCACTAGCCGTGGTGAAGAAGAACACATACAAGGCAGCAAGTGTGTTGAGCATGGTTCTAAAACGCGTTGACACAACTCAAAAACTTGTTGAATCAATGCCATTACTTAAAAGAAAAGATGTTGGCAGTTCCATTCAAACTCCTACCTTACTAGCAAAGCAATAACCTTAACAATGGAGGCACATGCAATGATGTTTTTACGACAAACTATCTAATTAATAAGGAATTTACATTCCAACATTTTTTTTTCAATTTTTGTTTTTCAAAAAGCTGCCTCTTTAATTATAAAGCAAATGGGTCAGTGGCTTCTGTGATTCATATTAGGCCAAGGTTCCAAAAATCAGCTCCATCTGTGATTCACGATAACCACATAATTGAAAATAGTGTATAGGGCAACAATTCTCCTCCATGCTAATTCCATTTGTGTGGCCAATATCAATCAATCACAAATGCGTATTATTTTTGGGAAAAAAAGCTTAAAATTTATTTCAAATTTAATAGTTAGAGTGGATTTTATATAATTATGATATGGGTCTTGTAATACTAAAGGGTGAACGTTTCTCTCCCAGCGGTTTCCTTTGGTGTGGCCCACCATAATCTCAGATCAGTTTTACTTTTTTCATCTTTGTAATTAATATAGGACTAAATATCTAATATTCCCAATAGATAGTAAATAAATATTCGGTGGCCCGGTCAAAATCAAGAGCGACAACCCTTCTATTTTTTTCTTTTATAAATAATTTTCGGTATAGTTGAATACAAAGGACAACCAACTAACTTTTCGTGGGTCCATTGTAATATGTATGCAAAATCTATCCGTCCGTTAGATGCATAATCAAAGTTTAGGCTCAGAGGGAAAAAAAAATAATCAAAGCTTAATTTTTACAATGTCCAACATAATGATTATATGAAATTCACCCCAAACATTAGTTGGAAAACCAAAATTTAGATAAAGTGCATAAAAATCAGACTCATATGTGATTCTGATGGAGCATATCAAGGGAAACAATTTGGAGGGTGATCATTTCCCTGTACAAAGTTTCAGTTCACCTGAATCATAATTGTGGGTGATTTTTTGATTACTTGGAATAACATGAGGTGACCGACCTTGTGGTCCGGGTGGATTTTATACTAAATAGTATAGTGGGGACACCCAAGTAGCCGAATCATTTTGTAGATGGGTCATAGTCATAGAGTTGCTTGGACAAATAAGTAGCGGTAAAGTACCTTGAGGAGAAGAGCGTCCGCAGGGGGGATCCACTCGAACATGTTCCCTCCGACCACATCTATTTTCGTACTCTTTGGCACGTGGGCAATAACATGTGGTTGATCAAACACGGTGCATTTTACGTGTGGGAACGCATCAGCGATGGCGCGAGCTACAGCACCTGTCCCACCTCCAACATCGACCAACGACCGCAACCCGTCGAAAACCTGACCATACTCTTTAACGACAATGCTAATGATGAACTGTGCATCACTGGCCATGGAATCGTTAAATAAGCAATTAATCTCAGGGATCTGGGCCGCGACCTCCAAGAAACTCAGTCCGTTTGCTTTCTCGAAGGCCGTGGTTTCATTGCCTTGGAACCAACTACTTAAGAAATTCCAAGTTGTGAGTAGAGTAGAGTCGAACTCCCCTAACACAAAGGCTGACAAACTGACAGCGGCCTCTTTGCGGAGGAGGTTAGAAGGTGGTGTGATAACATACCCTTCTTCAACTTCGTTATTGCCGTTGAGCTTTTCTACAGCAAAAAAGCCCAAGTGGACCAACAGACGCATCAGGCGGCTCATATAAGGGGTTTTGGATGAGTTTATCTTAAGTGCGGCGATCAACTCAGAGAGGGTCATTGGACGGCCATGATTGTGGATAATGTCTGGTATGCCCAGCTCAACAGCACACTTGAGGGACATGGAATTCACGTAATGATAGAGATGGTTCCATACGTGGGCTTGGGCTTGCAACAGCTCGTGGCCTCTCTCTCCTTGGTAGGGCGCCATCACCAACTCCTGTCTTTCACACCTGGAATCACAATAAAAGGAAAAAAGATAAGAGGATTTTAAATCACATTTAAGCTTTGTACTTCTGATTGTTGGCTGTACAAACCAGATTTATTGGCTTTGCAAAGCCGCAGGATAACTTAGAAAATCTAATTCCTTAGAAGGAAGGAAGAGAGAGAAGAAAACAAAACAGAACTTTTATTTTTTAAAGACTGTTACTACTGCTTCACTCTTGCTACAACCTTGTTGCACAATGTGCCTTTTTATAGGCATTTGTGTCAACTGTGAAATGACTACAATATCCCTACTAGATGCTTCAATCATTTACTGTTACTAGAAACCATGTACGCTTTTAATCTTCCAAAACATCTCTTTGAAAATTGCTGCTACGCATTGGGAGATCAACGGTCGGTTACCAACTGTGGCGAAAATGGGTTTTTTTGTGCAATTCCAACACTAATAAGGGATTTTGACTGTACTAGCCTCGTTGTATGGTCAAATTCCCTAAAGGGATTTAACCTTTCAAATATTCTGAGAATGGCCTTCTGATAAGCTTTGGAAAATTTTTCGGACCAAAATGTCATTGTTCTTCGCTCAGTAGTTGTACAATTTAGAGTGTAGAAAAAGTTACGTATTATTCCATTCCCAAGAAACTGATATATATAGTCGGGAGCCTTTTTAAGCATGGGCAATGCCCAACTCATGAGGGGCCCACATTGATGTATGTGTATAATCCATGTCACTCATCATTTTTGCTGTGTCATTTAAGGGTTAGGGCCCAAATATCAGCCAGATTTAGAGCTCATGTGGGTCACATAATAGAAAATAATGGTGACAATGGCACCAACTGTTAAAACTTTTTAGGCTCACTGTAATGTTTGTTAGAAGTACACATTACCCAAGTTAAGACTTTTTGGGCCCACGGTGAGCTAGTCGACAAGGTGGATGGAACGAATCACCCCATTGTGGGCATTAGGCTGTGGTACCAATGGCTATTCTTTCATTCGGTAGTAAAGGAAGTGAACAATGACAACCACGACCCATATAACGTGACAACCACCTATATAACATGACAGTCTCGACCATTACCACTGTTGAGAGTCAAATATTGCATATTAGACCCCAGTTATTACCTAATTTTACGAACACGATATTATTTAACACCCTATTTTAATCATATTTGTGCCATACAAGGTGAATTTCGGAGCCTGAACTGAAAAAGGGTACTAAAAGCATGAATTTAATGCTCAAAAATCACCAAGGCAAGGGACGGATCTCAGGAGACTGATATCGAAGAATTTACACGCCAAAGATCCGAGAAAATCAAGTGATCAACGTTAAAGAAGCCTGAAATCGCCCTGAATGCAAAATCACAGGGTTCTCACTATCCGTTTGGATCGAAACTTTATATCTGGCCTAAGGACCCTAAATTAACCGTATACATCGAATTTTAGTCATTGGATCCTTGTGGAAGTAATCGAAGGGACAGATCAGCCCATAAAACACCGATCTGGGGCCCACCTAATATCTGGATATGATTCAATTTTGGTCTCAACCCCTTAAATGAGGTGGCAAAACGGATGGATGGAGCGGATTTCTCACGAACATCATGATGGACCCCACGTGGGGATCCACGCGCATAAAACGAAGGTGCACTAGACGTGCACCGGTCGGGCAACCTGGTCAAAGTCGGGTTGCCCCGACCCTTTTCCCGTAGGAAGCCAGCGGACGCACCGCATCCGGCCAGTTGCACGTTGTGGGCCCCAATCATGGTTCCGTTGCACGATCGGAACCATCCATTGCATCCAAGGGGTGGTCACGACCCTGACCATAGTGGCCTTTTGGCCCTATGCACACGTACACACGTAAATTGCTGAAAAACGCAGGATGAACGGTGAGTTGATTTGATATAGTGAACCGCACCAAAACTCGACCAAAACCACTCCTTTCCAACTAGTTTTTTGTCAAGAATCTAATGAGCGGGGTGGATTTCGCCGAAAGCATCACTGTGGGGCCCACCGAGCATCTTAGCGTAGGTCCGTTCACATCTGATTTTTTCATACGTTGCGAGGAGTTGTGGGCCACCATTTGTGGTTAGATGGTTGATCCAAACCGTTCAGAATCTTCAGAGGGGGGGCTTTACCCCAACCATGGAGTCAAAACAGATTTCTTGGATGTCCACCGGCTGAAAACTCCTTCCAAATGCAAGTTAAGTGCATTTTTGCTGCGCAGTCTGTCCTTGCTACGTAAGCATAACTTCCACCGACTTCCAGCCCCCTAAATCGCCCCTGGTGCCTATATAAAGGAGAAGAGAAGAGGGAGAAATCATCCAAGGACATGGAGGAAGAGAGAGAAAGAGAGAGCTTAGACGACTTCATCATTCAGAGCTTTTTTCTTCTTCCTTTCTATTGCTGTTTATGATTTTTTTTTTTTCCAGAGATTTTTTGCTAATCATGACCACGATCGGCTAAACCTCTTAGCTAGGGCTAAGAGGTGAAGCTTATAACGTGATGGGGTAGTTTTTACGGAATTGATTCATGAGTATAAACTCTCTTTGATTATAGTTTGATTTTACGGAATATTCATAGTTTTTAATGGTTTGTTGTGACTTAATTTTCAGAGATTTTTTGCTAATCATGACCATGATCGGCTAAACCTCTTAGCTGGGGCTAAGAGTTGAAGCTTGTAACATGATGGGGTAGTTTCAACGGCTTTGATTCATGAGTATGAACTCTCTTTGATTATAGTTTGATTTTACGGAATATTCATAGTTTTTAATGGTTTGTTGTGACTTAAATTACAATGAATCTGCGATATCTTTGAGTATTTTCCATGCATGCATAGAGGTTAAGATCGTAGGAACCCTATTGTTCACCATCGTCTCATGGACATAGTTAGATGATGGAATCCTTCCCTATGTTCATAACTCTCTCAGATTGGATGTGGATTGGTTAAATTCTGTTGTTTACTTTGTCTCATGTGCATGGTTTTGTGATGGAATCAAATCTAATTCTCGTACCTCTCATCTTTTGAAAACTGGATCAAAAGAAGTTCAGATTTGATGTTTATGGTTATATCCTCCAATTGGATGAAGATGGGACTCTGAATCTAGTTGAGTTCATGAATCAAGCGTAGATCTCCCTGATCTCTACAAGTGGATCCTTGACACCCTAGTTCCCCACCTTTGAATATTACAAGTTTTAGTTAATTAAATTCACAATTATTTCCTTAATTCTCCTTGATTTAGCTTACATCTTTGCTAAGTTCTAGTTCAAGTTACTTTCAGATTACGTACAAGGTATAGTCCCTGTGGATTCAACCTTGATTTTATGGAGATTATTACTACATCCCAACCTTATACTTGGGGTGTGAACAACCACATTACAACCATGACCCATATAACATGACAACGACGACCCATATAACATGACAACCATAACCACGACCTTAATTTGATCCATTTTTGGTAGTGTAGGCAATAAACAAGCGACAATCCATCCATTGGATTTAGAATTTAATTTAACTTTATGGGCAAAAAAAGAGTTATATCCAAAAATTTTATGGCCCCAAAAGGTTTTTAATGGTAGGTTTTCAATTTATATGGGTCGGGGCTGTTATGATTGTGATGTGTTAAGGGTCGAGGTTGTCACTTGTTCACTGCCTACACTACAAAAAATGGATCAAAGATTGCAGATTAAGGTTGTTCTTGTAATGTAGTAAGGGTCGAGGTCGTGATTTTCATTTTATATGGGTCGTGGTTGCCATGTTATATGGGTCATGATTGTAATGTAGAAGGGTCGTGTTGTCATCGGTTATAGTTGTCATGGGTCGTGGTTGTCACATGTTCACTTCCTTTGATAACAAATGAAAGGATAGTCATTGGTACCATAGCCTAAGGCCCACAATGGAGTAATCCGTTTCTCCACCTTGTCGGCCAGTTCATCGTGGGCCCAAAAAGTCTTGACTTGGGTAGTGTCCACTTCCAACAAACATAATAGTGAGCCTAGAAAGTTTCAACAATGGGTGCCACTGTCACGTTATTTTCTATTATGTGGCCCACAAGAGGTCTAGATCAAGCTAATATTTGGGCCCTAACCTGAAAATGACATGTCAAAAAGGATGGGCGGCATAGATTATACACATACATTAATGTGGGCCCCACCAGTTGAGCCTTCCCACGTTCACAAATGGCTTCTGTGTCGGGTTACTGGGCATGCGCATAAAGCTTTTTTTATTTAAATATTGTTTTTTAAAATTTTCATCTATATGGGGTCCATTTGCAAGATCCAAATTGTCCATCAAGTTAGCCAGCTCACTGTGGGCCCGAAGAGCCATGCCTTTGGTAGGTTCCAATACACACATGCATCACAGTGGGCCTCAGAAAGTTTCAACAGTGGACGCCATCACTATTACTGTTTTCTATGGTGTGGCCCACACAAGAGATGGTTTTGGCTTAGATTTAAGCCTTAGCCCTAAAACATGCTTACCTCCTAAGTGGTAGGTGTGGATTATACACGTGCAACCGCGACCCTTACTACGTTACAACCACGACCCTTTCAAAGTATAAGGGTCATGGCCAGTAATGGTCGTCGTGGTCACGTGTTGAGGGTCGTGGTTGTCACGTGTTAAGTATTAGGCCCACTGTGATGTATATATTTTACCCATGACAGTCCATTCATTTTGAAAGATCATTTTAATGGATGAGCCCTTCATCCGGTTGGTAATCACCTTTTGAATGCGTTGGATGGTATATAAACATCAAGTGAACCCACAAGTTTCAACGGTGAACGCTTCCAACTTCGCTGTTTCCAGTGGTACTATCCACTTTCTTTTTTTTCTTTTTTCTTTTTTTTTTACACACGCACACACCACCACACACTCACGCCATGGTGGGATTTCACCACCTATGGGTACTCGAACCCTTAACCAGGTGTTGAAACTCAGGAGTCTACCACCGAAGTAAGAGTAAAGACTCAGTGGTACTATAAACTTGAGTCTTGGATCTGCTTCATTTTCAGGATTCTCGTCCAAATAGGAGCTGGAGAAACTGATCGACGGACTGGATTTCACACGGAGACCTTAGTGGGCTCCCATAGAACTTAGGAGTTACAAGAACTCCCTCGAAAATGTTACGAGAAACTCAGGGCCACAAAAGTTATCGATCAAGCCGAAATTTGTGTATTTCCTTCTTTAATGTCTGTCTTAACTTATGAACATGTTGGATCACAGATAAACATTACAGTGGGCCTTAGGAAGGTTTCAATGGTAGGCGTCACTCTCTCCACTGTTTTCTGTGGTGGGGTCCACTCGAGCTTTGGATCTGAATCATTCTTTGTCTCATGCCCTAAATTAATATCTCCAAATGGATGGACGGTGTGGATATAACACATACATAATGGTGGGTCCCACATTACATGGCCACGTCACTTCAGTGGCGAGTCTTCCTACAAAACCTGTGAGTATCTTATCCGCGTCCGTAATTTGCTAGATGACATCTAACGTATTGCAATAAGATACGATTTGACTTTGGCTAGTTCCTATTGTGCACATGTGGGGTCCACTCCATGCATGCATAAATCCAATCCGTCCATCAGATGCTTCAGCAAATATGAACCAGGACTCATGAATAAGGTGGGCTACACCACAGCTAGCAAGTTGGGAGTGAACGCCCATACTTGATTTCCATGGAAGGCCCACCATATTGTTTATATGGAATCCAGGCCGTTCCAACCCTTCATCTGGCCTGGATGAAAGGGCAGCCAAACAATCATATCTTTTGCGTTTAAGGTAGGCCACTGAGCATATCAAGGGCAGGCACCCCTCTCACTCTGCTCCCTCTTATGTACGGGTTGGATGCATGCATGCATCAAGTGGGCCCCACATCCGTACTGTACCACGGAAGCGCGCCTAAAAAGAATTTGAAAGCTGACTCAAATTCAAAGGCTAAAATCAGCAACGTATCCTATTGCAATACGTGTTATAGCAAACTTAGTGCGCTTACAGTGTATGGAAACCTTCCCAAGCAACTTGTTGCATTTGAACTATCGTCACATACATCACCAATCTGGACCGTCCATTAAGGTCCATCCCACTTTTCTTTCGTATAGGAAGGCCCTAAACATCCCTAACTGATAGCATAGCAGGCTATCAGTTATGGGTCCACCAGATTAACGATGCATCTCAACCCACGTGAAAGGAGCCGTTAATCAGCACTTCGAGCAGTCTATTTGTTAGGACATAACATGGATTGCTTATGGTTCCAAATATTCACATTTATCAGGTAATCCTTACCATCCGTTGATGGCTTAAAAAACAGAGTATTTAAGGAATACCATCTTGCACATGGATTAGTTCATACGATAGTGTGACTTTTACTGATAGCCCATGATATGTGTGCTAGAACTAGTGGACGGCTCAGATTGATTGATTAAACTAACTATATGTCTTCATGCAAGCAGGAGCACTGTATCTTAGCATTTGATAGCACTAGATCATGAAATCGGAGCAATCTCTCTCACATAACATTCACATGCCTGACAGGTTAGTGGTTGAGATATAAACTAGTGATTTTGGCGGTATTGGCCTGGTCAAATTTCGATTCAACCTTTCAAATATTCCGAAGGTGGCCCAAGTCCATACTTTTTGGGCCCACAACGAATTGGCCGACAAGATTGATGGAATAGATCACCCCATTGTGGACTTTAGGGTATGATACCAATGACTATCTTTTCTTTTGGTAGTGAAAAAAGTGAACATGTGACATTACAACTTCGACCTTGTCACATTACAACTACCACCCATATAACATAACAGCCACGACTGACTTTTTCTCCATTACAATCACAAGCTTAATCATAATTATTTGATTCATTTTTTGGTAAGGTAGTCAATGAACAAGTGACAATCTCACACGTTTGGCAAATTAGTTTAACTGTCCACATCGAATGATCACCCTCAGAGCCGTACTATAATCTATTGGATATATTATGGATATAACGTGTTTCGGTTCTAACGTCTCCCGTGTAAATCTCCTGAGAAAATAGAGGGAATCTGAGAGACGGACCGGAACCGTGAACAACACCTGTTTTACACTGCTCAAAAAACATCCAAACTGTTTGGGCCCGCCATCTTATATATATGAAATCAAATCCTTTCATCAGGCAGTAAGCATCATTTTAACCTTTAATATTGAAAAAAATAATGGGATAAAATCTCAAATGAGCCACGCAAAAGTGAAAAACTTAAAATTGCGCCTATAACCTCTAAGTTCACTCGTTATGGACAAGTAGTTTTGGATCAGGAATATTTTATATATTACCTTCATCCCGGTGAGTCACACCTGATGAACGGGTTTGATGAAATATGAAAACCGAGATGCTCCATACATAAACCTATGGTTGGTGTACCATCCTAATTGTTCCCTGTGATATGGCCCACCTGAAATATTATTATAGATAATATTTTAGAATCGTGGTTAACACCTGATGGACAGAGTGGATTTTGTATTTGAAATATGGTAGACCCAGAACAGCTAGGGTCTGTAAAACAGAGTGATGTAGACGGCTTCGTTCCGTGGATACACGACCACGTGTACCGCGTACGTTTTTCTTGGACGCGGATTAGCTAGCGAGACTCCTAATGAAGTGACGTCACCGAGCTATGTGGGTACTATCATGATGTATGTGTTATATCCACACGGTCCATCCATTAGGAGAGATCATTTTAGGGCATAATCCAAAGAATGAGGCAGATCCAAAACTATAATGGACCCTACCATAAAAAATCAGTGGAGAGAGTGATGCCGACCGTTGAAACTTCCTAAAGTCTACGGTGATGTTTATTTGAAATCCAATATGTTTATAAGTTAACATAGATATTAAATAAGGTAAGATTAAAATATTAGTTTCATCAAAAACTTTTGTGGCCCTTTGAAGTTTTTAATGGTGGGCGTTACTCTCTTCAATTTTTCTGTGGTGGTCCCACTCGAGCTTTGGATCTGTATCATTCTATTGTTCATGCCCTAAAATCGTCTCTCCAAATGGATAGACGGTGATGGGACGCACGGAAACTTGGTGACGTCACTTCACTCGTTTTCCCTCATGCAAGCTTAATTTTTTTCTGTTTTTCTTTCACACAAGCTTTTTCCTGAGAGATTTTGAAGAAATTGGATTACTTACTGAGTTACTCAATATGCTTTCATTGTACTATTAGTTAGTTAGTTAGTTGGGGCCACCTTGAATGTATGTGGTCCATCCATGTCATACATCTGTTTTTCCATCTTTATTTAAGGGGTTGAGCCCAAAATTGAAACATATCCAACGATCAATTGGATTATATCATGTCCATAATCTGTAACCTTTGATCCATCTACACTACAAAAAATGGATCAAAGGTTACAGATTAAGGCCGTGATTATAATGTAGTAAGGGTCGAGAGCATAGTTGTCATGTTATATGGATCGTGGTTGTAATGTGACAAGGGTCGATATTATAATGTGGCAGGGTCGTGGTTGTCATGTTATATACGTCGTGGTTGTCCTGAGTCGAAGTTGTCATGTTATATGAGTCGTGGTTGTCATGTTATATGGGTCATGGTTGTCACATGTTCACTTTATTTACTATCAAATATAAAGCAACCCATTGATACTATAACCTAAGGCCCATAATGGGGTGATCCGTTCCATCCACCTTGTTGGTCGGCTCGCCGTGGGCTTAAAAGGTCCTGACTTGGACAGTGTCCACTTTTAACAAACATCACCGTGAGCTTGGAAAGTTTCAACAGTGAGTATCATTGTCACCATTATTTTCTATTATGTGGCCCACACGAGATTTGGATCAAGCTGATATTTGGGATCTAGTCCTAAAATGACACGGCAAAAAGGATGGGCAGCGTGGATTATACACATGCATCAATGTGGGCCCATATGGGTCGTGGTTGTCATGGGTCTTGTGTCATTGCTATCATGTTATATGGGTCGTGGTTGTCACATGTTCACTTCATTTATCATCAAATGAAATGATAGTCATTGGTACCATAGTCTAAGGCCCATAATAGGGTGATTCGTTCCATCTACCTTGTCGGCCAGTTCGCCGTGGACCCAAAAAGTCCTGACTTGGGCAGCATCCACTTCTAACAAACATCACACTGAGCTTGAAAAGTTTAAAGAGTGGGTGTCACTATCACCATTATTTTCTATTATGTGGCCTACACAAGCTCTGGATCAAACCTATATTTAGGATCTAGCCCTAAAACGACATGACAAAAAGGATGTGCAGCATGGATTATACACATGCATCAATGTAGGCCCATATGGGTCGTGGTTGTCATGGGTCGTGGTTGTCATATTATATGAGTTGTTGTTGTCATGTTACACGGATAGTTGTTGTCATATGTTCATTTCATTTACTACCAAATGAAAATATAGTCATTAGTACCATGGCCTAAGGCCCACGATGGGGTGATCTGTTCCATCCACCTTGTTGGCTAGCTCGTTGTGGGCCCATAAAGTCCTGACTTAGGCAGTGTTCACTTTTAACAAGCATCACAATGAGTCGGGAAAGTTTCAACAATGGGAGTCATTATCACCATTATTTTCTATTATGTGGCCCACACGAGCTTTGGATCAAGCTGATATTTGAGCCCTAGTCCTAAAATGACACGTCAAAAAAGATAGGCGACATGATTTATATACATACATCAATGTGAGCCCCACGAGTTGTGCTTTACTTACGCCAAAAAAGGCTTCCTTCCACATCATTTTCTCAGGATTGAAATAACACATAACTTCTTCCGTACTCTAAACCGTACAACTACTAATAATACAAGGACAAAGCATTTTGATCCAAAAAATTTTCCAAAGCTTGTCATAAGGCCACCCTCCTAATATTTGAAAGGTTGAATCTTTAGGGAATTTGACCATACAAAGAGGCCGGTCAAAATCCCCCCCCCCCCCCCCCCCCCCATCTAAATGGGGAAGCCGAAAGGCTGGTGTGGGCATCATGTGAAGACGAGCTTTGCAGCTCCTCAACCTTCAAGTTGTACGAACGGTTCAAAGTAGATCAAAGTTATATAGGCCCCAAAATGATGTATTTATTATATCCATACTGTTCATCCATTTTATTTTATTTTTTTAGTTCATTTTAGAGAATTATACCAAAAATGATTAATATCCAAAGTTTAAGTGGACCACACTAGAAATAGCAGTGAGGCAAAATGATTCTCACAGTTAAAACATTTGTAGGGCCCACCATAGCATTTATTTTACATCTAATCTGTTCATAATTTAACATAGACCTGGATGAAGAGGAAAAACAAATATCATATTGATCCAAGACTTCCGTCAGCCCCAGAAGGGTTTCAATGGTATATGTTCAATCCCCCATAACTTTTTGCAGTGTGGTCCACTTGTTCTTTGGATCTGTCTTATTTTTAGCTTCAATACTTCTTACAAGCTCTCCAAATGAAAGGACGGTTGGGATATAACATGTGCCTAATGATGGAACCCACAAAACTTGGTGATGTACCCACACTGGGCACATCGATGGTGTGCGGTACACCAGCCAATCAAGCTCATATTTTTAATTTTCTCTTCATCCATGTCTAGGTAAACTATGACCGGATTGGATTACAAATAAACATCACTGTATACCTTAGGAACGTTTCATCAATGGACATCATTATCCCAATTATTTTCTATGGTGTAGTCCACTTGAACTGATCACTTAACTTTCCATATATTTCATTCTTGAATCATGCCGCAAAATGATTTGTTAAAACTGATGAATGGCATGGATAAGACATGTATTTCACAGTGGGCCCGACAGCATTTACTCAGTTACTCGGCTTGCAATCCGCGTCATACACACATTCCTGTGACACCCTTTATATCTACTCTGTAGGGCATGAACTAAAATTAACATTTAATACAATCGCTACATTGACCATATCAGCATAAATAGTGGAGATAATGACAGCAACCGTCTACTGTTGAAACTTCCTAGGACTAACCGTAATATTTATTTTACATCTAACTTGTTGATAATGTCACACATATTTAGAAGGAGGAAAAAGACATATATCAGCTCTATTTAAAACCTTTGCTGCCTCAGAACCTTTCAATGGACATGTCGATTATCCAGAAGCTTTTGTATCTAAAATGATCTTTAAAAAAATGGATGGACCGCATGGATACAATAAGCACACCGGGCCTCACAGCGACCAACACATCGCTATACCACCGCGGGATGGTGGCGGCAACACCACCTGATTCGCATCCTTTTATTCAGTATTGACTCTTGAAAAGCACGCATTTTGGTCCAACTAGTTGGACACTGTATTTCAGTCTAACTAGCTGGGCATTTAAGGAGGAAATTTCTCTTAAATGCAATATTATACACACCTAATTCGCATTAATTAATGCTAATTAATGTTAAGAGAGAGGGTGTTCGCTTCATGTTAGCTTTTCAAGAGATCTTTTGAAAATGATCCCCGGCTGCTTGGGTGGACCCCACCATGGTGCTAATGTAAAATTCACATTGACCATCAAGGCGTGTCACCCTATGTTAGATCTAGGAATCGAAAATCAACTCTATCTATGGTTCAAGTGGACCGCACAATTGGAAATAGTGTGCAAAAATAAGCTCACCTTCCAAAATGATTCCTTTGATGAAGTACACTTAAATCAAGTATCACCCTGATTTTTTATTTCTACGCTTAACCTTTGGTGTGGCATCTAATGATTGGAGTGGATTTCACTTACTCATAACCGTGGGTCCGTAAAAATCAAAGGTAAAAGTCTCTCCCTCTACTGTTCTATTGGTGTGGCGGATCAAAAGTCAATGTAATATTTTGTCTGGAGACGTGGAATGAGAAGCCACATCTGACACGGCCGTAGTGGATCTAATACGCACGTCATGACATCACGAATTGCCAATAAAAATAAGGTTAGGTGTTCCTCTTACGTTGTTAACCTTCTTCCGCTCAGCTACAAGAAAAAAAAAGGTCCATGAAAAAATTTTGAAAAAAAAAAAAAAAAAGAAAAGAGAGTGGATTAAGTACGGCCGGCCCCTTCCTCGTGCAACACAGCTTGTCCCTGATCATACCGCCAACCTTGATGGTTTTTTAAGCTCATTTTGGAACCTTAATCAGAAAAATGAAGCACTTACAAATCTAAGTGGTGTACCGTAGGAGTGGATATTGAACTCTTACCATTACAAATTTCCTAGGGCCCACTGTAATTGTTACTTGGCACGCAACTTATTTAAAAGGTCACAAAGACCTTCCTGAAGTAAAATAAAAATAATAAACAAATTTCAGCTTGATCCAAAACTTTTGGACCACAAAAAGTTTTTAATGGCCAATCACCACAGTTTTTGTGGTGTGGTCCACCTGAGAATTTTATCTACTTTATTTTTCGAATCATGTCCTATTATGAGCTGAAAATATGGATGTAGGGCATGGATATACAATTATAAGTATATTAAGGTAGGCTCAGGATTAGGGATGCATAGTGCTGCTTTGGAACAGGTTGCACCTAATCCACTCCACCTTTTTTTGGGAACACGCACCTTTCCTCTTTAAGTCGGAAGAATTAGTTTAACAGCAGAAGAAGATAAAGCCAACCTTGATTTTTTGATATGGCTCACCGTGTTATGTAAGATCCACTCCGACCTTAAGATGTGCAATCTCATTGTAAGTCTAGGACCAAAATATAAGGCAGACTTTTAATTAAGGTGAGCCACACCAATAAAACAGTTGAAGTAGAGATGTCCACCTTTGATTTTTACAGTACCTCGATCATGATTATGTGAAATCAACTCCAACCATTAGATGTGACAGCAAAAGCTAGTTAAGGGACCCAAAAATAAGATCCATACGTGATTCAAGTGGGCCTCATCAAACGAACCATTTTGGAGAGAGATTTTTCAGCACACTGTTTCCAATTGTGCTGTCCACTTGAACCACGGATGGGGTTGATTTTCAGTCAGTAAGTCTAACATGGGGTGACACATGTGATGGTCGGGTGAGTTTTACATTAGAACTACAAAAGGGCCCACCCAAGCCAATGGTCGGGTAAAATAAACAAAGTCCTCTCTCTCAACATTAATTAGCATTAATTAATTTGAAGTAGTTGGACTGTCACTAGTTGTGTGTCAGCATTTCTCAAGACAGTATTATGGTCCAACTTGCTGAGCATTTAATTAGAAAATTTTTCTCTTAAATACAATTCACACCTAGTTTGCATTAATTAATGCTAATTAATGTTAAGAGAGGCGTTTGCTTTACTTTATCTTTTCACGAGGTCTTTTTAAAATGGGGCGGCTTGGATACTGACAAGGTTAGTAGCCAAATTGTTATTGAAGTGTCACCAAGCTTTGTGGACCCACCATGATGCATGTGTTGTATCATACCGTCCAACCAATTTTAGAGATCGTTTTATGGCATTACAAAGATAATGATATAGCCATAGAAAATAGTGGGATAGTGACATTCACCATTCAAAACTTTTTATGGGCCACAATAGTAGTTTTCGATTAAGCTGATATTTTTGTTTTCACTTCATCTATCTCTATGTTAATTTATGAATATGATAGATCTCAAAAAAACATAACTATGGGCCCTATAAATGTTTCAACGTATGGCTCCCACGGTTTTGTGTGGTGGGTCCACTCGAAATTTAGATCTATCTCATTCTCTTTGTAATACCATAAAAGATCTCTACAAATGGTTGGATGGTATGGATACAACACATGCATCATGGTGGGGGTCCATAGAGCTTGGAGACATCACTTCAGTAGCAATTTAGCAACTGACCTTGTCACAATCCAATCCGCGGCCCGCGCCCATTGAAAATGATCCTGGCTTAGGTGAGCCCCACCGTGATGTTAATGTAAAATCTACCGTAACCATCACGTTTTTCACCCAATGTTAGACCTACGAACCGAATATCAACTCCATCCATGGTTCAAGTGGACCGCACAATTGAAAAATAAAAATAAAATCGTACCTTTTAAAATGATTCCTTTGATGAGGCACACTTAAATCAAGTATGACCCTGATTTTTGAGCTCCACGCATAACCTTAGTATGACATCTAATGATTGGAGTGGATTTCACTCACTCATGACTGTGGGTATTGTAAAAATTAAAGGTAGATGTTCTATTGGTGTGGCCTTCTTGGATCAAAAGTCAGTCTTGGTTTTTTGTGTTATTTTCTAAAATGATATGAAAAAAAAAATAATAGACGGTGTAGATAAAACATATACATTAGGATAGGCCCCACAAAGCCCAGACTGTCAGTCTCTAGCTGGAGTACGTATGGTGGGAAGACGTGGGCTGCCGCTCGAGTTGTAAAAACGGTTCAAAGGATGTCAAAGTTACATGGGCTTCAAAATGATGTACTTATTATATCCACACCGTTCATCTATTTTGTGAGATCATTTTAGAGCATGATAACAAAAATTATTCATATCAAAATCTTAAGTGGACCACACCAGAAATTTGCAGTGAGACAATGATTCTCACCATTAAAACATTCGTACAGCCCACCATGACGTTTATTTTCCATCCAATTTGTCCATAAGGTCATACAGACCTGGATGAAGAGGAAAAACAAATATCATATTGATCTAAAACTTCTGTGACCCCCCAAAGGGTTTCAATGGTACACGTTCAATCCCCCGCATCTTTTTGCAGTTTGGACCACTTGATCTTTTCATCTGTCTTATTTTTCAACAAGCTCTCCAAATGAAAGGACGGTTGAGATATAACACATACCTCATGATTGGACCCACATAACTTAGTGACGTCAACACACCAGCCAAATAGGTGGCGCGTGGTACACCAGCTAATCTGCTTCAGTTGGTGGGGGTAGCAGGGCAATTCCGTCCCCGATTCAGGGGAGCACATTAGGTGAGACCCCGGATCCATCCAGGTGAGGTGGATGAGACCCCTGACTGTGGGGGCCACTGTGATTTATGTGGACTACATTCACACCGTCCATTTGTATTGATTCAAAAAATGAAGCAAATCCAATTATTAAGTGGACCATGCCATAGGAAACGGTAGTGATTGACCATTAATGGGCTATGAAACTTCTGGGCCACATGAGATTTGGATAATCCTCATTTTTAGAATCATTCCTTAAAATGATTTGAAAAAATAAATGGACGGCATGGATAAAACACATACATTAAAAAAATTTTGTGGGCAATAAAAAATGTGGATAAGATGATATTTATGTGGTCATTTCATTTGGATCTTTTTTACATTGTCAACAGGTTAAATGGCGAATCTATGAAGTTTTTAATGGTAGGGATTCAATTACAATAATTTTATATGGGTAAATGTGTCAAATTAACATCTTTCAAATATTTCATAAGTTAGTTAACAAACTTATTATTCTAGATTCGCTATTAGTTTTCCGACTGCAGATTCAAACTTCAATTCAGATTTCAGATTCCCACTTTGGACTTAAGATTTAACAAAGAGGCCCTAAATCTAATACAAAGCTCTCAACTTGCAAAATGCAGATATACATATAGAGCTTTGCTAATCACACGCATGTGTGCAATAAAGCTCCTGTACATGCCATACATGTGCTATACATGTTCTAGCATGACATGATAGGTCCAAAATCAAATCCATCAATCACAATCGTACCACTATATTGATGCCCTAATCAAGAATCAGGTTGATCAACTCAACAAGTGGGTGACAGTTAGTGGAACAAATCTAAGGCTTTGTAAAACTCAGCTGAAGTTTTCTAACCATTTATCTATTTCTAATATTGGGGCCCACATTTAAAGAAAAAAAAAGTCATGTCCAAAGTAAAGTACAGGAAAAGAAATCGAACTCACGTGTGTAAAGAACAAACCCACAATACTAACCATTCGCCCAAATCCGAGGCAGGTTCAAAGAAATATATTTTACAAAATACTTAAAAAATAAATAAATTGTAATTTTGACAATGATTGGATGACTAAGATGGCCATGTGACATCTACAAGGTTAGGAAGATGAATTATTCTTATTTTATTAATTATTTATGTGTATTAGGACATGCTTGAGCAGGGCTATACATCATGGGGGTCTGGATGGCCTATGGGGCTTGGGTCTAATTTTTAGGCTCATTGGTCCATCTTAGGCCAAAAAATAGGTGGGCCATGCTTGAATGTAACTGATAATTACTATTCATGTAATGACACCGCCCCGAATCTAGGCATGTTTTTATCTGCCACATGGACCAGCATTGGGCTTAACTTTTGGATTTGGATGCATTAGGGGTGCACACAAATCAGTTCAATTTGGTTCTGGGGTGAAACCAGAACCGAACCGTTCTTAACGGGTCCAAGAAACTCAGAACCGGAATCGGACTGTTTGCACCCTAGAACCGAACCGTAACTGCATCTCCATCGACAATTATCTTGTGCCCATCATGCGTACATTTTCAAATTTTAAGTAAATATCACATGGTTTAAGCTGTTTTTATTTTTAATTATTTTTAATTTTTTTTAATAAGGATTAATATGAAATTAGGGTCATTGGGTTAACTTATCGTGGTCGTCCGTAACCTGGTCGATCGGCCCAAGTCTAGTTCTAAATTTTCATAGGGATAGTCTTGGAGATAGTCGCATACTTCTTTTTTTTTAAAATATTTTCTCTTCTATATCTCACAAAATGGAGCCATTATTTACAGTACTATGAGGTTAACATGCGGGTGATCAACCGAGTAAATGAACTTCGCCGTAAATTTTTAAAAAAAAAAATAAAAAAAATTGGACCCATTGGGTCAGGTTTTGGCTCAAAAACACCATGGTGATTATCAAGTGGTAGAGTCTAAACCTCCCAAGTTTAACTCAGCCCAACTGCCAAACCTATCTTTTAAACCAATCGCATCTTGACCGCGTAAAATTAGACCTAACCCATAAACAATCTAGAAGTGGCCCTTGAAAACTACTAAAATTAAAGTAATTAAGATAATTAAATAAATTCTAACAGCCTACATTAAATAGGGAATTGAAAACTAAACCCCAATTTACTTAAGACTTGACAAAGAGTCTCAAGTCTAGATAATTTTGGTGTAACCATTTTGAACCTAACCAATTTCTACTTTGACCCCATCTAAACTAAACTGATATACTATTGGATTAGGTCTTGGTTTAAAATCTAAATTATTAATTAAATAGATCTGCCAAACTCCCCCACGGCATTACCTGACCCAACCCGTTTGCCCCCTAAATCCATATCGAAACGTCTCAATTTTCATTGCTTGTAGGTACTAAATTATTATAGAGTAAGCTTTGTGGTTTATACCATTTTAGCACCATGACACAAAAAATGGAGTCTCTATCAAGAGGTGTTGGCATGTAAAAATGCCGCTAACCGATGATAAGGACCTTTCCTACTGTCTTAATCATTTTACCAGCTGGCTGTAAGGCATATAGGGTTTTTTAAATAATATAAATCGATACAATATTTACTTTATGCATTAAAAAATTGCATAGATCAAAGGGTGCATTTTACACCATTGAACTAAATGATGATTTCTTTTTTTCACTCACCCACATCACATGGGCACTCATCCCTTCGTCTCAATGTTGAAACAGAAGTTGTCTACTACTAAACGATGGAATCAGACCCAAGTAGATGATGAAACTTGATGATGAAAAAATCATTATTTGAATAATTTCAATGATCTAGACCTCGACTACACAGCATTTTTAACCTGATTAACAATTGAGATTAACTGAATTTAATCTTCTTTCTTCTCAACTTGCTATAATTCTTTATATTGTTCCAACACAGGAGGCGAAGCTTCAAAGATATTTTAATTTGGGTCTCCTATGAAATTGTCATATTCAATCATTGCATTAAAAATTGGCAATGTGCAATCTATTAACAAATCTAGTCAAATCTCCACCAAACATTGAGATAAAGCTTTGGGACAAAGTAATCTTAATGGTAATTTAAATAGAGGGAATGTGTGGACATGATCTTTAACAAGCATTTCAAATTGTGAATCCATTTTAAAATGTGTTTTAAGATTCCCTCCTACTTTTATTGAACGGTGAGAGATAATTGCTCATTATGGCCACCCAAGATAAATGTACATGATGATCATATTGATCAGATGTCTGTCCCATTAGCTAATTTTCTGAACCTTTGATCAAATCGTCAAAGTATCAAACCACCCAAAATGCCATTTTTGGGGATATTTTAATCTCCACCGTGGGGTGGATGGTTTGGATGGACGAGTAGGGACACAGATTTGCCTTTGGCAGGAAGTTCCTGTGCTGGAAAGTTAGATGGGGCCCACCATGATGTTTGTGAGAAATCCACATCGTTTACTTGTTTTGCAAGCATATTTTATCGGTCATATACCAAAAAGGTTAATCGATTGAATGACTCTAACCTCTGGTTAGTCACCAATACTGTTGAATTTGGGGTATTGACTATTTCATTTTAGCCCCTATTTGGTGGCTACCAATCCAAATATTAAAATTATCCGATCATTCTAGTTTTTAGATATTACCCATCTGCGATTGGATCCACTATTTTAACGGTTTGGATTGATTTATTTCAATTCCATTTCGACAGTGGTTGTGTGCATGTGTATGGATATTCATACCCCACAGTGTACTTGTGAAAATTCTAAAGGTATCGTACGGACTCGTCCGTTCCTCTAATTATTTCTTTAGATTTCAGCGTTGATTAGGGAACGTTTGATATCTGAGGAAGCTTGATACTCACTCACTGAGAAATCGTACACGTGGCACACAAGTAATTCAAATTGAACTAGACAAGCTATGGTTGTTGTTTAGATCCATCACAGGCTAAAAATCGAACTTGTTTGGATCATATAAAAATCAGGTTGGTGGACATTTACTGGACGGTTGAAATTAAAAATATCCAAACGGTCCAGTTTCAGCAAACGAGTTATGGACGAATCAGACATTGGCTTCTTCCAGCTGGGGTTGTGACCGGCTTCCACAACTTAGGCCATTTCGCATGAGTTAAACGTATGCACGGCTCCAATTTTTAAGTGCCTGTGTATCAAGCATCATACCCTGCCAGCTGCCAGAGTAGCAAATTACTTTCCTTTTTAAGAGACGTGTTGGGTGGTTACTTCCAAAATGGGGTTTTCGCATAAAATTCCTTGTAAATCTCCGAGATTCCTCTACCTGGACAGTGATTGTTGAGAAACGAAATTACTTAAGTACCCTCATCAGAAAATTTTGGGGCCCACCACGTGTATGACGTACGGACAAGGTTTGGCTAGTGGTCGGTACTCTGTGGGTCCACCATGATGTATGTGTTTGATCCACGCGGTCTATCTATTTTTTCAGATCATTTTTAAGGCTTTATTCCGAAAATGAGGCAAATCCAAATCTCGGGTGGACCACACCATAGGAAAACAATAGTAATTAAATGTCTACAATTAAAAGCCTCCTACGGCTCACTATGATGTTTATTGGACATTTAACATTTGCACTGGGTTATACTGACCTCAAGTGAATTTTAATGTTTATAAGTGGTGAATATTATTTTTTTATGGTGCGACCCACGTCATATTTAAAATGATTAAACAAAAAAAACACTAGGTAAGGGTCCATCGTGATGTTTGTTATAAATCATTTCCGTCCATTCATTTTATCAGCTCATTTTAGGAAACGAGACCAACAAACAATGTGAATCCAAAACTCAAGGAGGCCGCACTAGAGGGGAAAATAGGGAAAGAGTTGCATACCATTGAAACTTTCGTGAGGTCCACCTTGATGTTTATATGCAATCCAAATTATTTTTGAGGTCATTCCAATTGCAATGAACTGAAAACACAAAAATCTTAGCATTTCCTCTCACGTAGCCCACTTGAGTTTCAGATCCACCTCACTTTTAGTATTATGTCTTAAAACCTACCACAAATGACAAAACAAATGAACAAAATTAGATTTATCACAAACATTATGGTGGGCCTACCTAGCTTCCCAGCATAGGAATTTCTAGAGCTGTACAAGAGTTAAACCAAGTCGAGCTTGGCATAACTCAACTTAGCTCACCCACCAGCTGACCCTAGCTTGAACTCGGCTCGGCTCGGTCCTTGAACCTAACTGGCTAGCTCAGCTTGGATTAATCAGCAGTTCGAGCTACTTTGAGCCGAGTTCGAGCCAAGATCTAGCCCATATGGTATTTTCTTAAACACATAGAGTGCACCTTCAATTTCTCACGAAATGTAAACAGTAGCATCAATTCACGGGTATTTCATCAAACACTCAGAATGCAATATAAAAATAAAAATACAAGGTTAATTGTTTCATATCCATACCTTCCTCACCACCGGCTGATACTTTGTTGAGTAAATTCATCAAACAATAGCCGAGCAACAGGTATATCAAAATAACCGAGTCACTGAACTAAATTGATCCGAGTTGGATTCGAGTTGAGGTTCGATCCGAGTCAAGTCGAGCTTGGGCAAGCTCAAACTCGACTCAATTTTTTTTCGAGTTCAAAAAATCAGCTTGACTCAGCTCAAACACAGTTTCAAACTAAGTCGAGTCGAGCGAGGTTCTAGAAATATCATGCCAAAGCTTTTTGTAGGCATCCGTCATCCGATAGAAATACATGTGAGCCCCACAGTTTTCCTCCATTTCACGGCTCCAAAAACACTCATCTGATGAGGATTATTTATTAAAATCCTAATTTGCCAGGGGTTTGTGGTAAAAATTCCTTCAATAAATAAATGAGGCTCATATTACGGATCTTATGGGAACCACAACATACAGTTGGCCTGAAAACGTCCTAGATTAGAAGATCCCAACCCTTCTAATATCATCAAAAATAGACCGTTAGGATTAAAAGTACAGGAATTGTCTACAAAGAATACATGATTGGACAGTTAGCACCTTCCACTACTCAATAGCACCGTTTAATCATGATTTAACATAGGATGTAAATGGGTCCGATTCGGGTGTATCTAGATAGGACCCGATTCCTATTCAAATCCCAGTATGTAGAGGGTCCGAAACCTATCGAATTTAGGGGTGACAATTGGGTCCGATTCGGGCAGGTCGGTGTTAACCCAAGCCTGTCTCGAGAATTCTTGACCAAACCCGACCATGACCAATTACCCTTTGACTCAACCCTAACCACTTGATGACTCATCGAGTAGTCCCAACTCATTGATAATCTACGTGGGCCCGGCAGGGGCGATCTGGGTCAGATAAGGTTCACTCAACCCATTTACTTAAATGGGTCACATTTCTAGCACAAACCGGACCCGTTGCCAATTTAGATTGGTCTGAACCCACCACAAAGGCCGATCAGGACAGTGGACCCATGGGCCGACCCATGCATGGTTGGTGGTGAAAGAGGCGTATGCATGTTTTGTTTGAAAAATGGTGGTGACTGATCTTCCATGCAGAGGCGTGAACATTACAAGCATAGTAGATGTTACAATGAGAGTTTAGTCAATCATCTGATTTCCTTTAAATTTAGACCATTCACTCTTTTTACTCTTAACCATCCATTTGATAGCCATTAATTGAATGGCTAGGATCGCTTTATCAATATGAATCTCAAAACATGTTTCATCCACACTTGGACCCACTTTTCTGACGGTCCGGATAGTTGTATACCATCACCACATGTGAGGATGATGAATGTTATGGGAAACATGGGTCGATCCGTAAATGAAGGTCAAACCAATGATCAGCACGACCCAATGGCGAACAAACAGTCAGCCGTACGACGAACGACTAAGGTCGGCATAGCCCTCAGCGGACTTGCCCAATGGCTTATTGGAGCTATCGGGTCCAGCAAAGGAGCTAAGGGCTACCGTGGATAGTGATCATAAGGACATTAGAAGCCCGCTTCGTCGGTTTAATCATCGGAACGACGCCGACCTTCTGTAACACCCCGTGTTTTCAGGACTCGAGTATATAACCCGTTTCGCAAAAACCCGAGTATTAGCCTATAAAATCCAGTGTAAATTTGAACTGCTTATCATTAATCAGGGTTAACAGCAACAAAGCTAGAATAAACCATGCATTGAATAAAAACATTCCAACCATAATGAAAATTTATGTGTAGCGCCCATACAAGACTTATACAATCTCAAATACAAAGTTCATATAAGTAAAAACAGGAATCGATCAACTAGTGATGAAGCTCAATATGGGCCACTGGGACCCTGTCTAGCTCCTCAGCTACCCGATCTGCTCTATCAACCCAGTGAATAACATCGGCTCGCTCTACACCTGCATCAACTATTACGGTTTGATAGCGTCAATGGCTATCGCAGTGAGGAGTACCCTCTAAGATTACGCACTCATCATTCATAATCCCAACATAAATAGCAATATATGAGAAGAGACATTTTAAACAACGCAACTCAAGGATTATGATCATGCATTCAGAATTAAGCTAATTAACACAATTTCAACATTAAGAGAATGTAATAAAAATCGTAATACAAAGGGACGTGTCCAGATAGTCAAAACAGTCAATCTTACGACCTCTATAATATGACTAGAAAACTAAGCTTCAAATGTCTGCTTCACTCTGAAATCATATCGTTCGTGAACACCGCAAGATGGATAGAAAATCGTTAAGCGAACACCCACTCGACCCAGAAATCATAGTACGACTAAACACTGCAAGATGAAGAGATAAGCGACATACAAACTCTAGACCACCCAAAATCGTATCGTATGTGAACACCGCAAGATGGCTAGGAAATTGCTAAGCGAACACCCGCACCACCCAGAAATCACAGTACGACCGAACATCGTAAGATGACTAACAACCCAACATGCAAAACTCTACTTCACCCGGAAATCACATCGTATGTGAACACCGCAAGATGGCTAGGAAATCGCTAAGCGAACACCCACTCCACCCGAAAATCATCATACGATTGAACGTCGCAAAATGAAGAGATAATCAACTAGCCACAAAAGGCACCAATGTTCCATCAAGGCCAACAAGGACAAATTAACGGTCCAAGCCATATGGAGTAATTATGCTGTCCAATCTATGTAAGGCAAAGTGTGGTCGAAGCTATATAAGGCAGGTGTGTGATCAAGCCCGTATAAGTCAAATAGGGCCCGCAAGATGGTAAGTCCTTAACAAGTTATATTCAATCCATACGATAATCACAAACAACAACATTCGGTTAATTAGCAAACTCTACAACATGTAGCAACTGAATCATTCATTTTACTAGCATTAAAGAGACGCAACATTCATACGTTACATGAGCCAATCATGAACCATATTAGCATATTCATGTAATGAAATAAGTAAACTAAATAATTTAGAGTTACTAACTATATAGAATTAAAGCATTGTTCATGTCCAAGTTGGTGGATTTAAGTGGGAAGCTCAAGGGTGAGTCCTCACCTTCTAAACTTGGTTTGCTTCTCAAATCCTTATAACTGAATTTTTGTCCTCTAGGCACAAGTCCTAACCCAAATCATCACCAATGAATAGTTAGAATCGTCCTTAGAGTTCTAATTGTGAACACTAATGTAGTTAACTCCACAACCCCGATCCTGGGGTTAAGGTTGGAAGTTTCGCGATGTACCTCTAGCTACACAACTGAATATGAATTCTACAAAAGAGGCATATAACTTACTAACCTCCCAGCTTGAAGTTGCACGATTTGACGCAAACTCGGCAGAACTCTCTCTCTCTCTCTCTCTCTCTCTCTCTCTCTCTTCTTCCCTTTCTTCTCCTGCTTCTCTCTCTCTCTTTCTCACTCTTTTTTTTATTTTTTTTAATAAATTTGCTGGAACGTCCAGTAAGAATTTGGACCGAGTCAACTCGGACTCAACTCGGCAGCGAGTTGACTTGACAACCAGCTCTCTCTCTCTCTCATTCACTCCCAACTCTTTCTTTCTCACTCGGTTCTCTGTCTTCTTTTTCTTTTGAACAGCAGCCCATGGCTGGACTCGGTCCAGTAACTCAGTTGGGCCGGGACTCAACAACTCCCTCTTTCTTCCTCTCATTCACTCTCTTTTCTTCTTCTTCTTCTACTCTTTTTTTTTTTTTTTTTTTTTTTTTTTTTTGCTCCGTCCAGCAATCTGGACCAGACGAGGACAGACCCCGACCCAGCCCTATTGGCTCGTCCCGAACTCGGGATGGTGCGGTAATGATAGCGGCAGTGACAACAGTAACATTAACTCCCCCTTGATCTCTTCTCCTTTTCTCCTAGCTGGAATGCCCAGCAATGGGTCTGGACCTACCCCAAACTAGCTCAGTTCGAGCCTAGCTGGTACGACAATGGCAGGCGGCACCAGCTGGTGCAGTAGCAACAGAAGAAAGTGTTAGAAAAATAAGAATTCTTGTACACAATGGAGGATAGAAGAAAACGATAATGAAACGAACAGATCTTTCCAGTGCAAGGCTCAACTTGAATAGTCAATTTCTCAAGACAGATTTGCTGCCCTTTTTCTGAAAATTCCAGCAAGTGCAAACGAAGGAAATCTGCAAATTGTTTTCAGGATACAATGAACTCTCAATCCGATTTTTAACACAAAAATTTGCACATTTAAGCGTTGAACAGATCTCTAGTTTTGACACCGATATGCCTGAAGACGTTCAGAAAAAACTCAGCAAGAGATTAGATCGAGAGTAATTTGCACAGAAGATGATTTAATCTTGAGGATTAAGAGTATATACTTCTGGATTATAGTATCCAGGATTTATATCAATTGAAAGGTTATGGATTTCTTCCTGAAGAGGTGCTAAAGAGTCTCTTCAAGAAATCCATACTCATTCACAACAAATAATTACCTTTTCATGAAAGGACATGACTCTTTGTCCTATGACAGTTATTTCTGTACCCATTCAGACAGGAGCAGTTATCCAATAGGAAATTGTATCCACATAAGCGACACATGACATAGGTGCCACATGTATAATCATGTAACACTTACTCTCAATCAACAAAATAAACATCAGGGTACAATAGCCCAAAAAATATGAACCGAGTGCCAAAAAGACTAAGGCTCTCATAGCTCCTTGCGACGATGCGCACGTGCGAAGTGCTAAGTGCGCCTAATAAAGCACCCAAGCAGCCCTACAGCCCACGCCACGCACGTGCGCGGACGGTGTTTCGCACCGTCTTCGAGGAGATTTGAACCCTGGTTGCATAAGCAAAAATCATTTCTCTTACCGACTGGCTATACACACTATTTATAGAAAGTTTAAATAATTAATATATTTATTTACTTTCTAAAAATAACTTTTATTTTTAAAATTTATTTTTATTCTAGAAAACACAACAGAAAGAGGACGACGTCCTCTCTCTCTCTCTACTGTTTTCTTCCTCTCCCTCTCTACTTTCTTTCTCATGTTTTATCAGCAAGAAAACCGGGCGTGAATGGATCCCGAGCCCGAGCGAACTCAGCCCAACCCAACAGTTCCGCGGTTGGAGGTGCGGACAGCGAGTGTGTGAGGAAGAAGCTCTGAGTTTTAATGGCGGATTTCCATCTGACGAGGCTTCTTCAATATGAGCCGTGGGGATGGTAAGAATCAATCCAAGGAGCTTACAGGAGAGAGGTTTCTGAGTTGATCTTCTCGGTGGTTTTGACAAACAGAAGCTCGGTCGATTTCTAGGTTGTGGTAGGACCAAGGAAGAGGATCCGGTTTGCACTTGGCTCCTATTATCCTTATAGAATTTCCTAATCCAATCAGAACCCTGGGATTGGAAATGAACGTCCCAAATCTATTTCCTTGCTGGGAGATGGTTGTACGTACCTAGTAGAACGAAACTAGCCGCAGTTTTCACCTAAACCACCTTGCTTTAAGTGGAGGGCTAGGATTGTATTATGGTGAACAGCTAAGATGGAAGGAAGTACAGCCGCGCGGATCGCCAGCGTGGAAAGAAAAGCAGATTTTCCGTTTTTGGGAAAAAATAGAAACACAACCAGCCCTCTTGTGCTGGTATTTGTGGTCGCGCATGCGCGAGAAATCGGGTGAAACTGGGTAGGCCTAGGTTTGCATGGATTTGTGTCCTCTAAAACATGGACGGTTTGGATCTTCCAACTGAGTGATGTTGGTGGGTCACGGACATCACCAACAGACGACCCTTGTCCGTGCGTTGCGGGCGGGAGAAGATTTTAAAAAAGGAAGGAAATCCTTTCCTTTTTCGTATTATACGGGTCAGACCTGGTCTGACCGGTCTCCCAAATCCGGTGCACTTCGGTTGTGCACGATACATGCACGTGCATCACCTCAAGTGGGGTCCACCGTGATGGATCTAGTAAATCTACTCCGTTCATCTGTTTTGTCAACCCAGTACATTAGGGCCTATTCCAAAGAATGAGGCAGATCGATGGCTTAGGTGGGCCATATCATCTGAATTATGGCCAGTAAGTGCTAGTTACCATTGATTCGAGGTGGAATATGGCCCACACTCGATGATCAGAACTGCTTACCTAACTAGTGTGCCATCGAGGCCACTATCTATTTTAGATTATATAATAAAACATATTTACATATCTATTTAGTATAATACATTAGTAATTATAGATAAGTATTTATTTAAAATCATGAATATTTATAATGTATTTTTTTTTTTTTTTTTTGTGATTATATATGCACACATAGTATAACAAAACTACTATTAATTTAATATATATATATATATATATATATATATAATATATATATATATATATATTAGTATAATACGATAAAAATTATAAAATGTAAGTGTTAATTAATATACATCAATTTATAATAATGTGTTGGTATACAATTTATTTTATATATAGTTTAAATAATATAAAATAGATAATATACATAATTTGGATCTTCCTGGTAACACCCGAGTACTGAAAAGTAAAGGGTGTTACACCTTCTGATAGCTCGGCCAACGTATCGCTAAGGAACCGCTACCTCTGTCATCCGACCTTATCTATAGGTCGGGCGTGTTCACCGACTCCCGACTGGCATCCGACCTTATCCAACGGAACGGTCCAAGATTTCCTCCGAGGATCTCGGAGGAATAAGCTCAGAATCCCAAGGATCACGGGAAGATCCCGATCCGTTAGGGATTCCAGCTTAACACGTATCTACCAAATAGAAAATATCGCTCAACGGTGTGATCTTCCCTCTCTTATAAAAGGGGAGTCCTCTAATGGTGAAAGGTATATGTACTCATACATCCATAACCCCTTACGTTAAGTAATCTCTATAAAGACTCGGATTCTAGACTTTGGCATCAGAGGGTCCCTTGTACTAGCTAGGGTCTTCCTTGTCGTTCCTTGTGTAAGTACTTAAGGGTCCAAGGAGGGTTAACCATAAAACGACATCAACAGTTTGGCGTCGTCTATGAGAAGACAATGTTAGAAGCCATTCCCATTATAAGTTCAATAATGGCAAGGGGAAAGAAGAAAACCAGGGCCTCTCCTGTTGTAATAGACCTCGTGCTGCCACCGGAGCAATCCAGTAGCTATCGGGACTCTGCCTCCCAACAACATGCTGAGTCTAGTCCTGCAAGGCAGGCACAACGGTCTCGCAATAGAGGAGGACAACCGAACTCCCTCGAACAGCAGATGAAAACATTAAACGATAATATGAACTCCATGAGGCGGTTGCTGGAACAGCTGCAACCCTAGTCCAAACTGGGGGCTGGATAAGCAACAGGCCCGACAGCTCAAGACTCTTCTCTCAACCCCCCAATGTTCCTATCGCGTTACACAGAAGCCATCGGTTTAGGTCAGCAAAGCCCACGCCAAATGGGCGATTAGGAAGGCTGACCAAATTGGCGATCAAACTTAGTGAGTTTGACATTAAATTCCCCCCGCCCCCCCTCCCCCCCCACCACCACATGGCAATCAAGGGCCAAGTCGTAGCTGATTTTATTGCCGAGCTCACCCCTGGGCACAACCAAGAGTTGAACAATCAGTCTGATGTAAGTGTTTTATCCACGTTGTTAATCACTTTTCTCAGATCATTTTAAGGTATGATCCAAAAAATGAGGCAGGTCCACAGCTCATGACACCAAAGGAAGTTGAAGTGATAATGACACCCACCGTTAAAACCTTTTTAAGGGCCACCATGATGTTTTTTTAACCATGCTATCTATTCATAGGGTCATGTAGATGTGGATGAAGTGAAAACACAAATTTCAGCTTGATCCGAGACTTCTTCGGCTTCCAAGGAGTTTTTAATGGTGGACGTTCAATCCCCACTTTGTGGTCCACTTTTTTTTTTTTTTTTTTTTTCTTTTAACACACACACCCCTCACACACTCACACAGTAGTGGGATTTCACCCCCTATTGATATTGGAACCCTTGACTGGGTGTTGAAACTCCTGAGAGTCTACCACCGGAGCAAGAGTAAGGATCCACTTTGTGGTCCACTTAAGCCTTTCACCTGCCTCATTTTTTGGGTCATGTCTTAAAATGATCCGAGAAAAAGGATGAAGGTCGTGGATAAGACACTTACATCACGGTGGGCTCCATAGTCCTCTCTGGTGTAAGTTTCCACGGACGCGAATTTCTTGCAAAAGACTTTGCCAGGAAATTCTTGGACGCAAGGTGGGATCCACCGTGTGATGTTTATTAGAAATCCAACCGTCCATCTTTTCGAGCTCATTTTATGACATTAGAGCAAAAAATGAGGAGGATCCAAAACTTAAGTGGGACATACAAGATGAAACAGTGGGGAAAGGAATGCCCATGGTTGAAACCTTCCTAGGCTCCACCTTGATGTTTATATTCCATCTAAACCGTTTATAAGGTCATTTTCACTGGGATGAAGTGCACATACCTAAACTTTGACGGGTACAAAACTTTTTGTGGCCATATAATTGTTTCAACGGTGGTCACTAAATCCCCAATGTTTCCTCTCGTGTGGCCCATTTGAGTTTTGGATACACCTTACTTTTGGCCACGTCTTACAATGAGCTCTAAAAATGGATGGACGGAGTGGCTTTCTCATGCAATGGGCCCCACCCAAACTCCTTGCACAGGAACTTCCTGCGAAAGGCTTTTGCAGAAAATCAACGTCCAGTTTTCATGGACCCCAATCAGGAAATGGATTGGCTACTCCCCCTGACACCATCCAATGGCTGATGGTTGGTGCTTCTTGGGCCCCACCATGATGTATGTGTTTCATCCATGCCGTCCATCTATTTTTAAAAATCATTTTAAGGTATGGGACCTAAAATGAGGTATATCCCAATCTCAAGTGGACCACATTACAGGAAACAATGTTGAATGAGCATCGAACATTAAAAACATTTTGGGGGCAATAAAAGTTTTGGATCAAGCTGATTTTTGTTTTTTCCCTTCATCTGGGCACGTATAACTTAATCAATAGATTGGATGTCAAATAAACAGTACATTGGGCCTTAGGAGAATTTTAATGGTGGATATCCAATTGCTATTGTTTTCATGTGGTGTGGTACACCTGAGATTTATATCCCTATCATTTTTTGGGATGGAGCCCTAAAATTATCTGTAATAATTGATGAATCGAATGGATGAAACACATACATCATGGTGAGGCCCACAGAGCACCAACCACCAGCAACAGGGCTGGTGTCAGGGGAGTAGCCAATCCGTTTCCCCCGAATAGGGGACGGATGGACGCGGATTAGATACTGACAGGTTGCGTAGGGAGACTTGCTACGGAAGTGACGTCACCAAGTCATGTGAGACCCACCATGATATATGTGTTGTATCCACATCATCCATCCATTTGGAGATATTATTTTAGTGCATGAGACAAAGAATGAGTCAGATCCAAATATGGAGTGGACCCCACCATAGAAAACTGTGAGAAGAGTGATGCCCACCGTTGAAACCTTCCTAAGGTCCACTATGATATTTATCCGAGATCTAGCGTGTTCATAAGTTAAGACAGACATGAAAGAATCGAAAACACAAATTTCAGCTTGATCAAAAACAGTGAAAATCATTATCCTCACTGCTATTTTTGGTGTGGTCCATATGCGCTTTTTATATTCTTCTTCTTCTTCTTCTTCTTCTTCTTCTTTTATTTATTTATTTTTTTATTATTTATTTTATCTAATGTTCTAAACTGAACTCGAAAAATGGATAAACGGTATGGATATAATAAATACATCATTGTGGGGGGCATGTAACTTTGATATCATTTGAGTTGTTCGTACAACTCGGAGCTCGAGGCGCGTTGGCGCTCGTCCTCGCACCACATGTATCTACACCAGCTGTGTATAGCTGGCGTCAGTGGCGTGTGCTTCATGAAATTGGATTGCAGTACAACTCTTATCTTACTGAGTAAACTATGTTGGGCCCACCGTGAATGCATGTGGTTTATCCACGCCGTCCATTCGTTTTTCCAGATCATTTTAGGGGTTAAACCCAAAATTAATGCATATTCAAAGCTCAAGTGGACCATACCATAGGAAAAAGTAAAAGTATTGATTTCCACTGTTGAAAACTTTATAAGGCCCCAATGATGTTTATTTGTCATCCAACTTGTTCATAAGATCAGAAAGACATGGATGAAGGGAAAAAACAAATATCTGCTTGATCTAAAACTTCTTTGGCCCCCAATATTTTTTCAACAGTAGATGTTCAATTCACGCTGTTTTCGGTGGTGTGCTCCACTCGAGGATTGGATACACTCCATTTTTGGAATAAAGCTTTAAAATTATCGGTTAAAAGAGATGGACGAGGTGGATAAATTGCACAAATGACAGTTTGGCGCATACCGAGTTACTCAGTATGCAATCCGCTTTCATGGTACACCACTACACTAGCCAATCCGCTTCCGAACTAGGTTTCAAGGTCAGGTACACCTACCTAATGTAGGCCTCATCAATGCGCCACCCACTGGCCACAACCCTCACCTCATTTATTGGGAAATGGTTTAACTCCAGCCCTTTATTTCTCAACGGTTAAGGATGCAAACATCCAACGACTCTATTTTAACTTCAGACGACCTAACTGGATCAGATCGGATCTAATCAGATTGGATCGGTCCGGATTGAACACTGATCCGAACTCAATCTGATGTACGGTCGAATTTGAGTGGGCCTACTCGATCCAACCCGATCCTGGCCTTCGGTTCGGATCAGATTGGGCCGGATCTATCGGATCGTGTTGGCTTTATCCTAGCTCTAGGTGTGGTACTTACCATGGGCCCACCTTGCACGGGGTTCAATCACCACTGTTTCCTAAAATATGGCCCACCTGAGTTTTGTATTTTCTTCATTTTTGTAATCGTGCCCTACAATAATATGGAAAAATGGATGGACAATGTGGATAGAGAATGCATACATCAAAGTGGGCCCTAAGGTAAGGGCCAAAGGTCTTGGACGAGTCTGACGCTGTCCGTAGCTAGGCTATACACGGGATGGTGCTTGTAAGCTTCACCATGATGCATGTGTTTGATCCACGCCATTCATATACTCTTTTTCAGTTCATTTTAAGGCATGTGCTCAAAATGATCAAAATCTCAACAACACAGTAAGATAGTAGTGATTGAATGCCTACGGTTAAAAACTTTCTAGAGTCCACTGAGATGTTTATTTTTTCATCGAACCTGTTGATCAGGTCACACATACATGAATAAAGGAAACACGTAAAGATCAGCCTCATCCAAAATTTTTGTGGCCCTCAAGAAGTTTTTAATGGTGAGCATTCAACAATGTCTCCCATTGTGTTGGTGTGGTCCAACTAGATTTGGATCTACTTCATTTTTTGGGTCATACCATAAAATGATCTGGAAAAATGGATGAATGGCCGGCTTGGATAAATCACATACATCATCGCAGGGCCATAGAGCACCGTCCGGCTACCGACAGCGTGAAGTGGCGTGGGCAACATCACTTGATCCGCACCCTCTGTTGCTCTTCCAAAGCACGTTGCACCTTTTTCTGGGCATTCTGTGGCAGAGAAGGACGGGTCGTTTGGACCAGAGGGAGGAGGATGCGGACGGACGTGGATTACTAACACTACGCTGACATGCGACATGAGGCTCAAATTAATGTGTGTGTTTTATCCACGCGGTTAATAGGTTTTACCATTCATTTTAGGAAATGAGACCAAAATCGAAGCACGTAAACCTCAAGTGAACTACACCACACGAAACAGTAGGAATAATCACATCCACCGTTGAAACCTTTCTATGGACTACAGTGATGTGATGTTTATTTGTCATCCAAAACTTCTATGGCTCGAAAAGCTTTCAGCTGTTTCCTATGGCTTGAGCTTTGGATATGCTTTAGCTTTGGGCTCGTGCCTCAAAATTAGATGGAAAATTAAATGGACGGTGTGAATAAGACATGTTCATTACGGTGGGCCCCACTGAGTTTACTCAACATACTATAGGTTGCTGAGTTACTCAGTGTCCAGTCCCTCCGGTGAGGAACAAGGCATACCCGATTGGATTCGATTGGAAACCTAACACCATATGTTGTTATAAAGATGGGCCAAATCCAGTAGGCATTCAAGGAATAACTTTCAAAGATGATTTATAAATTTATTATGGCAGTAGTCTACTTTCCAATCAAATTGACACCCCTCTATGAATATGGGTGACATTTGTTGCACAACCATTGATCAAACATATATGTTGAATCCAAACACACTGAGAATCACGTGGGCCTCCCTGTGATCTTTATGCATGACATGAATCATCCTTATCAAAATGATTTTCGAACACCACACCTTTAGAACTTGTTTGGATTAGGATTACCATAGTAATAAAAAAAAATGCAATAATTTTAAAATTCTTTATCAAAATATTTTTATTTGACCGAGGACAGTTTTACTTGGTTTATTGAGGGCACTTTTTATTATTTTAATGTCAAATTATTAAATCCATACAACATCACCTCGCACTTGAAAATCTTTGTGAGACTCCTCATGATGCATGTATTTTTCTTATCCATACCATCCATCCATTTCTCCCACTCATTTTATAAGGCACCCAAAAATGAGGTAAATCAAAATCTCAGTTGGACCACAATATAAGAAGCAATAGTGATTGAACACCCACCTTGAAAAACGTCTTAAGCCCATTGTAATGTTTACTCATCCAACCTGTCGATCAAGTCATATACACTTGGATGGAGGGAAAACACAAATATCACCTTGACTCAAAACTTTGGTAGCCCCTAATAAGTTTGCAATGGTAGGTGCTCAATCACCAACTGTTTCTTATGATATGGGGCCTAAGATTTGGATCTGCTTTATATTTTGGGTGAGTTCGAACCCATGGCTTAGTGATAGACAAAGTGCATTTCAACAAGAGCGCTCGGGGTTAAGTGCCCATATGGCGTTTGTTAAAAAAAAAAAAACAAAAAAAACAACAACTTAGCTTCTCTATACTACACTAGGCAAGCTAGGGGTGTCAATGGGATGGAGTATGCAAATAGCCATGCCATTGTGCACATCAAGAGAGCCCCGGTGAAATCAAGGGTGCTTGTTTCTCCCTTATGTTTTTCTTGCCGTGGCCCACCTGAATCACAAATCATCCTGAATTTCAGACCCTGATTCTAACATGATGTGACACATCTGATGGTTGGAATTAATTGATGCAAACAGCACATTACAACGAAGCCCACCCCATGTGGCCTATTTGGTGCCCACGTACGGTTCTTTACAGTTCATTGGGTGAGAGAATAGAATGGGATTTGGTCACATTAAACAGCTCAATCCATTTCCATAGAAGAGGAAATTATTACAAAGTAACCAACCTAAGTACACATGGAAGCCTTATCAACGACACAGATAAAAGGATGCATAAGCACTTCTCACACTAACCAAGTACATGATCTAGCATTGTTTATTTAATTAAGACAAGCCTCATCTTAATCACACACTATAATTCATTTCTTCTTCATTAACCATCATACAATCAAGGATAAACTTCGATAATCGACCGCAAACCCAACACAGGTATAATCTTATAGTCCGAGAAACCAGCGTCGATGAAGATTTTCCGCCACTCATGTTCTTCCCTCTGCTTGCCTGTTGAGTGTACCATCATCGCCATATCAAAGCAAAGCTTTGTCTCCATTGACTTGTAATCATCGGTATGGGTATTCACAACTGTTTCTAGTAAGATCACCTTCCCTCCATCTTCTTTACTTGGAATCACCTCTTTGCACCGTTTTAATATCTTCACGCACTCATTGTCGCTCCAGTCATGTAGGACCGACTGTAAGCCATTTTCACAGCGATTAGAAGCCATTGCTACAGATGAAATGGGCTGGTTTGGATCAGCCCAATTGCTTAACTACAAGGCAACAAGTGTGTTGAGCATGGTTCTAAAACTGGTTGACTCAACTCAAAGCATGGCTGAGTCAACTCGAATTGGGAAGATTTTTAGCTGAGTCATTGGGAAGCAAGGTAGTGAGTGTGACTTGGCCTGGACTTCGCGAGACTTGTTGATTCAATGGGATTACTTCAAAGAAAAGATGTTGGTAGTTACATTCAAATTCCCACCTCACTAAGTAAGGCAACAACTTTAAAGGCACATGCAACTACATTTTTATGACAAACAACTTAATTAATATGGAATTTACATTTCAGAACTTTTTTCAAAAAACTGCCTCTTTAGCATGGATATACACAAACCGAGTTAGCTTACTTAGCTCACTCGACTTGACTCGAAAAAGCTTAATTGATTCGACTCGGTTCAAAGCTAAGTTTGAGCAGAGTCGAGCTGATTTTTTTAAGCTCGAAAAAATTTCGAACCGAGTTCGAGCTTGCCCGAGCTTGACTCGACTTGGATTGAACCCCAACTAGAATAGAACTCGGATTGAACTAGTTCGGTGACTCGGTTACTTTGATATTGATGTTGCTCACCAAGTGTTTGACGAAATGACTAAACGAAGTGTCGGCTAGTGGCAAGAAAGGTATGTATATAAAACAAATATAATTTTTTCTTGATTTTGATGTTGTCTACAAGGTGTTTGATGAAAATACTTGTAAACAACTGCTGCTGTTTTACACGGTGAGAAATTGAAAGTGCAAAGCATGTGTTTGTGAAAATTCCGCAGAGGCTCGATTTTGGCTCAAATTGGGCTCGAACTGGCCCGAGCTAAGCTGGCCAGTCAGGCTCAAAGATCGAGCCGAGTTCGAGCTGGGGTTAGCTAGTGGCCGAGCCGAGTTGAGCTGAGGCCAGCTCGACTCAGTTCGACTCGGTGTACACCCCTACTCTTTAGTCATCAAGCAAATGGGTCTGTGGCTCCATTGGGCCCCACCATGATGTTTATGTGAGTTCCACCCCAAACACCAGGTGCCTAACCCCATGTCACCTCCCTAACCCCTTGTTAGGCCAATGGCCCAAAAATCAGCCCCCTTTACTCATGTCATTGCTGGATCCACGCTACCAGCACTCCTGGTGGGAGAGGGAACACACACCTATTTGTTTGTGTCGACCGGATCTAAACCCCATATGAGGCTCCAACTGGACGGACAATACCCACTTTTGAAGATCTGTGTTGAGGGGAGCCAGCTACGGGAGCAACCTTCATGTAACCTCGTATTAGGCCAAGGGTTCAAAAATCCACTCCATTTGTGATTCATGTGGACCACATGATTGGAAATAGTGTATAGGGCAACAATACCCTTCCAAAGTATTTCAGTATGGCCAACATGAATCATGAATGCGTGAAAAAAAAAAAAGGCTTAAAATTTGTTTAGATTTTAATGGTTAGAGTGGATTTTATATAATTATGATATGGGCCTTACAACAACGAATTGTGGACATTTCTCTCAACTTTTTTCCTTCAGTGTGGCCCACCATAATCTCAGGTCAATTTTACTTTTTTCATCTCTGTACTTAATATGGTACTAAATATCTAATGGTCGGAATGGATACCTATTGGTAAATAAATATCCGGGTGGCCCCCTCAAAATCAAGAGTGGCAAACCCTGTTCTTAGGTTTTTTTTTTTCTTTTCTAAATAATTTCCAGTATAGTTGAATACAAAGGACACAATGTGTATGCAAAATCTATCCATCCATTGGATGCATAATTAAAGTTTAGGCCCATAACCAAAAAATCAGGCTGACTTTAACTCACATCAGCCACGCTGAAAAAAAAAAAAAAAAAAGTTGCCAAAGACACATCCAGTACCCTTAATTTTCAGTGTCCAACATAATAATTAAATAAATTCCACTCCAACCGTTAGTTGCCACCCAAAATTTAGTCCAAGAGCATAAAAATCAGGCTCATATGTGATTCCGATGAATCATAGAAGTAAAACAATTTGTAGGGTGATCATTTCCCTGTACACTGTTTCCCTCCACCTGAATCATGAATGTGGTTGATTTTTTGAATAATTGGACTAACACGAGGTGACACACCTTATGGTTGGGGTGGATTTTATGTAAATACCATAGTGGGCACAGCCAAGTAGCCTATTCATTTTCTGGCACGCCATCGCGAGTAGATGGGTCGTAGGGTTGCTTGTACAAATAAATAGCGGTAAATTACCTTGAGGAGATGAGCGTCCGCAGGGGGGATCGATTCGAACATGTTCCCTCCAACCGCATCTATTTTCGTACTCTTTGGCATGCTGGCAATCACATGTGGTTGATCAAACACGGTGCATTTCACATGTGGGAACGCATCAGCTATGGCCCGAGCTACAGCCCCTGTCCCACCCCCAACGTCAACCAACGACCGCACCCCGTCGAAAACCTGACCGTACTGTTTTACGACCATGTTAATGATGAACTGTGCATCACTAGCCATGGAATCGTTAAAGAAGCAACTAAGCTCAGGGATCTGGGCCGCGCCTTCCCAGAAACTGACTCCGTTTGCTGTCTCGAAGGCCGTGGTTTCATTGCCTTGGAACCAAGTACTTAAGAAATTCCAAGGCGTGAGTAGAGTAGAGTCTAACTCCCCTAATACAAAGGTTGACAAACTGACCGTGGCCTCTTTGCGGAGAAGGCTAGAAGGTGGTGTGATAACATAACCTTCTTCAACTCCTTGATTGCCGTTGATTTTTTCTACAGCAAAAAAGCCCAAGTGGACCAACAGGCGCATCAGGCGGCTCATGTAAGGGGTTTTAGACGTGTTTATCGGAACTGCAGCAACCAACTCAGAGAGGGTCATTGGACGGCCATGATTGTGGATGATGTCTGGTATGCCCAGCTGAACAGCACACTTGAGAGACATGGAATTTACGAAATGGTAGAGATGGTTCCATACGTGGGCTTCAGCTTTCAACAACTCGTGGCCTCTTTCTCCTTGGTTGGGCGCCATCACTATCTCCCGTCTTCCACACCTTGGAATCACAAAAAAAAAAAAAAAAAAAAAAAAAACAAAGAAGAAAAAAAGATAGGATTTTAAAACACACTAAAGCTGTGTACTCCTAATAAGTCCTATTCCATTTTAACTTCCAAATATATAAGCATCAAATGAAAAAGCGACCAGGAAGAATATGCGTACCTCCAAATACATCTAAACGGAACTGCCAAACAACTTTGTAATATTTATCATTATCTACACAAGTCTCCGTATGCGTCTCGCTCGCATGAGATTAAGGTGGAAAACGCGCAATATGTACCATTTCTAGCATGCGTGTGCCATATCATGTACATTCACCAGGAGAGACTAACCACAAAAATGCATATGCCTCACATTCTAGCTGGTCCACATATTAGGAGGGCTATAATTGTACAACCAATGTTGACCGTTCGCCGGTTTCTTTTCATAATTTGCTTCTTTAAAATAAAATAAAAAAAATAATAAAAAAAACCTCCGTGGCCCACCTAAACAGGATACTTCCTGATTTAATGCCAAGGCATCTAAAGATTGGGACCCTTATGAGCGGCTTGGATCTCTCTTTCTCTTGCCACAGCAAGTTTCCACGTGACCGTAGCACCTGTTGTTGGCACAGGAGAAAACACCCAATGATGTGGAGCGGGTCGTGGACAGTTTCATGGCCAAGATGGCCCGGATGGTTAAGATGGATCGAAAATGCCCAATTGAAAGCGGAGGTGATCTGGACTGTCAGAACTTAAAATGGACCATACTCTGCAAGTAGGAATTAGTTATTGGATGTACATATATGATTTTGGGGTAGGACGAGCTACCACCCAACCCGCTACAATAGGTTGCCCACGTTAAATTTGCAAAATACCATCAGATTGACGGTCAAAATCCTGTTTTATTTTCATTTTTACCATTTTTAGTAAGTTTTAGTTTCAGTATAACTCTTCATCAGTTGGGCTTTAAGAGTTGCGCCCAACATGAAAAGTGCTTTAAAATCCCAACATGAAAAGTGCTTTAAAATAATTCGGAGAATCTCATGTTCGGCCAAATAGGACACTTACTATTTTGGCCGAAAATCATGCGCACTAGTACACATCACGACCATCTATAAATAGTAAGTCATGATTTCTAGGAGTTTTAGTTGTAGTTTAATTATAAAACTTCTCCCATGACCTAATATCTCTATTTAAAGGGTTGTGAACTCGTTTATTTCAATAATCATCAATTAAATTATGAATTTTATAGAATTTGTTTTCTATTTACCTTGCTTTTTTTCTCTTTTTTTTTTTCCCTCATGGCTTCGTGGTATGAGCATATTGTTATAAATATGGGCCAAATCATGTAGGCATTCAAGGAATAACTTTCAAAGATGCTTTGCCTGTTCCATTCTAGGGCAACTTACCTTCCAATTAATTTGTGCCCCTCCAGGCATAAGAGTAGGATCCAATCCGGTTGTTGCACGAGCATGTGTGTCGAATCTAGACCTACTGAGAATCATGTGGGCCTCCTTGTGATCTTTTTGCATCACATGAATCATCAGTATCGAAATGATTTTCGAACACACCACATTTAAGGCTTGTTTGGATCAAGGATTACTATAATAATTCAATGAAAAATGCAATAATTTTAAAATTCTTTATCAAAATATTTTCATTTGACTGAGGACGATTGTGCTTGGTTTGTTGAGGGCACTTTTCTATTATTTTAATGTTAAATCATTAAATCCATACAACATGTTACATACATCACCTCACTAGAAAAGTTATAAAAGAATGTCACGACGTATGCATTTTTTTAATCCATGTCATATGGACCAGAACGTAAGAAATAATGGTGATTGGACACCCAACTTGAAAAACGTCTTAGGTCCATTGTAATGTTTACTTTTCATCCAACCTGTTGAACAGGTCGTATACACTTGGATGGAGGGAAAACACGCATAATACCTTGATCCAAAACTTTTGTAGCCCCCAGTAAGTTTCCAATGGTAGAAGTTCAATTACCAACTGTTTCCTATGATATCGCCGGCCTAAAATTTGGATCTACCTTATATTTGGAGTGAGTTTCGACCCATGGCTTAGTGGTAGCTAGACAAAGTGCATTTTAACAAGAGTGGCCAGAGTTAAGTGCTCATGTGGCGTTTGTTAAAAAAAACAAAAAAAAAAAAAAACTACTTAGCTTCTCTATGCTACACTAGGTAATCTAAGAGTGTCAATGGGCAAGGCTGGCCTGTTAGGTTTTCGATGTTGGCCAGCGTCTGGCCAGGCTTGGGATGGAGCATCGGCTCAAGGGCCGGGCTTGGGCTTAAAAATCAAGCCTGTTATAAAATCAGGCCACGCTTCGATGCAATATCCAAAAGCTTGTAAACCTCGAACTAACCCATCTCTCTCACTCTGTAGCAGCAGCTGCGCAGTCCTTCTCTATGAACCTATGCATCAGCAACACGCCCATCATTCAATTCTTGTATTTAGAATACATGGAAATTCTTTAATATATTCATAAGAACTTGAAATTTAATCAACTTAATCAATTTTAATATTTTTTTTTTATACACACACACACACGATATTTGACAAAAAAATTGTAAGAAGCCCATTGAAATATATACTTTGGTTAAACAGGATGAAATTTCAAGAGCCTAGAGAGTGCTACAAATGTAAGACTCATCCATGTTTTTTAACCACCAATTTATATGGCTAATGTTTGGACAATTTATATCATTCTATTGATGTGATTTCAGAGATGCGTTTGATGATTAGATTGTTTTGAGGTATCATCAGCTTGCATGTATATGATGAATTAGTAGCTTAGCAACACTTTTGTATACATGTGACTCTTCTGCCTTAAAAAAGGAGCTTAACAGGGCATTTAACTTTAATTACACCAAAATCACAATAAATTAAAATGTAAGATTTTAAAAGACATAAAAATTGTGTACTTCAAATACCTCTAATTCTAGTTTAAGACTAGTTTTAGAGCTTGTAAATAAAGATAAATGAAAATTGAAATTGGAAGTAAATGAATTGGGAATAAATGACGTAGTTGTATTTAGATATGAGTAAATGAAATGCATTTGAAATTCAAATATTCGATTTGGATAGGAGTAAATGGAAAGATTTGGAATGTATTGAGTATTTTCAATATATTCACAAGAACATGTGATATCCTAAATAGCTTTAATATTTGAAATTAGTGTATATATGTAATATTTAGCATAATGATTATAATACGCTTATTGAAGTATATACTTTTACCAAAAAATGAAAGAAAATGAGCCTTGGGTGAGGCACAAAAAGAAGGATTACGAACAAACAACTTGTCAACTTTTTTAATTGTTCATTTAGATGGCCAACAAATAGATAACTTGGATCATTATATTGATATGATTTTAGTAATGTAGTTAATAATTTAATTGTTTCAAAATATCAAACCACATGTATGGCTGACATGTGCAAAGCGGCACCTTTGCTTACTCATGTGACTATTGAAGAGAGCTAAACCAGGCATTTTAGTTTCAAATCCTCTCTCATGGAGAAGATTTAATTACATGCCCATTTACTATAATTTCATTTCATTTTCATGCCTTTACTCCATCTAAACACAACCCAATTGATATTTACCTTAATTTACTCTCAATGTACCAACATTTACTCCCATTCAAATAGCCCCTTACCCACACCCTGGTCCATAGCTCAAGTGGTATACTGAGTGAAAGATACCTTGTTTCAACACGTACCGAGGTCTTGGTATCGATACCTAGTGGGGGTGGCTAACAGTGAAGTGTGAACTGACAGTGGAGTGTTCTAACAAGCTAACAAAAAAAAAAAAACCAGCCCCATATTTTGTATGCGACAATTGGAAAATGCAAGTTTCGATATGCCAAACAATAGGAATGCTCACCTGCACACCCTCTTACGTTACCACCCACGCCACCTTTGTACACGTGTCTTAGACACAAAATCTGAATGGTCAATGGAAAAAGGAAATAATTTCCTCATTTGATTTGCTTTTCTCTTTGCTATGGCCCACTAGAGTTTGTGTTCAGGTTGAAACTTCACTAGCCTAACTTTCAACCTGATACAAAACTCTAGTGGGTCATGGAAAAAGTAAACAATTTCCTCATTTGATTTGCATTTCTCTTTGTTATGGCCCACTAGAGTTTGGGATCAGGTTGAAACTCCACTAGCCTAATTTTCAGCTTGATACAAAACTCTGGTGGGTCATGGAAAAAGGAAACAATTTCCTCATTTGATTTGCATTTCTCTTTGCTATGGCCCCCTAGAGTTTGGGATCAGGTTGAAACTTCACTAGCCTAACTTTCAGCCTGATACAAAACTTTGGTGGGCCATGGAAAAAGGAAACAATTTCCTCCTTTGATTTGCATTTCTCTTTGCTAGGGCCCACTAGAGTTTGGGATCAGGCTAAAAATTGGGTCTACAGAGTTTCAAGGGGTTCTGCATCATGTGGACCGCTCAAATTCTGTGCTTAAGACACGTGTGCAAAGGTGTTAAGGTGAGCATTCCTCTGCCAAACACATCTGACGGGAATTGCCGAACTTGTAATTGTCATTCTCTATGTAAGTCACCGTTAGAGCTGGGCAATCCTGACCTGATTCGGTGGATCCGACGGTCTGGATCGGTGTGGATCAAGTAGGGCAATAAAGATCCGAAAGCTTTTCGGGTCGAGTTCGGATCTATACCTACCCGGACCGATCTGATCCGATTGGATCCGACCTAACCCGATCCGGAGTGGATAAACCACATGCATTATCACGGTGGACCTCAGCAGAGTTTACTCAGTACGATAAAAGCCAGAAGTGCTTTTGCTGGTGTACCACACACCAGCTATATAGTTGTTGGGGGTATGTGTCATGTGCGAAGATGAGTACTGGTGGAGACGGATTGGCTACTCCCCCTGACACCAGCCATGTGGCTGGTGGTCGGTGCTCTGTGGGCCCCACCATGATGTATGTGTTTCATCCAGTCCGTTCATCCATTTTACAGATCATTTTAGGGCTTTATACAAAAAAAAATTATAGGGATATAAATCTCAAGTGGACCACACCACAGGAAAACAATAATGATTGGATATCCACCATTATAATCCTCCTAAGGCTGTACTGTTTATTTGACATCTAATATGTTGATTAGGTCATAAGGACCCAGATGAAGGAAAACAATAAATATGAGCTTGATCAAAAACTTTTATGGCTTCTAAAATGTTTTTAATAGTCAATGTTCATTCAACACTGTTTCCTATAATGTGGTTCACTTGAGATTTCGATATACCTCATTTTTTTTTCTCATAACATAAAATGATCTATAAAAATAAATGAAGGACATGGATGAAACACATACATCATGGTGGGGCCCACGGAGCACCGACCAATAGCCATTGGCTGGTGGCAGGGGGAGTAGCCAATCCATTTCCAGTACTAGCACTCCTCGAGCTCCGAGTTGTACGAATGGTTCAAAGGAGATCAAAGTTATATGGGCCCCACAGTGATGTATTTATTATATCTACGCCGTTCATATATTTTTAGAGATAATTATAGAGCATTATTTAAAAAATGAATAATATCCAAAGATCACCTGGACCACACCACAAATAGCAGCAGAGAATGATTGTCACTGTTAAACAATTCATGTGGTCCACTTGATAGTTAGATCTGTCTTATTTTTCATCTCAAGCCTTAAGACGAGCTCGCCAAATGGATGCATGGACGGTTTGGATATAACACATACCCCATGATCAGACCCAAAGAACTCGCTAACGTCAATACAGAAGTCACACTATGCACAGCTGCACTTGTGTGAAAAGCAAGTCACTACACATTGACTGGAAATGGACAGAGAGAGAGAGAGGATATGATAGAATTGGGTCCACATAGTTTGATTGAAGATCCATCTTTCAGTTTCCACATGGAACATAATACAGTAGATCGTGACCGTCAATATAGTTTTATATT